>OZ008369.1:212906867-213411841 GCA_963931995.1 Phaonia tiefii
TACAGCAGCAATATTCTCTGCAGAACGGCTACTCCGGGGTCTGCCACGCCTGGCAGCATCTCGTGTTCTGCCAGTCTCTTCGAGGCGAGCGGCTAAACGTCGCAGTGTTTCACCAGTAGGCGTTGGACGGCCAGGAAATCTACGACGAAATTCACGTTGTGCCAAAGTCACCGACCGATTATTGGTCAAATAAATAGTCAGCAATATTCCGCGTTCTGGAGCAGTGTAGCGTAACATTGTTTATTAACGTGTATTTCGCATGTGTTTACTACACAAATGTCAAAACAGAACTGACATTAGGGGCCAATCGCAAAATTTATAGCATTTTCTGATAGGAGGATTACTTTTGCGCCACCTTGTACGTTTTTTAAGGACAGGTACTTTTTAAAGAAGTGGTACTCTTTTTAGGAAAAGGTTATTTACTTATTTTCAGAAAGACTACTTTTCTCAAGAAAAGAAAAGGCATTATTTTAGTTTTAAGAAAAGGTACTTTTAAGAAAAGAAATTTTTCTAAGAAAATGTTTTTTTGTGAAGAATAATTTTTCTTTTAAGAAATGGGATTTTTTTTAGAATTGGTATTGCTTCGAAGAATAGGCATATTTTTAAGAGTAGGTACTTATCTCAAGAAAAGTTATTTTGGTTTAGTTCCGAATTATTTTTAAAGTTGTAATTTCCGTTAAGGCTAAGACATCATCTCTGTTCGAGTACTCGAAAATTTGTGCAAATTTGTACAAATTTTTACTGAACTCTGTTCGTTTACTCCAAAAGCCCAGTAAATGAGAGCCAGAGAGCGAAAATTTTGACAGCTCGATGTTAGAGATTTTGCAAATTTTGGTTGGAAAAATTTTTGCCAACATAAAATTGCAAGATAGAACAGCTGTTTGAAATCAGCTGTTTTATGTAAAGAAACAAAACACAAAAATAAATTAACAACGACAGAGGTAAGTACAAATTATTTTGTTTAATAGTTTATTCAATATATTTGTGAAATTTAGAAACAAAATGGAAAGCAATAATGTGCAGTGGCATTCAGGAAATTCTGGTGAACCGGCGACGTCATTATTGGACAACTGTGGCAGTAGCAAAGGTATGGAAATACACGCCAGAATGTATGTATGTGGCAAAGGATAAAATTTCTTTCAATTCTATTGGAACTTGTGGTAACTTCCAAAAATGTATTTGTTGGAAGAATTTGTAAGTACAATACATTTTGTAGTGAGGTTAGCATGCGCAAACATATTTCCGTCCGTGTTCCAGCGCGGAAAATGTTGTTATTTTTTTTTCGTTTAATACCCTATTTGTTCCTTGTTTTTTAAGAATAATTAAGTTTTATGTTTTTTAAGGTGGAAATGGAATTCCCGATGAAAACATTCCTGGCGAACACTGTATATCCAGTTGTCGTTTACTCATTTTTTTTAATAAAAATTTCTTCCAAATAAAAATTACAGCTTTTGTTTAATGAAGTGCAAACAGAAAAATCAGCTGTTTCCTTGCACACATAAACATCAGCTGTTTCATTGCAAATTATTACTGGAAGTCGTTCGCGTACTTTATTTGCAAATTTTCATAAAGAGAGTGAAATTGTTGTTTCGCTCTCAAAAGTAGATTCTTGCAAATTTTTACTGGGAAAGTACTCGAACAGAGCTATCATGTTTTCTCCGGTTATTTTCACAAAAAAGGTACTTAATTTAAAAAATTTTATTTTTAGTTTTCAGTTGTTTCGGCTTAAGGTCATAAGAATAAAAAGAAAATACTTCAAGTATTTCTTCTTACAATTGTATTGATATTTTCCAATATTTCGACCAACTGCGTTGATCATTTTCAAGGATCTGATAAAACAAGAATAAACACAAAGTATTCATACGCATTATTGAACAGTTCAAACAAGAATCAACATAATCAAATATATTATTTTCCCCAAAGGGAGAATGATTAATTTTAATTACATTTTGAGAGTTTTTCCGCAGGCTTATGTCAACTGATTTGAACTCTCGTGAGAAGCGGTCGTGTTTTTTAAGCTCTCTGTAATTAACTTGAAAATTCGACATTCACATAGCTTATTGAATTATAATAATAAAAAAAAACACATAAACTGGTATTACTGAGCCACAAATAAATCAGAGAATCGGAACACATAAACAATCCATAATAAACAATCTGTGAAGGTTTAACACAAACAAATCAAAGCAAACACATAAACAAAAGAAAAAATGAGTCATAATAGCAACAACAACACCCAAGTGTGCGAAAATATCAGTGGAGATCCAGAAGTCTCAGCTATTGAGTCGTACTCTGTAGATGATAATATCACGAGAGTGAACATTACTGGCGCGCCAAAAAGATTAAGAGAAGCATCGCAAGGTTCATATCTCTTCGACAACATTATGAAGACGCCTACGCTGTCTAATAATAGTCGTGTTTGGGTACAAGCAAGCGATTATCGCTTGCTAAGTTGCATAGAAAACGGCTTTTTAGCGAGAAGTAATTTTATTCAAAAATATGAAAAATGGTTAAAAACGGTAAAAGATGTCAAAAATTTTTTGTTTTAAACTTAGCGAAAATGAATCTCGTCGCTAAGTTCTCGCTAAGTCTTCGCTAAGTGCTTCATACAAAACAAGCGAATATATAAGCAAGCGGTGTAACCAAAATACGCTTAATGATTCTCCTTTCGAATTGCTAAACTTAGTTGATAAGAGATTCGAAACCATGCAAAATCTCTTAAAAACCATGTTTCAGGAGAGTGAGGCAAGATTGGAGAAAATGTTTGATGAAAAGTGACATGCAGAGTATAAATCAGCGAGTGACAAAGCTGGAAACAGTTGTAGATGATGTTAATACACTCAAAGATGAAGTACTAGCATTGAAGACAAAAAATACAACGTCAAGAAAATTCTCTTGCAGCGGCCGAACTTCGGATAAATGCCATACCCTACCACAAGGAGGAGAATCTACTCGGTATGTTTGATTCGATTTGTAATACACTACAAATAAATACGCCTGAAGTTAAATATATTTTTCGTCCGCAAAACCGAAACAATGTGGCGAAAACATCTTCACCTGATGCAGTCATTATTGTAAAATTAAATTCCGCTTATGACAAAAAGTATATATATATTAAGAACATCTGCCAGTTTACGGAAAATTAATAAGCGAAATATGCTGCTGGATTATATTGGATACGGCTCAAATTCACCCTTTTATATTAACGAAAATCTAACATCATCAAATCATAGAATACTTAGATCTACCATTAATCTTAGAAAATCTAAGAAAATATTTGCAACATTTACGATACGGGGTCTGGTTTACTTTAAAATCAACTTCATTGAGGATTTGGATAACCTTTTTCGTAATGAAGATAATATCTAAATGTAACATAATTTCTGCACTTAATAGTTTTGATTTTTATGTTTTTTATTTTTGTAGTTATTTTTATTTTTTTGTCAAGCTGTTTTCGATGTACATTTTTATTATTTGCATGAATGTTTTTTGTCACAATTTATCCAAAATTATTTTTTTAAATATTATTTTATGTTAATCTGTGTACGTAAATGAACCCATATTGCTTATGAACTACTCTATATTTCCTTTATTTTATTATATGACAAACAGTGTTTGTAGTCCATTTAGTTCCAAAGATAATATGTTTGATATGTGTTTGTAGTCCATTTAGTTCCAAAGATAATATGTTTGATATGATGGTTCGTGTTCTATGTAAGCACAGATCTGTTTGTTACATAAATTCACAGTATTTCGTTTTATATTTGAAAAATCGAATGTAGATGCCATTTGTGTTACGGAGACGTGGGTAAACAAATCTATTTCAGATGCTTTTGTTGATTTACACAAATACAATATTTTTCGCTGGGATAGAGACACACTAGGAGGTGGAGTTGCTATATATGTCAAGAAGAATATTTGCTTTAAAATTATTGAATAATCTGAAGGTTAAGATAGAGTGGAACCTGTTTTCGTTGAAATTTGATCAAAGGGAAGTAAGTTACTTTTAGGTTGCGTTTACCGACCTAACCAAAGAATGAATACAGAAAATTTTCAAAGTTTTTTAGATACCGCCACTGTAAATTATGAGGATGTTATTGTTTGTGGCGATTTTAACTCTAACATTCTTGCTGAGAGTAAACCTTTAAATGATATGTGTTCTATAGGGCTATATGCGACAAACACAACTATACCAACCCACTTTTCTACGACAATGAACTCATTCCTTGATGTTTTTTTAGTTAGTGGCCTACAAAAAGTTCTGCTGTATGATCAACTCACAGCTTCTTGTTTATCACGGCACGATTTAATTTATCTCTCATACAGTTTCAAGCCTGAATTAAACTTCCACACCACTACATACCACGATTTTAAAAACATAGAAAATGATTTATTATTATTTGAATTAAACGCAGTTGATTGGAATTCAATATATCATATGCTTTCTGCTGACGTTCAATTAGCTTTTATTGAATATAATATTGCAAAAAAGTTTTAAAAAAGCAGTCCCACTAAAAACTGTTTCAGGTAATCCTGCGAAGAAAAATTGGATTAATTCTGCCATTAAGGCAGCAATCCTCGAAAGGAATTATATTTATAGACGCTGGAGACATTATAAAATAGTACAACTTCGAAGGGAATACTGTTGTGCGAGAAAGAATGTAAATAAATTAATTAAAAATGCTAAAATGTTGCACTATTCTCGGGGTTTTTCATCGGCGATTACCTCTAAAAAACTTGGAATACTATTCGTCAAGTCAGTATTGACAGGCCACAACTTGGGACGGAATTTGATGTCGATATTGACTCACTCAATGAAAAGTTTACTAGCATTCCCACGGTTATTGCAAATGATAATTTTTACAACCATTTATCCGTACCAAATCAAAACGACGATTTATTTTCTTTTCTGTGCGTTGATAAAAGTGGTGTATTATCCAGCTATTTTTCCATCAAGTCCAACGCCGTTGGCCTTGATAATATCCACCCTAAATTTTTAAAAATAATTCTTCCAGTTTTAATTACACACATAACTTTTATATTCTACACTATTATAACTAAGAGTACGTTCCCAATTCGCTGGAAAAATGCCAAGATTTCACCAATTCCAAAATCAAGCGAAGAATTTCGTCCCATAGCCATTTTGCCATTTTTATCTAAAGTTTTTGACAAACTAATTCACAAACAAATATTACAGTATTTAGATCGAAAAACCCTAATCACAAAAAATAGTCGGGATTTCGGCCGAAACGAAGCTGCATAACAGCCCTTATTGATGTATCTGAGGATATACGTAAAAATGTCGATGAAGGAAATACATCATTACTAGTACTTTTAGACCATTCAAGAGCATTCGATTCTGTGAATCACAACATAATGTGTATGAAATTAAGAAAAATGTTTAACTTTTCCTCTTTATCTACTCGTCTCATTATATCATACTTAGAAAATCGACATCAGTGCGTTTTGCAAATAATAAATTATCACAACCATTACCAGTACCAAACGGTGTTCCACAAGGATCTATCCTTGGTCCACTTCTATTTACATTATACATAAATGACGTTGCGGATCAATTAGTTTATTGTGATTTACACTTAAACGCGGATGATGTGCAAATATATATGAACAGTGGTTTACAAAAATTTGAAAATTGTGGAAGTAAATTTAATGAGGACCTGTGTCGTGTGCAAAATTGGGCATCAGCAAATAATCTTAGTATTAACCCTACCAAATCAAAGTGTTTGGTTATAAGACCAAGGCAATCGAGGTTAACATTCGAACCTGAACTATTTATAAATAATCAAAGAATTGAAATGGTACATAACACAAACACTTACGCGGACTGATCATGTACTTTCATCTACTGGAAGGACGTATTCAATGCTGAGAACCCTGTGGAATTCACAATATTTCACCCCTTTGTCAATACGTATACTTCTAGCCAAAACATATCTAATGCCAACTCTATTATATGGTTGTGAGCTATTTACCAACACAGACTCTGTAAGCCTTGCGAAACTAAACAGAGCTTACAATGCCATAATTAGATATGTATACGGCTTGAGCAAGTATGACCACATATCGTCGATTCAAAAAAAGTAGTACGGTGTTGCATTCTTTAATTTATTAAAGGTTCGTACTCTGCTTCTTCTACAGAAAATAATTTTTACCCGTGAACCTACATATTTATTTAACAGAATTCAATTTACACAGTCAAATGGATTAAATGGTTTAATACCAAATCGACGTAAAAGTCTAATATCTGACTGGCAGTTCTATATAAATAGTGTTTATCTTTGGAACAAACAACATACGCATATTCAGTTCATAAGCAATGCGGTGCAGTTTAAAAAACAGTATATGTGACCTGCTCCACGAAAAGTGACCTCTGCGCCGAAAATATTTTTTTTTTACTTTTTGAGTGATTCTTATAGAAAAAACGCTTTTTAAAATGCGGCAAACCGCAAGTTTCTATGTCTTTTAGTTTTTTCACAAATCACCTGTAAAGATGAACATAATTAATGAAAAAATTGAAAAATGTGATATAAACAGATAATATATATGAGGGGCTTAGAGCACAAGGGGTGCAAGTGACTTTTTTTCTAAAATTGAGTTAACATATGGAATTACTAGATGAAGTTCATAGAAGTTCAGAGCACAACAGGTGAATGTGGAATTCTCATCCGGTACCGAAATATGGCGACCAATTTCAGCACTTCTCATTAAAATAACTGTTTCGCTTGGGCACAAGGGGTGTATGAGCACTTACACCCCTTGTGCTCTAAAGAAATATTAAAATGATTTTTTTAACGTTAACTGAGTGAGTGAATTTAGAGAAGTTCTGAGCTAAAATATCGCAACTTATTGTAGCACTTGTTATCAAAACACCTGTTATAAAAAAACCTTATTGAACTTAGTAAGTTTTTCAAAAACTGCTTTGTTTCAAATGTGAATTGTCTGTTGTTTTTCGTTAATAAAATCATTAAAAATGAGTGAATCTGAAACTTTTTCTAATGCTGGTAAGTTTAAAATATTTTACCGTTTGTTATTTATTTTTGAAACTGATTTCATAACTTGTAAATTCTGTTGTAGATAACAGTGATGAAGATCCCACATGGGAAATTCCTGAGACAGCTCAAGTGGATGGTCAACGTGAACAAGCTGAAGACGCTCTAGCAGATGCTGAAAGTAGTTTGGACGAGATGGAGTCCTTTAGGCAATCAGCAAGAAAGAAAGTGAGAAAAGAAAACTCCTGGGTAAGAAATAAACGAAACGGAACGCTGCTAAGGAATATGTAAATAGAAAAGGGAAACTTCACCAGAAGAAACGCGTGAAATCATACAACCATACATGCAGATTCAAGTGCAATGACAACATACCTGAGGAAATACGCAATGACATTTTTATAGACTATTGGAGTCTTGAAGATCACAACTTACAATCTTCTTTTTTGAGCTCAGCAATCACTCTTTCTGCTCCATATAAAGTGAAAATGCAAAGCTCAAAGAATAAGACTATAAGTGCTGCTTATCATGTGATTGGATTTAGAGTCTGTAAAGAGTTTTTTATGAAAACATTAGATGTGTCAACAAAGAGAGTGGACAATATTTTTAAAAAATAGAAATTATCTGGAACAGACATAGTTGAAAAAGACAAAAGAGGCAAGAAAGTCCCTGGCAATAAAATTACTGATGCATCAATACAATTAGTAAAAGAACACATTAAATCATTTCCCAAGTATTCAAGTCACTATTCAAGAAATTGTGCCCCCAATATAAAGTATTTATGTAGCAGCCTAAATGTAACGAAGATGTACATACTTTACAGGGAATTTTGCGCAGAAAAGGAAACAGAACCAGTGCGTAAGAGCTACTACAGGCATATTTTTAACACATGTTTTAACATTAGTTTCCACAAACCCCAAACAGACACATGTGTTACTTGTGACAAGTTGCAAATTACTATTGAGCATGGTGAAACAGACGCTGTTAAAAATGCAGCCGAAGAAGAAAAACAATTGCATTTGAAAAAAGCTGAAGCAGCAAAACTGGATAAAGATAGAGTTAAAGAGTTTGTAAAAAATGACAGTACTAACACCCATGTGGCAATCTGTTTCGACTTGCAAAAAATGTTGCCAACTCCTGTACTGACATGCACTCAAGCTTACTATGTCCGTCAACTTTGGACATACAACTTTTGTGTTCACAATTTATCAACGGGAGACGCCAATATGTACATGTGGAATGAAAGCCAAGCTTCACGTGGATGCCAAGAAATTAGTTCTTGTCTTTTAAAATTTATAAACTCTTTGCCTGAGAGTGTGACTCACATTACATGTTATAGCGACAACTGTGGTGGCCAGAATAAGAGTCACTACATTGTTCAGTTTTGGTTATATGTATTCCAAGAAGTAAATCACAAATTTTTACTCTCTGGCCACTCATTCATGGAGTGTGACCAAAATTTTGGTATTATAGAAATTAGCAAGAGAAAGAATTTCTGTCAAATTTATATACCTCAAGATTGGGAGAAGCTAGTGTCAAATTCAAGTAAAAAATTTGCCGTAGTATCAATGTAAAATAAGGATTTTATATCTCTAGAGCCCATCAAAAGGTTTTTTAGATAAAGTGTACCGGGCATCCGAAAGATGCAATGGTTACAATTTCACAAGGATGACCCTTGGAACCTCTCATACAAAGACAATCTAATGAATGAGCAAGAAGCCTTCACTACAGTAAACATAAGAGCTCGAAATGTTGGGCGATCCGTGAAGGTACTCCCACAACTTCCCCCCAAAAAACAGCGTCAAACCAATCAAGTTCGAAAAAGAAGAACCTGCAGGATCTTCTTTGTTACATACCACCAATTCACCATGAATGGTTTAAAACACTACCTCATGATAAAATGCAGGAAATTCCGGAAATTATCGAAAGCCAACGTGAGGATGAAGATGAGCCCGATGATGTCATGGAATCTGATTATGACGAATAAAAAATGTAGCATAGAACCATCAAAATATTTCTTAATAAAATGTTTTTAAAAATGTAGTCTATGTGGTTTTCTTATTAGGTATAACTAACAATAGTTTGAGGTACAACTTCATTTATTTAAAAATTTAAAAAAAAGTTAAAGTACAAGCGGTGTAAGTGCGACTGTCCTTACTTCAAAGATGATTATTGGGTACTTGTAAATGTAAAATATTGCGTTTTTTTTTATCTTATTTGATTAAAATATATCTCAGGATCACTATTAGTTAAGAAGTAATATTCCAGATAGCATCTAACATTTTTAATTGCAATTTAACTTTAACCTCTTTTTTCTCATTATTAAATATTAGTCACTTGCACCCCTTGTGCTCTAAGCCCCTCATATAATATTTGAAATTTAAAAAAAGTTCAATATCAAAGGTTCAAAATTACAAATATATCAAAATTTTACTCATAACCATGCATAACCACGCATAACCATGCGCAAACACGAAAAAACGAAGCGCTTTTTTTAAACGCGTTTTTCTCAGTAACTTCTTTTCGGCGCAGAGGTCCCTTTTCGTGGAGCAAGTCACATATGCTTTGCTTTCGAATTAAACATATTTAAGAATAGATTAAAATTAAAACGCAAAACATCACTTCAAGCAAACTATTACTTTAGATAAAATTTAATTACAAATTGTAATAATTGCATATTATCATTCAATAGGAATCTCAATTATTTTATATCATATCATCATTTATTTTTATATTAATTTTTGTATGTAAAGTGTCTTTAACCTAATCTAATTTAAAAACTAAACCAACTTTGTTTTTATAAATTTTTATTTTTTCAACTACTGCCTGTCCTTTACTATAATTATAAGATATTTAGTCTTGTTGTGCAGGATGTTACAAATACAATAAATACAAAATACAAATTGGTCCTTCTCTTGAATTTATCAATTGTGTGCCTATACACTTATTTTTTTTAGAAAAGGCACTTTTTGTAAGAAAATTAACTTTTTTTAAGCAGAGGTTCTTCTTTAAGATAAGGTATTGTTTTAAGTAGATGTACTTTGTTTAAGAATATGAATAGGTTTTGCTTCTGAGAAAATTAAAATTTTTTAAGAAAAGGCACTTATTTAAGCAAATCTTCTTTTTTAAACTTCCTTCACATTGGCTTTTCCAAACTTACCTTTTATTGGGTTCAAAACTACAATATATGCTAACGGCCCTATTCATTATCATGCAAAAAACGTCTCTCAAACCTCTCAGAACTTTTTATGAATAAGGAAGTAAATATTGGTTACAGGCTCCAGCTTGAAAACTGCCCATTAAACAAGAAATTTCTCAACATATGTGAGACATTTATTTAATTTCCTTCTCTATAATAATGGAAATAAAACATTACATTACAGATTACATTGTAACTCAAACAAAAATTCAAAATTCTTGTCAAATGAGATACCGCTATGTGTAATGTTTACAAATTTAGTTTTATTGCACTACTGTGCAGCGGTTTAAGCCATACATATGCCCAGCAAGTCGTTTCCCGATAATTGCATTGGTTTAGAAGTTAGCTGCACTACTAACTAAGGTCTACGTAGTCGAACAAATGATCTCAGAAAAATTTCGTTTTTTAATCTAAAAAACGTAGCGTTTTTTTTTTTGAAAGCCCAGCTACGATATGTGGCTTCACTTAATTGTGAGTAATACCAAAATATATGCATCGATTTTCTTAGGAAATGACTCATTTTATTCATAACAGATGTGACTACACGATCAAACCGAGAACTTTTTGCCGTTGATATTCTTTTTGTCATTATAAATTTTGGCAGTAAACATAATTCTTCGCACAACTGGTTAGATGACTCCGAAAGTCTTGAGCAGGCTAAAAAGTGGCGTTAGAAGAACTTTGCATTTTTATTTGTAGAGATCAACAAAGTTAGCAAATAGTTTTTGAGTTACGTTAAAAATGGGTGTATAAGTACATTAGACCGAATCACAAAAAAAGTTCTTTCTTTTTTCATTATTTTGGGCTTTTCGGTCTAGAACTTTAAATGCAATAAATTGAACAAATTTATTCATTGTTTTCCTCCGACGTTTCAGTGGCATGATGTCCACCCCTCAAAATGTACCTCGGTCTGTTTTGTGATGATTCCCAAATTATTTCGTGTCTAGCATTAAAATCCGTGAGCTGAAACGATTTTAAAACTGGTATTTTTTAGTTTTTCAACGCAATTTTTACTTTAGCTAAAGAAAGAAATGCTAAGTACTCGATAGTGGCACTGTCACTAAGCGAGGTGACCGCCGTCGAAATAAATTTTAAGGTGGTCAGTGCAGGGATCGAGCCCACGATCTAATGCACAGGAGTCGCACACACTACCATTGTACCAGCGGCGGCCACTTGTAAAAAACATTACCTATATTTCGACTATTTTTGTAATATCGTATGGTGACCATAATTCATCAAAAATAGATAGTGGTTATTATTTATATTTTTTGCTGTTGGACACTGTAGTCACTGCTCAACACCTATGTGAAATTGTAGTCCCCCTTGGAGGGGTTTGTTTATCGGCAATTCTTTGAGTTCCTAGTAGTTAGTCGGTGCACTGTAAACGTGTTATCTAATCTTTTAAATATTTCTTCGATAAGGCATTCCAATAATTTGGGAACATACTTATAATGCTTTAGTTGTTTTACTAAACAGTTTTGTTGCAAATGCTTGGGATTGCGATCGCCGGAGACATATTCACATTAGCGCTACATATTCAAGTATTACCAATTCATATTAGAATGTCGGGGATGCCTTTGCATTTTGTTGTGTAAAAAACTTTAATACTCAAACTCTGCTAAATTTGCAATCTACCTAAAGAATGTCCTATGACTAATGCGAGCACTCAATTCGGGTATCACGGTTATTCAATTAAATTCAGGAAAATTATTCATTAACGTAATAAAAAGGTTTACAATAATTTCGTTTCCATGATAAGTATGGGAAAGCTAAAGTATACCATACTTCTAACATTAGCATTGTTGCCCAAATGCTATGGAGAGTTGTTGGTTAATGACTCCAGCATTAGTACTACCAATATGGATGAAAGCGTGGGAACAGAAAATGAATACGTAAGTACATACATACATTTATGTTAAGCGGAAATTGCAATTCCTGCTACTTACTAACTGATCATAACACCTGTATATGAAAATGTTTGGCATTCAAATTGACAAACTTTTTAAAATTATAGAGGTGCACTTACATGAGCATTACCTGACATGCATTGGAATATAATCTGTATGTTAAAATAAAAAAAAGTCGGGCTCTTAATTTGAGATTTAAGCTATGTACAGGTATACCCAACCCGCTGACGCAGTTTTCGGGTTTTCATTTCTACAAACTGCCGATATTTGTACGGAAAAGCATATGTTTGGTGGGTTGAAATCTGCAAATTTTCGAAATCGCGGTATACCTGACCGCCGTTCCATTACAAAAGGAATGAACAAGAGTTTTAGTACGTATTTAGTGTTACCATAATTACATATGTAAGTATGATACAAAAGAGATAAAGTAAAACGAATAACTGTTGACAATACATTAAAATTCATATTTCATTTTGAACATCCTCACTAAAATTAATTTAAATTTGTTTAAGGCCCATCTTGATTGCAAAACGATAAATCTTCGCATTGGTCAGAGGTTTGTCCGTGCTCAACGACTACAATGTAAATCTTTTGTTTGAAATAATGTTGTCTCTAACAATATGATGTCTTAAGGTACGGTCAGATTGGGTAAATATTTGACGAAAAACGTCACATATTTCTTGGGCCCAGTCTGACCACAAAATATTTTTGTGTGGCAAACAACAAAACAGCTGATTTTGGTTAAACAAAATTATTTGCCATCAAATAAAAATGTGCTCAATGTGACCACAGTGTGACCACGAAAGAGCAAATAGTTTTCTCTTTTTTGAGCAAACAAAAGAATTGTAAGATCAAACAAAGATCAAACAATGGTAAATAACAGGTGGTATAAGCAGTGTTGTCAGCTTTTACGACGCAAATTATAAAATGAAAAAATCACCAACATTAAACTAAAAAGAAGAATTGATAAATATTATAAACATTTTTAAAAATATTTTGGTAATTTGGTTCCACGGCTATAAAACTGTGGACATAGTTAAAAGGGCATAGTTTTAGCTTTGTTAATCTCTGTACTAACTTTTCAAATCGGATCTAAACCGACTAAGCTGCGACTAATTAGGATAATTTGGCCATATTTAGTATTTTGAAGCTACTGAAAATGTTGAAAATTGTGTTCTAATCTCTTCCGTCAGACCTTACAATTATGCTAGGTGATTTTAGAGCAAGCTTGTCAAGCTCGCAAAATATTCGACAATATTTCAAAATTTCAACAAAGGATAGATATCTCGATAACTAAGCGAGTTATCAAAAAATTTCATTTAATTTTTTTTGTTTATTTTAACTTCGTTTATAACAAAAATATATTAGAGGCCACATAACTCGCTTAAGGTGGCTCATTCAGCATAATATCTTCCCGTATATCCGAACTTTGGAGGACCATAACTCCGGAAATACGGGCCGTCACCAAAATTGGCATTTACAATTTTTTGCTTAAAACAATGAGTTAACCTCCAACCAGTGAGCTTTTTTGGCTACGCCAGTGGGAGCTAAACTTGCCCAAATTTGCTTTTTAGATGTCTCCTCTTCCAAAACTAACTCAGTCACTTCTCCACAGCATAAAACAAGAAAACATTCATCCTCCTGCATCATATATATTTAAAATATTGTCTTGCAGTTTGTTTAAAACTTTTGAAAAAACAAAATTGTATTTACTGCCAATTTCTTTAAAACTTTTCAGAAAACAAATTTGCGTTTTCTGACAGCATGCTTAAAATTTTTGAGAAAACAAATTTGTATTTTGTAAATTTTATGAATTTTGTTTTCTTTGAATTTAGCAATAGTTTATTTATTCTGGCATATTCAGTAATCAATGCAGCATCGCGTTCTATATTCAACTTTAATACCAGATTTGTTTTGTATGGATAGAAGACACACAAGTCATCGGCATACATAAACAATTTTCCATCAAGCTTTAAATTTGCTATATCATTCAGATACAATTTAAACAACAATGGTTCTAACACACTGCCCTGTGGAACTCCATGTAAAATCGGTTTAATTGAACTTTTGGCACTTTTATTTGAACATATTGACTGCGACTATATAAGTAATTTCTAACTAGCCCCAGTTCTTTACCTCTTATACTATAAAAATATAAGTTTTGGCATAATATTGAATGGTCTACAAGGTCGAAGGCTCGGGAAAAATCATAAAAAACACCACCAACACCGGAAAACCCTTTATCCATATAAATATAGTTAACAACATTTACAACTACTTCCTCGGTCCCACATCCACTTTGAAATACATACTGATTTTTAAACATAAGATTGTCGTCAGCAATATAAGCCGACAACTGGGAGTACAATAGCTTTTCAAAAATCTTGTCAATGACAGACAGAAGTGCTATGGGCCTAAACTTATCAACCGATGAAGAGTTTATTTGTTTCGGTATTGGCACGATTTTATGAATTTTCAACGCTTTGGGATATATTGATTGGCTAAGTAAATTATTAAAGATATATGTTAAAAACGGGCTTAGTACCTCCCGACATTCAATTATCAAGTGAAATGAAAATTTATAAGTGAAATCATCCTTGGTGTTATATAATCACCTCCTGCACTTTTGTTTGTGTCCAACTTTTCAATTAAATTGTAAACTTCAACATTGTCTACGGGTTCAAATGTAAATTGATTGTGGTGGTAGTAAGGTTCTAAGAGAATTACAGCCGTTATGTGATATAACTTATATTTCCCGTTTTAAATTTTCAACAGATTCCACAAAATAATTATTGAATTTATCCGCCTTATCAATGTCGCTCTGAATGATTTCCCCATGTTCATCTTTCAACGTAATCTCCTTTTTAGATTTTCTACTTAGAGTCTGATTTAGAAATCCCCAGCCTTTTTTAGGCTCGTTTTTAAAATTAATGAAATTGGCCTGGTAATAATGATAATGACGGGTGGCCCGTTAGAGCCGGCATATTCAGACTGTTCCTAATGTACTCTTTTGCTCGTTCATAATTGCAGTGACGACGCACTACCTCAACGTAATCCGTACTTTTCATGTTCGACTCAAAACTAAAATGTAGTATGTTATGGTCAGTTAGACTACATTGCACAGAATCAATTTGCAAATAACATTGTAAGTTGCTAGACACGTGGTCAATTGAAGACTTACTACATGGTCGTGTCACGAGATCGTGGCAATTCTTATAATCATAGCTGTCAAGAATTTCTGATAGCTCCTGAAACCCAACATTTTGTAACGCGTCAATATTTGAATCTCCGAAAAATACTGTAAAACGACATTGACTTTAATGACTTACCAAGTAATTTGACGCTATTCAATGCTAAAATTATTGAGTCAATATAGTTCACACTATTAAATAGTTCTTCGAATATAGATAGATGTCCCCCCGTACCCATCAGCTCTACAACAATATACCGCATTGTAGCCAGAAATGCTAAACAAGTTGCTTAATTTACTTTGCATCCGTGTTTTCTGCACGCAAATAATGTTAGGTAACTTTGGAAGTCTCGAAATTGTCATTTTGAATTGGTTGAATTTTGCAATAGAGGAAATGCTTCTGATATTGACTGATATTATACTAAAAACATTTGACTTTAAATTTCTTAAACTTGACTCCAAGGATTCAATTGAATTAAAGTATGTATTTAATATTTGTTGCATAGTGATAAAGAAAAATAATTAAATAATAAAGCTCAAATAATTGACGCGAGTAATTATGACGGTGATAATTACTGGGCTTGTGTATCAACATCACTTTCGTTTGAATCATGAATAGTGACCGCAGTATGGTGAATAGACCCACGTCCTCTACCTCTGTTAGTTGTGGCTTCAAGAAGTAGACCATCTACTTCAGTAACATTTCTAATCAATTTGGGCTTTGATAACTCGCTCTTTTTCACATAAATTCTTCCAGATAATGCATATACTCGACGGTAGCCGACAGTTTGCAGTGTTTTGGCAAAATTTATCTCTTTGCTCAAAAAGTCGTTAACAAACACAGACCCTCAACTTCGGCTTGGCAGACATCATTTTCTGTTTGGCTTTTGTAGAAACAAGTTTCACCACCATAGACGTTTTCTTAGATTTAACATTCTCCTTAAGAAAAAAGGCTTCATCTATTTCATCTGCCTTCATTTCTACACCAACATCCTTCATTAGAGAAACCACTGCACCTGCTGCATCCACCCATCAACCTTTCCAACACCAGTGACTTATAGCCTGTTTTTGTAACTTAATTTTTGATCATTCGTACGCCAAATGACTAGCGAAGACAACTTTTGGTTTTTGTACGCTTAGTTTTGAGTGAAACGAAAAGAGCTTTAATTTTGCTTAAAAAATTTGGTTCAGCGAAATCAAACACGAACGAAACAAAACGTCAGAGTAGACAATCAGAAAATATCAATCGTTTAGTTTGTTTACAAATGTGTTTCTTTACGATTTACAAGAAAATTAATTAAAATTGTTGTTTAGTATGGATATTTCTAACAAAAAAGTCGCTACATGTCGCCCCAAATGCCACGGATGCAATAACTTTAATTTTTCCCACTTTTCTTCTGGCAATTTGTTGGTTGTTTATTTTATTTTGTCTGCAATCAGCTGCTTCCAATTAAACAGCTAATAGAGCAGTGTTGCCTGCAGTTTGCTATATTTTGGTATTTTCCAATAGAAAGAGCTTTTAAAATAAACGAGAATAACACATTGGCAACAATGTACTTTGAAATAAGGGCAGCTAGTAAAATGAGCTTTCACTCCCGGACGAAAATGGAACAAAAACTCAAATATAAACTTGATCGCCTGGGTAGCAATCGCACGTCTGCTTAAACAAAAAAGTTCGCTGAACAGGCTATTAATATATTTTTCCGAATTCTTTAAATTGGTTATTTCGATTCTCAGCATTTTGTTTTCCTTTTGCACATCATTTATCTTCTTCTTGTTATCGGCCATGCCTTTAATAATCTCATCGAATTGATTTGACATAAAAGCAATCGACTCTTGTAAAGTATCGAGCTGATGTTCAGTTTTGTTTTGATCAAACTGAGCTCATTTTTTATGTTCCCACCGCTTTCGTTACAAATACGGCATATGTACTCTTCACTCTCATTTTCCATTAAATGTTGATATTGACGTTTGTCTAATTTGCAACAAAGAGAGTGGAATGTTTTGGCGCACTTATCGCACTGTATATCATCTTCATCTTCCATTACTTCCAATTTGCACTGACCACATAAAATCTTTGGAGTTTTGGTGCTGCGACGGGGTTTTGGAACCATTTTCCATGCAATTGTAGCAACTTACTGGTTTTGTTGTTAAAGACGGAGCTCTCTTTTCACACGACTTCACTCAGACAGGGTTGCCAACTCCGTTGGTAATGTTAATCAATGTGTAATGGCTAGTAATGCCATGAGTGTTTGTTCTAGTAATTTTGAATTTTCCCCATTCACTGAAGGGGAGGTCTATAAATCAATTGTCAATATCAAACCCAATGCAGTAGGTGAGGATGGAATGTCAATTCGATTTATTAAACTGACACTACCTTATTTAGTTAAACTAGAGCCTACGGTAATAACCGGTCGACCGGGTAGACCGAAAGACCGGGTAGACCGGTTTTTAAAACCGGTCGACCGGTTCTTACGGTCTACCCGGTCGACCGGTCGTCCGGTTAACCGGTCTAGACCGGTTTTCATATTTTTTTTAAAAGGGTTGTTTTTGGTACTTTTTTGCAAATACGCAAAAAAAATAAAAATAAATACAAAAAATCCAAGTTTTTGAAAAAGTAATAAATTTTTAGCAAAAAATTAAAAAAAAATAGAAATTTAAATTTTTTTTAAAAATCGATAAATTTTTGAAAAATCAATATTTTGATAAAAATGGGAAAATTTTCATGAAAATCGAAAATTTGTTAAAAAAAAAACGAAAATATGAAAATATCGAAAATTTTTGGAAAAAATCCAAAATTTAAAAAAAATAAAATAAACATTTTAATTTTTTTGGTACTTGTGGAACTAAAATCCTCCGAAACTGGTCCTTTAATTCAATAAGCCCTTTACTTTTCATACATTTATATGAAAATGACACGGTCTTTTTCGGTCCCATGTACGGCGTTTTTGAGCCTTGGGGCGTAATGGGTTAAAAATTCGTGCAAATAATTTAGACGTAATTACGACTTGGAAACATAAATTTTTTTGGTACTGGTAGAACCAAAATCTTCCGAAACTGGTCCTTGAATTCAATAAGTCCTTTATATTGAAGATATTACACACTTGCTACGAAAAAATTCTTAAATCAATAAATAAAATATTTTGTTGCCCATATCTCGATAACTAAACAAGAAATACCGAAATGGGCGAAATTTTGCCCCCAAGTGTGTTTTTACACCCCCAATACTCCACTACCGCATCTAGTTTGGCAATAAACTGTTTGGATTTTTAGATTGCGATTTTCTCGAAAACTAAAGCTCCTAGAGGGAAAAGGAGTTCTATTTGGAACTTTACTCATATTTTGAAAAGTAAGTGAATTAAATAGAGACGGAAAACAGTTTTTGTATACTGAAACCAATTATTAATGAAAAACACTTTTTTATTATATATTTTATTATATATATTATTTTTTATTATATATATTAACTTTTCAAAATATGTTTTATTTATTAAAAAAAATTAAATTCAGTTAAAATAAAATTTGCAATTGAAAGTGAACGTATTTGGTTTTTGTTATTTTTATTTAAAAAATAATGCTAATTTAATAAACTAAATTTTAATTTTTGGAATTCATTTTGGAAAAATATAAAAAGTTAAATAATGATATAATTTTTCTATATTAACATTTGGTACTTTTTAGATTTAATTTGTTTTTTTGATTAATTTGTTTTTTTAAACATTATCATAAAAGGAAAACAAACAAAAATGATTTCATAAATAATGATTTCAATTTACTATCAGGCATGTCACAGAATTCCGTTCCGATCGAAAGTCGAATAATTTTCACATTTTGCTTAGTAGTTTACTACTACAAAATGTGAAAATTATTCCACTTTCGATCGGAATGGAATTCTGTGACATGCCTGTATATCTACATTTGGTAATTTTTGTATTTGTTTAAAAAATAATTTTTTGTGCTGAAGGAATCATTCAAATACAAATGATGTTAAAAATTAAACTTTAAATAAAACTTGAATAAACACATTGATATTTTTTTTAATTTTATCAAAGAGATGAGTGCAACTTATAGAGTAAATAAAAAAAAAACTATTTCATTAATTCCTTGTTTTGATGCAAAAATATTAATATGTTTACATTTGTAGGGTGAAGCGAACTTCTTTTTGCCGTTACAATATTACCCGCATTTGAGAAGCATATTACCGATGAAGCGGATGTCGCAGGTATACACATATATTTTTTAGATAATTTTGAAATTATTGGAAACTTATTTTCTTTTTCTTTCCACCATTCAAACGGATCCATGTCAAAACCTATTTGCGTTTCAGCCATATATCTGATCCACTGCGAATCGATATCATTTGACGTTTATCCACCTTCCTTATAAAATTCTTGAAATAAAGATTTCTTGTTAGCAGTTGTAGCTGACGAGCAAGATGGATTGGCGTCAATGGATATGTCTTTAAGCATCATTTTTACCGCTTCTTCAATTTGGTCTTTATCATTATTAGTTTCATGCTCTAAATCTTTATATCTAGGATCTAAAAACGAAGATACCATTTTAGTGGATGGATCCGATGACGTGTTTGTTACAAAAGTTGAATTTATATATTCTAATATTTTAATTTTTATGTCGGACCCAAAAGTATCATCGTCCTCAGAATTCACAACGAGGTATTTTATTTTCCATTGGTATATTAAAGGTCTGACCATTGAAAGGGACGACTTGTTAGCGCACAACATATTTGTTAGTAGCTCCGCAGGATGTAAAATATCCACCAAAATCTGTATTTTGTACCAGTCTACTTCAGTTATTTCTAATTTGTGAGCAATGGCGTCATTAGTAATCTATTTTTTAATAAAATATGGTTTTAGTTTGAGTTTTATAAAAAAGACTTTAGGGGGGCTTTCCAAAATGTTTCCAGCAGTTAAAAAAATGTATTACAAATAAAGTATGTACTTACCACTCTATCCGCTAGCACATTTGCTATTGTGTCACGGTTTATAAGTAGTCAATCTAACATATAAAATGTTGAATTCCACCGTGTATTGTTTTGTTGGAGTAGTTTTAGGTGAGGCAGATCCAGCTGCTTTTGTCTATTTTTTAGCGCCTCCGTGGCCAGAGACGATTTTTTAAAATGCCCTACAACCTTTGATGCTTGTGCTAAAAGGCTGTTTATATCTTCGTTTTGCAATGATTTATTGATAACGAGCAGAGCAAGTAATTTCATCTCTAATCTCCACTTCATCAACATTACGTACAACACACAACATATTTCTCGCATTGTCAGTGACAATAGCTGAGATTTGAGAGCTTTCAATCCATTTAATTTTAATTTCGGTAATTTTTTGTGCAATATTAACTCCAGTGTGTTTTTCTGGCATTACCATTGTATGAAGAGTATAGATTTGTGGTCTCCACTCCTCATCAATGCAATGTGCAATGATGGTCAAATAAGCATCATTGGCCATTGATGTCCACAAATCAGTAGTTAAAGCTATGTAACCACTCTTAATTAAACATAGTTTAATTTTTGCTGACATTTCATCATACATTATGGTTAGTCTACGTTTTGCAGCTTCTTCTTTAATTGGGACATACCCGGGGAACAGCTTGCAAAACGATATAAATCCATCGCTGGAAATAAATGATATAGACAGTTGGTTCATTGCTATCATTTTTACAGCTTCTTTGTTTATTTCCTCAGCATTTGTGGCTTTTCTTGGTGAAGCTATATTCGACGTTGGTATACCCAAATTTTGTACGGATTCAGCGACTTGTCTGCAATTTTAAAGCCGGTTATAATAAATTCTTTCTATATTAAAAAAACGAAGTGTATTGTTTTTAAAAACAACATTTTTCGTTTTGTTGCAATTTAATTTCGCATACGTTCAGCAAAAGTTAATTAAAAAAAAAAAAATCTACTTTTTACACCTTTTAGCACTTACCTACTATTTCCATCAAGGGTAAAAATTATAAAATTTTTAAAAAATTCTTCGATTTTTATAAATTTTTTTGATTTTTTGAACTTTGTTTTCAGTTTTTTTAAATTTCAGTACTTGGATTTTTTTATATTTATTTCTAGTCTTTAGCATATTTTGCCAAAAAGTACCAAAAAACATACTCTTTTGTTAAAGTACTAAAAACCGGTCTAGACCGGGTAGACCGTAAAGACCGGTCTAGACCGGTCGACCGTAAAACCGGGTAATGGGGGGCTCTAAGTTAAACCATTGACTTATGTCTTCAATCATTGTTTAACAACCTCCACTTTTCCAGAGCAATGGAAAATAGTTCCGAAAAAACCGCCAGCTAGCAGTCCTGAAGACTTTAGACCTATTAGTATACCACCTGTTTTATCTAAATCATTTGAGTCCTTAATCAGCGCTCAGATGAATGAATAAATTTCCTCTAATAGTCTGTTATCCCCTCTGCAATCTGGTTTCCGAGCATCCCATAGTTGTACAACAGCAGCCTTGAAAGTGATTAATAATATTAGAAGTCAATATGATCGGGAATATATAACATACATGTGCCTTCTTGACTTTTCCAAGGCATTCGACAGTGTTGATCACGACTTATTATGTGTGAAACTCAAAGTGCTCTTTGGAATCTCGGACTCATCTTCATTATTAATTACAAATTATCTGACTGGCCGTAAACAAAGGGTTATATCTTGTCAATGTATATCTACTGCGAGAAATACAACTACTGGTGTGCCACAGGGCTCTATTCTTAGGCCTCTTCTTTTCAGTATGTTTAGTAATGATATGTTTTCAGTGTGTAAATATGCTAATATACATCGGTATGTTAATGATATACAGCTCTATATCGCAAACCGCATCGGCCTAGTAGAAGACCTTAGATCTAAACTAAATGATGATCTTGACGCAATTCGTAACTGGGCTCCACTTATCAATCTGACTTTGAATCCTGCCAAATCATGGGTCCTTACTATTAAGCAAAGCCATTATGATGTAAAATCTCTTCCATCTGTTTATATGGGTATGGGATAAAACTAAATATCTGGGTTTCCACATACATACCTTACCTGCCGCTTTTGGTTGACTTTGGATAATATGTAACTAATGTATAAACTTTCTTTTGGTAATATTACTTTTACCAGGGTTGCCAAATTGCGCATATCTTCTGGTCGTCTAATTCTTTATCGTCTTTGGCCCCAAGACACATCACCTCAACGCCCAGACTTAAATGACATTAAGCAGGTTTTGGAGAATGTCGAACGTAATAGTAGTATTTGGATTCCAAAATATTATCATATAAAGTCGAATGAAAACATCAAGTCAATGTCCTACGGTTGGGAGATATTATCTGTCGACTGTCGCTTTTGAACTAGTGGTGGACCAGTTTAACCATAGAGTAAATTTATAGTAGAGCCACCATTTGTCTCATCTGACGTTTCCTTTCACACTCTTCGTGATGCGGTCGGTGTGATAGAGAGATGTTTGACGAAAAGTGATATACACCCGGTGGAATTACAATAACTTCTTGCTTTAAGTTTTCATGCCATTTTGGTGAAAAACTGTGAAATTTAAATGTGTTTTAAACTTTTTTATTGACTGTTATTGTTAGCATACATTTGTGTTGTATTTAACACATTAATTTTAACACCCAAAACGAAATGCCGTTGTTGTTATTTTGTTCGTTGTTTTGAACCATTGCCTCTATCTGGTATTAGTAAAGCAATTCTTTTCAACATCAAACGTATACATCACACGAGGACAAATGTCAGAAATTTGGTGAGTGAAAGATTTTCTCTACCCATATTTACTCTATGAGTTTAACAGCACTAGTTCAGAGTCATTGTGTGAATGTAAGGGTTTTTCAACAGAGACGCTACAAAAGTAAATCGATAGGGACAGCAAACGACGCCATATTTTTCCCGCTCTTTTGACATTTCTCTTCAGTAAGGTTTGCCATTTCATCATGGAAAGATATACGAGCCAACAACGAGACGAAATTATTAAAATTTACTACCGAAATTTGGAGTCACTGGCCTCAACTTTAAGAGCGCTACGTCCAATTTATGGTCTTCAGAGATGAGGCTCTTTTGTGGCTGAATGGCTTCGTTGATAAGCAAAATATGCTTTATTGGTCAGACAGCAATCCACACGTAATCCATGAGTCATCATTGCATCCCGAAAAAGTTACGGTTTGGTGCGGTTTATTGGCCGGCGGCGTCATTGGGCCGTACTTCTTCCGTGATGATTAAGACCGGCACATTACTGTGAATGCGAATCGCTACCGTTCAATGATAACCGAATATTTTTGGCCCCAATTGGATAATATGGACTTGGAGGACATGTGGTTCCAACAGGACGGCGCCACAAGCCACACAGCGAATGCCACAATCAATTTATTGGAAACCAAGTTTCGTGAACGTGTTATGTCACGAAATGGCCCAGTAGATTGGCCGCTTCGGTCGTGCGATTTGACGCCGTTAGATTATTTGCTGTGAGTCTATGGTCTATGCCTACAAGCCAGCGACGATTGATGAACTTCGTACGAATATCGAACGTGAAATTGCAGCAGTATCGGCCGATTTATGCTTGAAAACCGTCGAAAATTGGGTTCAACGTCTGGACTTCTGCAAGCGTGCCCGTGGTCGCCATGCAAAAGAAATCGAGTTCCATACATAATGGCATCGAACGTACTTTCACAGGAATAAAGAATTTCATTGGTATCTAAAACCGGTTTTGTTTTATTTAAAAAAACTTTTGTAGCGCTCTTGTTCAAAAACCCGTTGGATGATCGCTTTTGAAATAGTTCTACACCATAGAAAATAAATTTAGTTCAGTACCAGCCATTAAAATTTGGTACTTAACGACAGCTATGGAGATAGTACTTGAACTAGAACTGTGGATTGAATTGAAGTATTTCGGGCGAAACCAAGAAAAAAATTAGCGAAAACTAAGGCAAATTTGTTGTCGGACAAACATTGGATAAAAAGAGGAAAATTCATGAAACTTCTGCATAATCATTTGCATGTGTTGAAGTTCAAAGGGCCCAAGGACCGTCAGTCAAAGAGAAATTAACATTTGGTGTTTTCTACAGAGTGTCCCAATATAAGTGCACGGAGTGAATTCAACACGGCAACATCATAACGGAGTTATAGGCCACAACTGGACGGTATAAGATTGGCATCAGCAGGACGACGCCACACTGCCACACCGTGCATGAATCAATCGTTATATTGGAGTAACGACTTCCAGACCCAATCATCTACGAAAAATGCGATGTCAACTGGCGGTTTTAAAAATAAATCGTACACTGTTTTTGGGACACCCTTTATTACTTTGGCATAATTTTATTTTGCTACTAGTCTACTTTGGTTGAGCCCGACTTCTGGGACTTAAGCCACCGTTTTATATAAATAGGAAAATGTATACTATTTTCGCATAAAACAGTATTAATGTATGCTGCAAGCGCGTTGGTGTTGAAAACTTCAAATAGTTTACCATATTAACATAAAAGCAAATCACAAGGACACAATTTCATACGACTCTACATTATAAGATTGTCAAACCCAAAACAACGTTTGACGAATTAAAATTGCAATATTGGGGAACACAAATTAACTTTTTTTATAATGTTTTTCAAAACTTTTTAACACATCACTTATACGAGTACCTTTACAAAATCAAGTACTTACCTAGGTCCAGCGTTGGCATTGATCCTTGCCGAAGCCTCTTATTGGGGCTGCATACCCTGCTCTGGCACATACTTTCTTCGGGCACAACTTACAACTGAAATTATCGCACATTATAAAAATTTAAACAAATTATAAATTGAATAATAAATTAATAATTAAGTATAAATTAAATGGATCTGCTTACAGTTTCTTGCATTCAACCATTCACAATTCACAAATAGAAAAGGGTGAATAAAAGAAAACGCAAGACAACTCCAACCAATCGGTATGCCTTTACACCAATGTAAACACAACCTGCAACTCGAACTTAAAAAGACATAGCGAAAAGCGAGCAAAACAAAACACGCATTTCCTTTTACTATAGTATACTCTAGATGTTTTCCAAGTGTTCCATGGACTTTATTAGTACAAACCAGTACATAAGTTTCAGTCGGGTGAACCAACTTAATCATGCCGTCACTCTAAGTCATCCATTTCATGGGAGTTCTGTTAAAAAACGCCCATACTCAAGAGCGACCATATTCAATAGCAGATTGACATTGCGCTAAATATTATTGAATACCCAAAATAGTTAGTTTCCCTCCGCATGTTTATATGCGAGGTACCAAAATTTGCCAAAATTTTGATCAGTACCAAATTTTATTAAGATCGGTTATGATTTATTGGAGATATCGAGTCGCCTAACTGCAAATACGCCCAACTTTTGTATGGGAGGTACGAAACTGGGCGTGGCACAATAGTCAGCCATTAATTACACAGTAGCTTTTAGCAAAATATTGCCTAGTACCGAATTTTATTAAGATCGGTTCTATAGGAGAGTTTTATTTGACTACATATTGACTAGTACAAACTTTCATAAAGATTGGTTCGGTTTTGCGGAACTTCTCGTGCCGAACAACCAGACGGCCAACCAACTTTTGTATGGGAGGTACCAATATGGGCGTGGCAAAATCAATCTTGTTTTAGTAGGTGATTGGCGTTTGATAATGTGAAGCTTCATACCTAATTTCATTAACAGCCTGTTTTATATGGGAGGTACCAGAATGGGCGTAACAATCTCGTCCATTTTCTCCAGTTAAGTAGGCATTTCTAGATTATTAACCGGTGTGTGAGTTGAAGCTAATTACATCTGCCAGAAGAAAGGTTTGAAAGAAATATGATTTTGTGCTAAATGTGTCGATTTGTAAGGGAGGTACCAGAAGGGACGTCGTCAAAACGCCCATTTTCAATACCAAACTCAGTACTGAAAAATAATAATAGTCACTGACAAAATTTCACGGTGATTGATAAAGATTTACGGCAGTTATCGTGTTGACCAGAAACCCAGACAGACAGACGCACATGGCTCAAACGTCTTAAAAAGTCGTAAAACGAATTTCGACCAAAGATACTAAAAGTCTAATATAGCTCCTTCTAAATATGTGTTAAATTTTTTTACGTATTAAATGATATATACCCCCATCCCTGTGGGTGGGGGTATAAAAACAGCTGTTGCAAACACTTGTTAGTATAACTCTGTGCTACAACCGCAGTAACTGGATTCTATACAAGCAAATAATAGACAGAAACATATTTATGACCGTTGATGCATATAGTTCGATATCGTTAATGATTTCAATCAATTTGGATTTTAAGTCGAAATGTAGAGGCAAGCGTAAAAATCACATACCTCATCTGAAGCATGCGAATGGAACTGAAACGTTCGAACAAGCTCATTATTTAACGATAAACAATTCCCACGCCATAGACACAATGGTCAATTCCTCTGTTCTTATATTAAAGTTCGAACCACCATTTAACGACAGAGTCGAAATTATAACAGCGATTGAATTGTCAAATGTTTTATCGCTTCTCAAACATTGGAAATCTCCTGGACTAGACAACATACCTATCATACTTTTGAAAAGGCTACCAGACAAAGCAATACAATTTCTTGTATCGATATTTAACAGTTGCATCCGACTAAACTACTTTCCATCATTTTTTAAAAAAGCGAAAATTATTTCTGACCTACCTAACAAACCTAATAATTCCAAAAGCGATCCCAACAGCTACCGGCCGATTAAGCAACTTGGGAAAAATTTATGAAAAACTTATATATTTCTGACTTAACGATTTTACCACTGAACATAATATAATATCTAAAGAAAAATTCGGTTTTAAAAGAGAACATAGTCCCATCCACAGAATAAAAAAGAAAATAATTACAAACAAACCGCAAAAGATCTACTGGCATAATTCTTTTAGATATCAAAAAAGCTTTCGGTTCAGTTTGGCATTACAGGCTAATATATAAACTTATTCTAATAAATAAAAAAAATAGTTGGTGATTTCCTTGACAACAGAACCTTCGTGGTATCGGTTACTAACACTATGCAACAGCCAAAATGCATAATTATAACCACTATTTTTTTGATGTATTATGGTCCCCCTATTACAAAAATGGTCGAAATTTTAAATTCTATGGATAAGTTTTTTTTTTAAATTTTTTTAGTAAAATTGTCCATTTTTGAAAATCTTGTTCCACGGATTTTACCATAATTAAATAACGATTGGTCTCATTTCGTTAAGGAGCATACCAAACAATTTGCTATTAAAATACCTAGAAGTTATCTTTACATTATTTTTTAACCTGCACAAGAGTTTCGTAGTTATCTAAAAAGTTGTGGTGAAAAATAAGGTATCTCATTTCGTTAAGAATTTCTAATATTACGAAAAAATAACGAAAAAAATTAAGTGCGATTGAAAATACATAGTTACATATTTGTATTTAATGCTTGCCACACAAGAAGGGTGTTGTAAAAACCCAGTTCTACCTGTAAACTGCAGCACGAACATACAACACAGGTGTGAATAACACCAATTCTGAAATTCTTTTTAGGAAGATTTTCCAAAAGGGTGTTGTAAAAACCCAATTCTACCTGTAAAGTGAAACACGAAGATAAAACACACTTGACAATCACGATAATTGTGAAATCCTTTTTAGGACGATTTTCCATTCAGGTAATTTAATTAAAAAGCATGCAGTATACATAACAGTTCATGTATCGTTTCATTGCCAGTCAACAAGTGTATTCGAGAACAATTGTATCCGTGTTTTGTGCAAACTTTTACAATTAAAAGAAAATGAGCAAGAAATGCAGAAAGTTTTCATGCAGAAACGGCCCGAATTTATTTTGTTGCGTGTGCGGTAACTATACCACCGAGAAAAAAAGAAATGCTTTCTCAGATGTATTACAAAAACAATACAAAGATTGCTACAATATATATCCGGGAAATATTAACCAACATTGGGCACCGAGTTCGATATGCCATTCGTGTCAACCAATGTTAAAGGTACGGTCAGATTGGGCAAATATGACGAATAACGTCAAATATTTCTTGGCCCCAGTCTGACCACAAAATATTTTTGTGTGGCAAACAACAAAACAGCTGATTTTAGTCAAACAAAATTATTTGCCATCAAATAAAAATGTGCTCAATGTGACCACAGGGTGACCACTAACGAGCAAATAGTTTTATCTTTTTTGAGAAAACATTTAATGGTAAATAACAGGTGGTATAAGCTGTTGTGTCAGTTTATACGACTCAAATTATAAAATGAAAAAAAAAATAACCAACATTAAACTAAAAACAAGAATTGGTAAATATTATAAACATATTTAAAAATAGTTTGGTAATTTGGTTCAACGGCTATAAAGCTATGGACATAGTTAAAAGGGCATAGTTTTAGCTTTGTTAGTCTGTACTAACTTTTCAAATCTGACCTAAACTGACTAAGCTGCGACTAATTAGGATAATTTTAAAGCTACTGAGAATGTTGAAAATTGTGTTCTAATCTCCTCAGTCAGACCTTACAATTATGCTAGGTGATTTTAAAGCAAGCTTGTCAAACTCGCAAAAAAGAATTTAAAAAATATTCGACAATATTTCAAAATTTCAGCATAGGATATTTCGATAACTAAGCGAGTTATCAAAAAATTTAATTTAATTTTGTTTTGTTTATTTTAACTTCGTTTATAACAAAAATATATTAGAGGCCACATAAATCGCTTAAGGTGGCTCATTCAGCATAATATCTTCCCGTATATCCAAAGTTTGGAGGCCCATAACTCCGGAAATAGGGGCCGTCACCAAAATTGGCATTTAAACTTTTTTGCTTAAAACAATGAGTTATACCTCAAACAAGTGAGCTTTTTTGGCTACGCCAGTGGGAGCTAAACTTGCCCAAATTTGCTTTTTAGATGTCTCCTCTTCCAAAACTAACTCAGTCGCTTCTCCACAGCATAAAACAAGAAAACATTCATCCTCCTGCATCATATATATTTAAAATATTATCTTGCAGTTTGTTTAAAACTTTTGAAAATACAAAATTGTATTTACTGCTAATTTGTTTAAAATAGTTCATATAAAAATTGAGACCGTTGCTGCTCCACAGCATAAAACAAGAAAACATTCATCCTCTCCTGCATCATATTTATTTAAAATATGTTCTTGCAGTTTGTTTAAAACTTTTGAAATAACAAAATTGTATTTACTCTCAATTTCTTTAAAACTTTTCAGAAAACAAATTTGGGTTTTCTGACAGCTTGCTTAAAATTTTTGAGAAAACAAATTTGTATTTTCTGGCAGGTTGATCAAACAAATATTTGTTGCAAATATTTGTTCAAGTATGACCACAGAGCAAATGTATTTGCCCTACTGTTTATTTGATGCTATTTGATCAAACAAAAGAGGCAAATAAATGTGCATAGTGTGAACACAAAATCAACCCTGTATTGATTTGACAACATTTTTAGCAAATATGATGAAACATATTTTGATCAAATATCTGCCCAGTCTGACCGTACCTTAAGTCACTGCTCTTCAACCCTTAAGTAAGTATTTCTTAATTATATTTCGAATTCTTCATATTCCTTATTTGAAACATTTTATATTTTACAGGAGACACTTGCAAATTTCGAAGCCTATGCACAGCGAGTCACGAATCCGATTGTTATTTTTGCTTAAGTACAAAAAGCGGCTTCGGAAAACGTATGCGATGGTGTTACCCCACGAGATCAGGTGCTGGGTATACGCTTCCAGTTCTGTTTTCCAATGGAAGTCAATATCCGGAAAGTACGTATGCAACGTGTAAGCAAGTGGTTTTATCACCTTCGACCTCAAGCGTGAGTTACAAATCAGAGAGTTCGGCTCGAAAGCTTTGTACTCAAGCGCAATTAAGCGATCTGGTAAGAGACCTCGAACTTCGGAAAGACAAATCTGAGCTTCTTGCATCTCGTTTAAAAGATCACAATTTCTTACAAAGGAATGCCAATACATGTGCCTACCGTACCCGGCATAAGACGTACTCCAATTTTTTTTACAACTAAAGACAATATGCGCTTTTGTTACGACATTCATGGACTTTTCGATGAGCTTGGCCAAACATACGATGCACGTGATTGGGGGATATTTGTCGACAGCAGCAAAGAAAGTCTTAAAGCAGTATTACTGCACAATGACAATCAGAAGCCATCGATACCTATTGCACACGCCGTGAATATGAAGGAATCTTACGAAACGATGACCAAATTGTTCAAAAATATAGACTACGAAAATCACGATTGGAAGGTGTGTTGCGACTTGAAGGTTGGTTGTATTTTGGTAGGTCTGCAAGGTGGTTTCACAAAGCATTGCTGCTTTCTTTGTCTCTGGGACAGTCGAGCTCGACACAAGCATTACGTGCAGAAGGATTGGCCGCCAAGACTCAGCAACACAATAGGCGTCCACAATATAAAACGTATGTCCCTCGCCAAGAAGGACAATATAATCTTGCCACCATTACATATCAAACTTGGATTAGTGAAAAACTTTAATAAGGCACTAGATAAAGAGGGTGAAGCGTTCTCTTATCTAAGAACAATACTCAAAAATCTTACACTGGCAACAATTTCGGAAGGCATTCTTGATGGTCCACAGATACGAAAACTACTCGACAACACTCAATTTGAGACATTATTATCATCAGATGAGAAAGCTGCGTGGTGTTCGTTCCGATTAATTGTTTCGGATTTTCATGGAAACAAACGAAGTCCAAACTATAACGGAATCATTCGTGATTTACTTTGTAACTATTAAAAAATCGGTAAGTACATATTTAATTAAAAACATTTTAACACTATTGTTGTATAATGTAATTATTCTAAAAAAATTTTTAAATTTGTTTTTCTCAATTATTTTGTTTTTAGGCGTAAACATGTCTCTAAAAATTAATTTACTGCATTCGCATTTGGACTTTTTATAAGCGACGAGCATGGTGAGCGATTTCATCAAGAACTGAAGTCCATGGAGCAAAGGTATCAGGGATTGTGGAACGAGAATTTGATGGGTGATTATATTTGGTTCCTTACAAGAGAAACAAACCCTGAGAATCACAGCAGGCAAAAAAGAAGCCAAATCATTTTTAGATTAAAATATTAATTAATAATAATTTATTTGACTTTGTAATTTAATAAATATAAAAACATTATTTACTGATTATAATGTAACTCCAACAAAATTTCGAAATTCTTGACGAAATGATATACCTTCACCTAATTGTGAATAAAATCAAAATGTATCTATCGATTTTCTTAGGAAATACCTCATTTTATTTATAACAGGTCAGACTTTACTATCAAAGTGCTAAACCGAGCACATTTTGCCGCTCAGGATTTTTTCTGATTTAAAAAAAAAAATTTATAAATTTCGGCAGAAACACATTATTTTTCACCACAACTTTTTAGATAACTACGAAACTCTTGTGCAGGCTAAAAAATAATATAAAGATAACTTGTAGATATTTTAACAGCAAATTGTTTGGTATATTCCTTAACGAAGTGAGACTAATCGTTAGTTAGTTATGGAACAAGCTTTTCAAAAATGGACAATTTAAAAAAAACTCATCCATATTAAAAAAAAACTTATCCATATAATTTAAAATTTCGACCATTTTTGTAATAGGGGGACCATAATACATCAAACAAAATAGTGGTTATAATTATGCAAAGAATTTTATTCATTTTGTTACATAGTGTAATTCGATATCATCCAAAAAATCCATCCCTGCAGGACTTTCTCAATGTTCCATCCTCTCGTCACTCTTCTACAACATATTCACCTTAGATTTTAAACCACCTAGGGAAATAGATATGTATATCTTTCTACGCGTACGACACAAGTTCAATTACATAGAGTAAACTCTCCAGCACTCTCCTTAAGAAAATGGAGAAAATTAAAATTTACAATTTAAATTAAAGACATAGTGTCTTACAGCAAATCATACAAGCGAACCCCAAATAGGCAATTACAATTCCAAAACAATACTATCTGTATAAAGGATTACATCAGTTATCTAGGTGTTATTCCCGATAAGACACTCAACACTGCCATAAAGTTACTAAGATCGCGATATGTTCTTAATCACAAAACAAAAATTAAAATTTTTCAAAATTAAAAAATTTCAAACGTGTGATAAGACCAATTTTGACATATGCCTCACCGATATGGTACAAAGCTTCCAAAACTCATTTAAAAAAGCTGCAAATAATCCAGAATAAATGTCTCAAAATGATTAACAATAAACAATGAAGGTATCCGACATGAAGAAACCACCTATGAGATTTTCGCAGACTTTATAACGCGACAAAATATGATGTACGACTTCAACAGATTTCATTGGTGGTATTGGTTCCTCTCTACGTTGCTCGTACCGTGTGATAGACCTATTTGAACATCGATAAATTTATATTTCATCTAGTCGCTCAGGCAGGGGGGTTCAAATTTCATCTGTACCTTAAGTCGAATTTGGCGAAATTTCCTGGCGACTCACAGCCATCGGATCTTAAAAGTAATGGAACCAATGAAATCGTAAGACGATTTCCTTTTCGGCCTTAGGGGCAATTTCCCCCTTTCGGACAACTTGTTCCCGACTCAGGAGCTCAAGTCAAACAAAACTGCCTATTCAGTTTTTTCCAGCGCGTGTCCCCAAGATCGTCAAATTCAGCTACACTAGGTCTCTCCCCAAGGTAGGTCTCTCCCCAAGTTCCTTCGATTTTTTTAGTTTTGTAGCAGCGTGTAATTAAAGCGTGTTATGTCTTAAATTGCAAAACGCTGGCAGAAGCACACGTGTTAATAAAAGTGGAAAAAGAAATATTAAATAATGGAAAATCAGAACTTAGAGGAAGACATAATTTAAGATCAGAATTTAGGGGAAGTAGTTCTTATAAGTGTACCTGTGAGTGACAATTTTTTGACGCTGGGTGATGGCTGGTTCTTTACTGAGTGAAATTCATATTATTAAAATTTTTGATTTTGTTAGCCCTCCTTTATATTTATATCCTTTATATTTATAATGGAATTACATGTTAGACTTAAGTGGTTATAATTTATAATTTTCAGTATTATTGCGTTTTCTCTTTTTATCAAATATTTATGTAAATACGTTATATAAAAAATAAATAATTGCGTTTTATTTCGACTTTCAAATTCAAAATCAAATTAAGATTTTGAACAAGAATACATTCTTAAAACCGATCTCAAATCAAGAACTTCATTAAGATTATATTTTTACATTTTCAAGAATGTATTCTTTATTTGCAAGATTGAGTTCTTGAATGCGATCTTAAAAATTAAGATTTTATTCTTCAATTAAGAATTTTGGCATTTAACAGACTATTAAGATTGAAACGATTTGTTTTTGAAGGTAAAATCTCGATTTTAGCTCGTTTTTCCCATTAGTGTAGTTGTAGTTTTTTTAAAAAAAAATTTTTTCCTTACAATCGTTCCATGCCGATATAAGCTGGTGACCCATCGCAAAGAATGTCTTAAGCAGATTCCCGACGCTTTAGCCATTTTCCTTTCCAGCAAATTTACGGGTTGTATGCCGTCGGCGGTGTAATGGTTATTGTGCGCGGCTCTTGTTCATGAGATCCTGCGTTCGAACCCTGCTCTGACCACCTTAAAATTTCTTTCGGCGGCGGACACCTCGCATAGTGACGGCGACACTATCGAGGATATAGCCATGAAAAAGCTTCTCAAAATACCGGTCGGAATCGGTGTAAAACTGTAGGTCCCAATCAGTGAGTGAAAACTGGAAAGCGCACAGCACAGTGATTGTGAGAAGTTCTCCCCTGTCCCTTCATGGGATGTAATGGGAAACCATTTTTTTTTTTTCTTTATTTTTTCATTTTGTGAACTTTTCTCCTTTTTAAAGGACTTCAATGTGTTAAGGATATACAAATTTCTAATAATTAATATAAATATTTCTACCCATCAGTTTATATGAATATGGGTATCAAATGAAAGAGGGCGGTCTCTGGATTAAAACCAATTTTTTGTTTTGAGTTTTCAGGACGAAAAGTCGTGAAATATTTGTTGAATAATAAATACAAGTTGCTACTCCCGAATTTTAGTTGTATTAACCAATTTGAGTATTTCAAAACCCTCATTCATCTGAAGTGGAAGATACAACTAATAAAAAGTACAATATTAGAATTCGTGTTCAAATATTAGTTACTGTAATCATAATTTAGTTTCTGTTGCAGAAACACTTGTTACAAAGATATGTATTCGATTTTTCACAAGAGGCTTTGTTGTTAAAGAGAAACTACATATATTGGAATGTTACACGAGGACTTTACAGAAAAACAAATATTTTAAACAGAAAGTGATGAACAAAGTTGTGAAAAACCAATAAATTGTATAGATATCAACCAGCGAAGAATATATATTTCCATAAAGACTTTTAAACATAATCGTTGAATATGACGCCACTATTGACGTCTTCACAAACACATGCAAATGAAAAATTATTTCATGCGAATGGGAACGCTTTGTGAGAAACCATTAGAAACCCGTAAAAATTTGTTATTTTTTCGATTGAACGCTCCGTTTTCGAGATATAGACATTTTTTCATATTTTCGATGAAAAATTTACGAACCCTGGTTGTAAATAATAATAATTTTGTTTATATTTAAATGTAAAATACACAATTTTAATAAAAAAAATTATGTTTTTAACTTTTTTTCTATAAAATTCATAATGGGTTAAAGCACCACCAAATGGTTGTGACAGCCATCAAATTAAAGTAAATTAGTTGAGCATACCAATATATTACTTGGTACAACCGAATTAGCTTTTACATTTTTCGCTCGTCCAACTAATAGAATGGGCGTTTTCGGAAATGCATCACTGCAGAGCATCTGATGGCTGATGCAATAAATGAGTAATAGCGTAGACAGACGACAGCGTTAATTTGCATTAGCAGTCTTAATTCAAATTAACTTGTGAATTATCCCCGTCCCAATGTGATTAGCTTCGGCGTAAATGCATGAAATCAGAGTGCATTTATACTGCATTTAGGTATTTCAATATGGCAACACCGTCGACAATCAATCAGCTCAAGATGTATCTATACATAGAGTGGACCTTTCTTGTGTTTGTTGTTTGCTTTGTTGATTTTATGTACTGATGCTTGACACCGCTGAAGTGGATGTTATTGCAACAACACCACCTGCTATCACCATGTATTTGATACATCTTGAATCAGCTGTTGTTTAAGATTTCCAAGGGAAAAAAGCGAAGCGTGTGGTGTGATGGAGATGCGGAGGTTCTGCATCTGAAGTAAAAGTCCAAAAAATTACTTGACAAACAAACAGTTGTTTACAAACAAACAGCTGTTTACTAAATGCAAAAACTGTCGTCTGTCATGCCAAAATGTTAATTCACATTAGTAAGCTTTTAATGCAAATTAACGCTGTCGTCTGTCTACGCTATAAGTACGGAATTTGATATTAATTTATGTTTTTTTTATAAAACTTACTAGGCGTTTTCGGAAATGCATCACTGCAGAGCATCTGATTCGCAACTGTGATGCGTTTGCACTGCTGATGCCAATCAGCTCATGCAGTTGCTTGATTGTTGCTTATTTTGATTTGCAATTCCGAACACGAAAATATTTCAATGGACAATTTTTTAATAAATTTAATTTGTGAAATTAATTAATTTGTGAAATAAATTAATTTGTGAAATTTAATTTGTGATTTAATTTGAAATAGTAAGTTTTATAAAAAAAACATAAATTAATATCAAATTCCGTACTTACTCATTCATTGCATCAGCCATTTTGCTACTGCGCATTTTGGGACTTGATTGCGCATCATACGCTGTGTTGATTACTTTTAGAACATGCGACTCTAGCAGTATTGCAAAGTGTTGCATTTTCGAACGTGATGCGCATCAGATGCTCTGCAGTGATGCATTTCCGAAAACGCCCACTATTTCAAATTAAATCACAAATTAAATTTCACAAATTAATTTATTTCACAAATCAATTAATTTCACAAATTAAATTTATTAAAAAATTTTCCATTGAAATATTTTCGTGTTCGATATTGCAAATCAAAATAAGCAACAATCAAACATCTGCATCAGCTGATTGGCATCAGCAGTGCAAACGCATCACAGTTACGCATCAGATGCTCTGCAGTGATGCATTTCCGAAAACGCCCAATATTCACTACTACAGGATAATTTGACTGCTAGAACTAAAACTTGATTGACAGATCATATTTATTTCTTGTTGCTGTGGCTTGAACTAAATATTTCAGTTCTTGCAACCAAAACTGAATTACAAATCCATTGATATGCACAATATTTGGTGATACTGAACACAATTATTGGTAATCACAACTGAATAATGTGATAGTCCAAGGAACCGCCAAATTTTAGTTGGCTGTAAATATTGTTGTGACAACGAATCTCTTTTCTGTGTGTAGTACTGGAATAAAAGAACTTAAACATCGAAACACTAAAGAATTAACCATTAAACTAAAAACAAAGTTTGTGTTGTATTTGCAAACAAATGGAATAAAATATGTATATAGTTTCTGCGCGAACATTTTGGCGACCGTAACAGAACGGCCCGTAGTAATAGCGATTAACTGTTTAAAGAATTTAAAAAAGTGTCTCAAAAAGATAGTTTTTCGTGGAGCAGATTTTCGAGCCTTTGTTGAAGCCAAGGATTTTTTTGCATCGTTTCGTCGTTGGAATCACATCATAATTCGTTGCTGGAACTGAGGTCTACATCGCTGCTGCTGCTACGGACATTCTTGGACGTCGCATTATATACGGCCGTACGAAATTTATTAGTGGGAGAAATCACATTTCGGTGATTTCTTTAGTAGAAACTTGTAATTTTATTATTGAGTATCGTCAATCGTGGTTTATTTTCGTTATTTGAGTATGTTGGACCACATACATACGTGGATCTTTGTTCATCATCTTTAATTGCTGTGTCTCCTGGAAAAGATTATTTTCGAATAGAATCATTAGTCTTGATTTCTTTAGCAGAAACATTTATGTGTATTGTCGAATATCATCGTTCGGTGGATATGGAGTAACCCCAATTGAAGCGGCAGATTTTTCGTTTTCGTCGTTGGATCATCTAGCCATCAATTTGTTGCTGCAATTGGGCTACATATTACATCTATAAATTTCATTGGCAATACAACTTTAGTTGTGTTTCTGCAACACTGGATTTTCCATGCCAAAAACATATTTTATTGAATGCCATCGAAAATTTGAAATATTTGTAAAATTTCAACGGGTTCATTAATATTTTTGCACTGCAACAATGCGAGAATGCATGAGGAAAAGAAGAACATGGTGAACAAATTCTGTCTGTTCTTGTTGTTGGAATTATAGGCATTTCAGTGACGTTGATACTTAGGGGTCTACGATCGATACTAATTCGCACATGTGAATTACAGAATTGAGTTTGTATATATATGATTGGTGATCAACCGATGGTATCAATTCAGGCACAGTAGTTAGGCATCTGATGATGAACTTGTCACGGAGTTCCAATTTGGTCATGCCAGTGAGTGTGTGTTGAACTGAAATGCCTATTATTTCAAACAAAAGCCAACCATTTTTCAATTAGAAAACGTTCATGACTTCTAAGCTTGTAGTATGAATTTCTCAGACATTGACCAAAAAGTTGCTGTTTTTTTGCATCGCTTCCTTGTTGGAATTACATCATCATCGGGAAGTCGCTGCTGCATTGAGGTATGCATCATTGCTGCTGCTATGGACGATCTTTGGACGGAACTATAGATTTGACGTAACGGAAATAGTTACGGAATTTAAAGCGTCATACATATTTTGGCGCCTTTCAAATTTGTTGTTCTTTTGGTGAGTGTTTGTCTTGAGTGAAATGTCTACATTCGCAGTGGATCCAATGACTGTGGGTGCTGCCGCTAGTGGCTTAGAACTGGCGTCGCTCAAGAAAAAAAGAAGTAATGGGAAGAGAAACATCTCCAATATTCATAAAACGATGGCGCCAATTTTGATCCCACCATTTTGGAATGCCGTCCACAAATCTTGGAGTCATATTTCGAGGAATTCTCTCACATCCAATCACAAATTGAAAAACTTTGCCCCACAGATAATGCCAGAAGCGAATTGAAGGACATTTTTATTGCCGCAAAAGCTAAAATAATGGTTATGTTGAAGAAAAGTCGTGGCTCTTTTTCAATGGACCACAGTTTTCCCAATGCTTCGATAGTTGGTGTTTCAAATTTGACTCGCCTGGCCAACGCAAACTCAAATTTTAGTCGCAGTTTTGATACATTTGCAACCTCAGACTTAATTTGTTCATATTGTTGGTCATCGCAGCACAATATACCAGCTTGTTCTTCGATTTCATCGCTCGATGTTGTTGAACGCTTTAATTTCGTAAAGCTTAATGGACTGTGCATAAACTGCCTTCGCAATGGTCATCAAGTTTCGGAATGCACATCGCAATATCGCTGTACAGTTTGCCAGTCTTCTCACCATATATTGTTGTATATTTTTAGTAGCCCTGGGCAACTTGGGCCTTCCAAATCACATCACTCTTAATCATCGTCGGTGAATCACAGCAATCCTGTTTCGTTAGTTTCTCCCTCGTTCAAGAGAGCGATAAATCCAACAGCCGTGGTTCTCATCAAAGAATATTGTGGCGTTTATCAGTTACAAGTTTTGGGTATTGTCGAGGCCGGAAACAACATCAAGTTTTTTGTCGACACCACAATAAAATCTCGCATTAGTTCGTTCCAGTGGTCTTCCTTTTTTGGTGTGGCGAAGACGATTTCGGCTCAACAACCTGTTGAGTAAATCAAAACATCGCACTGGATAATACTGTAGTATAAATATAACGACAAAGTGCCAGTAGGTGTGCTTATTGGGTCCATCGTCTGATTGGCAGCACCACCATCTGATCGGCAAAGTCCATCGTCTGATTGGCAGCACCGCCATCTGATTGACAGCATTACCATCAGATCTACTTATTATGACACTCCAACCGGTAACGGTACAATCAGCCGATGGTCATCCAATAAACTCTCTCTCTCTCTCTCCCCCTCATAATTTACACCCAATGATTGTTTGTTTACTACTTTGTTTACAACTAAAACCTAATGTATGTGTGTATGTAATACGTTTAGCATAAGAAATAGTACCATATAAATAAAGGAACAAAACTGTCAGAAGGGTCATTCTGTACAAACAGTAAAAACGCCTAGTATCATTTCATGGCTATCCTGCCTGCTTGGAATAAAAGCAAAGGCACATAAAACTTAAAATTTGTGAATTTAAAATACATAAAACAAATGCCGGCTTGGAATAAAAGCAAAGGCACATAAAACTTAAAAATTTATGAATTTAAAATACAAAAAAAAAACACAAATGCCTGCTTGAAATAAACAGCAAAGGCACAAAAAAAAACCAAACCAAAAAGCCAAGGACAAGAAAAAACAAACATGAGCCCACCAAAGCCGGTGGTAGAGGGCCAGAAGAAATTAACAATAGAAGAATACAAGAGACGTCAATTGGTGGCGGCCGATTTAAGAAGGACAGCGATACCGAAAGTTAAACTCCCCAAGAGAAGAGGAGGCAAATTAGTCCGGGAAAGGAGACAGCTTACAGCTCTAAAGAAATACGTCAGAGGACCCAATCCACCATCGTGGGACGTTTCCCAGGTAATCTACGAGAAGATCTACCAACTGGAGGAAGGCCTACGCAAAAGAAGACAAAATAAACAAATCCAACAGCAACAGCAGAGAACCAAACAACAATAAAATAAGAGTATGTATGTATGTACATTAGCATGGAATGAACTGCTCCAACGAGCACCTTAACGTAGAGTGACAAGGCGACTTCGCTGTCACAAACTATTAGGTAGGCTAAACGAAAATATAAAATTATAGAAAAAACACAATATAAAAATGAGTATTTGAATTGAAAATAATAAAATGAAAAACGAAAAGTTGTAAGAAAATCTATTATACATATATATATAGAATTTATATAACAAAAACAAACGAACAATAAAAAAAAAATTATACTATGAACAGTTTAAAAAAAATAAAATAAAACATTCTTCACTAGAAAAAAAGAATGTAATGGAAAAAAAATGGACAGACATTATAAGTCAAATAGAAGTATTACAAATCGATTTTAATAAGTCATATAAATGTTTAAATAAAAAGACACCCATAGGAAAACAGACAGTAACTAGACATTTAATTCTACTAACAACAAATTTAAACACTGTACGTGGTATATTACACGTACATTATGAAAAGTTAGTTAAGAATCATAAAGAGGATGCCTATACAATTTTTAGGAAATTAAGAGATAGACTTTTACAAATTGCAGCAAAACACGCGGTTATATTAAATATTCCCAATGACATTAGGATAGGAATAGAATTTAATGATATTTTAGTAAAAGAAGAAGAACAGGAAATAATTCACCGGGAAGAGACAATGCCACAAACTAACGTTGAATATCTTAATATAGCCTCAAAACTCATCCCTGAGTTTGATGGTAGGGCTGAAAACCTACAAAGTTTTTTAGCCGCCCTGAATTTAGCCAACCTAGTTTGTGAGGATAGTAACCAGCCAATCGCCGTTGGCATCGTTAAGACCAAATTGAGGGGCGCCTCAATAAATTTGATAAAAGGATCAGAAACAAATTTGGAACAAATAATAGAATCACTAAAGGCAAATGTAAAAGGAGAATCTGTAGACGTAATTACCGCAAAGTTAATGAACGTTAAACAGAATTCGAAATCGGCAAACACATATATTAAAGAGGTTGAAGAACTGACGAGATCATTACAGTCTGCTTATGTGAATGATGGATTGTCACCACCATTAGCTGAGACTTATGCAACTAAAGCAGCCGTAAAGGCAATGACCAAAAATTCAAGTAATGATAAGGTCAAAATTATAATGGATGCCGGCCAATTTAACAGCATGAATGAGGCAGTAGCCAAATTCGTAAACTGTTGTACAGATAGTACTAGTCAGCAAAGCTCAATTTTATATTATAAGAGCAAAAAGTATGAACATTTTCGAGGACGTGGACGCGGTCGCGGACATTACCGTGGACGCGGAAACGGTCCAGAAGGATATAATCATCAATATGGTCAAGGTCGAAGAGGTTATAACAATCAATACCAAGGAAATTTCAATAATGGATATAGAGGTTCTAATAGAGGACGAAATCAAAGAAACGTACGTCTAGCAAACAGCCAACAATCGGAAAACTCGGAAGGTCCCCTAATGACATCAAACCAACAATAGATCATATATATACTATGAATCTAAATTTAAGCAGTTTTATTCATGTGAAGACCTCTGTGAATAATAGGACTTTATGCTTCTTAATAGATACCGGCGCAGATATATCAATAATAAAATCTGGTTCAATAGATCAAAATACGAATATAAATACAGATAGAATTACTAGTCTAAATGGAATTGGACAGGGTCTAGTTTCAACTATCGGAACAATGACAACCGATCTTATTCTTGATTTAACAGTGGAAAATGTAATCATCTCACATAATTTCCATGTTACTAATGATGATTTCCCAATACCTTGTGATGGTATCATTGGTCTAGATTTCATAAAAACTTACAATTGCATTCTTGATTATAAGCTTGATCGTGATTTATTAATTCTTAGACCAAATGATTACCAGGATGATATAGGAATTTGTATGACAAACTATCCTGACGCGAACACTATATCCATCCCAGCAAGGGCAGAAGTCATACGATTACTGAAGATAAATATTACCGAGGACAATGTTTTAATACCTCATCAAGAATTGGTCAAGGGTGTCTTTATAGCCAATTCCATAGTATCAAGGGATAGACCGTATGTACAGATACTGAATACCACGGATAGAAATGTAATTATAAAGAACACCAAAATTAAAACGGAAAGTCTAAAAGGCTATAACCAGATTCACTTCAATGAATCAGCTAAGAACAAAAAAGAGAAATTATTGAAACTTTCAAACAAAATTCCAGTTTTTATAAAAGACAAATTGATGGATCTTTGCGAAGAATTTGTGGATGTATTTGCACTAGAATCTGAGAAAATTACATCAAACAATTTTATAGCCAAAAACTACGTTTGAATGATGATACGCCGGTATACATTAAGAATTATAGGATTCCACAATCGCAGAAAGAAAAAATTACTAGGAAAGTTGAGAAATTACTTGATGACGACATAATCGAACCATCAGTTTCTGCATACAACAGCCCAATACTGCTCGTGCCCAAGAAATCATTGCCAGGTAGTAATGAAAAAAGATGGAGATTAGTGGTAGATTTTCGGGGAATAAATAAAAAACTCATTGCTGATAAGTTTCCCCTGCCACGAATTGATGACATTCTGGATCAACTTGGTAGAGCGAAATATTTTTCCTGTCTCGATTTGACATCAGGATTTCATCAAATAAAACTCGAAGAAGATTCCAGGGACTTAACTTCATTCTCTACGGAGAAGGGATCATTTAGATTCAAAAGATTACCATACGGAATTAAAGTAGCTCCAAATTCATTCCAACGAATGATGACTTTAGCATTTGCTGGATTAACGCCTTCGAAAGCATTTTTATACATGGATGACTTAATAGTAATTGGTTGTTCAGAGAACCACATGTTGAGTAATCTTCGAGATGTTTTTAAGATCTGTCGCAAGTACAATCTTAAATTGCATCCAGATAAATGTGTATTTTTCAGTCATGAAGTGACTTTTCTGGGACATAAATGTACAACTAATGGTATATTACCAGACGAAGCAAAATTTGACATCATTTCGAAATATCCAATTCCTAGGAGTGGTGACGAAGCTAAACGCTTTATTGCTTTCTGTAATTACTACAGACGTTTTATCCCAAATTTCACTGAATATTCAAGACATATTACAAAGCTTACTAAGAAGAACTCGGAATTTAATTGGACTGACGAATGCGAAAAAGCATTCCAGTATCTGAAAGACCAATTGCTAAGTCCACGAATACTCCAGTATCCAGACTATGGAAAAGAATTTTGCATTACAACCGATGCAAGTAAAAACGCTTGCGGAGCAGTATTAAGCCAGGATTATCAGGGTAAACAGCTACCAATTGCTTATGCTTCTAGAGCATTTACTAGGGGCGAAAGCAATAAGTCAACTATAGACCAAGAATTGGCAGCAATCCATTGGGCAATTATGTATTTTAGACCATATATATTTGGTAGAAAATTTTTAGTAAAAAGTGATCATAGACCACTTTCATACCTGTTCTCTATGAAGAACCCGTCATCTAAATTAACAAGAATGCGTTTGGATTTAGAGGAATATGATTTCATTGTTGAATACATTAGGGGAAAAGAGAACCATGCCGCGGACGCATTGTCCCGAATTGACTTTGAAGAGATTCAAAATATACAAAAGAGTGTATTAAGAGTAACAACTAGACAACAAACTAAACAAGAAAACAGACAGGCGGAGACACTGACTTATAATAGACAGTCACCAAACAAGATAAATGTTTAGGAAGCGTTCAGTTGCAAAGAAAATAAGAATAACGCCAAGCTAGCAATTAAAGGCGATGAATTAAGAATAATAAAGGCCAGAAAAAATATATATACAGAAAATCTAAATAACATTATTGTTAATGGAAAAATCGACTTGGGTCGATTATTTCCAAAGCTTGGAATAATAGCTGATAGTAATGGGATAAAGAAGCTACAGCAGTCATTGAATGACAATATATTTGAAAGGATATCCATCAGAAAATATAAAGAATCAGGAAATGCATTTCTAAAGAATCTTATAATAGCACAAACGCCGAAAGTTACTTTGGTAACTAATGATCAAGAAAAGTTAAAGGTAATACAAAAGTATCACGATGACCCTGTATTTGGAGGCCACCCAGGGATCACGAGAACAACTAAGAAAATACGACGAAAATTTTACTGGAAGTACATGACTCGGGACATAAGACGTCATGTTCACGATTGTCAAAAATGTAACCAGAACAAAACAATAAGAAACACGAAGGAAGAAATGATATTGACAGAAACCCCCACAACAGCATTCGATATTATAGAAATCGATACTATTGGTCCAATACCACGCTCCGAGCAAGGTAATGAATATGCAATCACCATGATATGCGACCTAACTAAATATTTAATTATAGTCCCAATCACCAATAAGAGTGCTAAAACCGTCGCAAAGGCAATTTTTGATAACTGTATATTGGTTTACGGTCCAATGAAAAAAATTATTACTGACATGGCCACAGAATATAAGAACCAAATTTTTGACGAACTTTGTAAACTCCTGAAGGTTGAAAATGTAACTTCTACAGCCTATCACCACCAAACGCTTGGAACAATAGAGCGCAGTCATAGAACACTTAATGAATATTTAAGATCATACATATCCATTAATAAATCTGACTGGGATGAATGGCTAAAATACTTCACCTACTGTTATAACACAACACCTTCACCAGTTCATGATTATTGCCCGTTCGAACTAGTATTTGGTAAACCACCTGTAGATTTTGACTTCCTTACTAGCAAGACAATAGATCCAATTTACAATATGGAATCATATGAAAAGGAGGTAAAGTTTAAGTTACAAATAGCTCAGGAAAGATCAAAACGATTGTTAGAGAAGGCGAAAATAAAAAGAAAGGAATATTATGATAGGAACATACACAGTGAACAAATAGTTTTAGGAGATCTAGTATTCATTGAACAAATAGGACATAAATTAGATAGTCTATTTAAAGGCCCGTACGTAGTAATTAACTTAGATAAGAGCAATAATTGTACAGTGAAAGATGACAATGACAGAACAATAAAAGTGCACTTGGACAGAATACGGAAATACAAAGGACAGAATAACAATAAATAATAAAAAAAAATAAATATATATATATACAATATTAAACAAATATATTTAATAAGTAAATAAATCTTACATAATGAATATAAAAACAATATTAAATTAAGAACACAAAACAATTAATTAAGTTTTGAGAAAATATATAGAATTTTGAACAATTATATTTTATATTGTAAATATATAAAAACAACATTAAAGCAAAAACAAAACAATTATTTGGGTAACTAAAAAATGAAAAACAAAGAATGATATCTCATTCTTTCTGAAAAAGGGAGGTGTAGTATAAATATAACGACAAAGTGCCAGTAGGTGTGCTTATTGGGTCCATCGTCTGATTGGCAGCACCACCATCTGATCGGCAAAGTCCATCGTCTGATTGGCAGCACCGCCATCTGATTGACAGCATTACCATCAGATCTACTTATTATGACACTCCAACCGGTAACGGTACAATCTGCCGATGGTCATCCAATAAACTCTCTCTCTCTCTCCCCCCCATTATTTACACCCAATGATTGTTTGTTTACTACTTTGTTTACAACTAAAACCTAATGTATGTATGTATGTAATACGTTTAGCATAAGAAATAGTACCATATAAATAAAGGAACAAAACTGTCAGAAGGGTCATTCTGTACAAACAGTAAAAACGCCTAGTATCATTTCAATACCTCGAATTAGAAAATTGGCTGACCCGTGGTATTACAAACTACTGCCTGTTTACATGCTTCACAGTACTGAAGTATTTTTTGATTTGTTGCTCGATGGTCGTATCTAACTGGGAGATGGCACACTTTGCCGGACCAATACAGCATTCGGTTGGATTGTCGGTGGGACATCCAAATCAACACACAACTCGGTAGAAGTTTCGTGTAAACTCGGTATAAGTCGGTAATATAAAGCCCGGCTTTGATTCAACTTTAAACAATTCTCTTAAAATTGAAGAAACCTCTAACGCCCTCGAAACGTCGCCCACTGGACAAGAATTCGAATCACACTTCGTTCGAAAATGTTGTTTTAATACGGGCGATAGAATCCCATTCAAATTGCTTTTAGAAACGTCGTATGCAACCGCAATGGAACACATCACTACAATTTCATTTACACGCCAAGCAGTCTCTTTGTGGTTCAAACTGCACCACAGATCATCGCTATCTCAAATCCACATCTGACAATGTCGTGTCGGTGAATGGATCAGAAAGTATCAACACGTTTGGTGGAGGACCAGGAAAAATAAACTTGAGGTACAGTACTTGAATATGATAACATATGCTTTGGGTACTGCGTGTCTTTTGTCGTTTCGTATTTTGTTTCTCATAGCAGAAAAGTGTTGCTCAATGTTTGCCCGTGGTTCTGATCTACTGCGAAAGGACCATCACTTTATCGAGGTTCCCACACGAGTCTTCAAAATCAAAATAGTTTGGCTCCACATCAATGAAGTTTTGTCTCATATTCCACGTAAAAGCGGCACGCTCTTACTGTTCCTGTAATTATTGGTCAACTACGTCACATCGCTTACGCCTTTCAAATAGTACCTTCCTTAAAATATACGTACAAATCAACATTATTTTTCGCCACATCAACAATATACCAGCTTAAAGCCCAATCAATAACTCGCCATGAAATCTACGCCACCGTTTTGCTCTGGAGAAGGTGGTTCAAAAATAACGCGATTGCGCTGGCTAGGCCATGTCAGCAGAATGGATGAAGACGAACCAGCACGAAGGGGTTTCGAAACCGAACTCGAAGGAATACGAAAAATAGGAAGACCAAGACTCCGCTGGAAGGATCAGGTTGACGAATCCCTGCGTACACTTGGTATTACCAACTGGAGAGATAAGGCAAAAGATCGAACTGGTTGGCGAAATATGTTATCTTCGTTTTGTAAGGTCCCTGACCCCTCAGGGTTGTTCGTGACCGGATAAGTAAGTTATCGTTTCAGTACGTTAATTTTTTTCTGAAATTTCGTTTCCGGAATTGGGTTATGAAAACGGTATCGGATAATACTATGTGTATTAAAATTTTAAACATGTACTCAAATTGTATCTTGATTTTAAAATTATATTTATTTAAAATAGCGCGGTTTTTTGCTTTTTGGCACTGCAGGCTGTGGTGGTACTGTTGGTCGAAGAGAGTGGGGAGTGTGCGTGGCTTATAGTGGCTAACGGGAGATTCGTCTGCCTTTCAGTTGCCATCATGCATTGGACACGTGAGGAGAGGTCATTTTGTGTTGAAGCGTTTTTTTTTCAAATGCGCACTCGATCATTGCAGTACAGCGTGCTTTTCGTTTACGATTTGCTGTTCCCCCACGCGGAAGTGTTCCTGAACGGCAATCAATTGTAAATTGGGTAACTCCATATTTGGAGAGTATCACGAGTAGGCATCATTGGCCTTTACTTTTCCCAGGATAACAGTCATGCCGTAACTGTGAACTCTGGACGGTACTTGACTATGATACAGGATTTTTTCAGCCGGCTCTTGAGGCAATGCAATTAGAGGATACATGGTTCCAACAGGATGTGCAGTGGCAACACACATCGAGGGTTACCATGAATTGTTTGAGGCAAATATTTCCTGGACGGCTTATCTCTTTGAGGTGTGATGTGAACTGGCCGGCACGCTCACCAGACTTAGCCCCATGCGATTTTTTCGTTTGGGGTTACCTGAAGTCGAAGGTGTTAACAACCGTCCTAACACCTTGGAAGACCTAATTAACAATATTGAGGCTGAAATTGGCAGAATATCAGTCGACATGCTTGTTAGAGTTCATGAAAACTTCAGAAAACGTATGTTGTAGTGTGTGGATAGCGAAGGTCGAAATTTGCCAGATACACTATTTAAAACCATGTAATTTAAAAATTCCCTTACTGTCCAATATAATTAAAATATAAAATTAATTTTTCTAAGGTTCATAATTTATTTCATTCCCAAATAAGCAATTACCGCGCTCCACCCTGAATAATCTATATTTTCCGAGCTTGACGTCAGATTTGCTATATATTTGCTACAATAGGTAGAATATTTAGTAACAAAGTTAGTTTGGACAAATTTGATATGTGTAATATAGTATATAAAATATCTCGTAAAGGAAATGACAACGAGATTTGTAACAAAGTATGTGTAGGAACTACAAAAAATAAACTAAAGACACGAATTACAGGACACAAATCAGATTAAATATACAGGCACATTTCTACACAGAAAACAGCATTAAAATCACAATGTGCTGGTTGAAATCATTACCCAAACTTTCGTCATACATCGGTTTTGAATAAAGAAAACAATTATAATCGAAGTTATATGTTAGAATTGCTACAAATAATTAATACACTAACATTGACAAGAATTAACTATAAAACAGATGTAGCCCAAATTTATAGACATGTAATTAGTAAAAAGTAGAGTTTTTTAGGCACAAATTGTTTATCGATCTAATATTTTTCTCTGGGTTAATTTATATGAACTGGTTACGCACATTATTTTTGATTGTTTAACTTGAAAAAATTTTAAAATTTTAAATTATATTGATATAATTTTTCTTTATTGTTATTTGGTTTTAATATTTATTAGTTGTTTATATCTCCTGATGATGCTACACAACTGGTACCAAAATATCGAGAAAAATCAATACAAAAAAAACCAAACCTGACCTCAAACTCGGAAAATATAGATTATTTATTGATAAAAAAAGGTCGTACAACGAAATACAAAAATAAATTATTTTATCAAATTTTGAAAAATACAACTTTTAAATTCAGATGTAGTGTTGATAATTTAGATTAAGTTGCACATTTTTGTATAAAATTTCATATACGACAACCATACTTAAATTAGAAAATGTAAATCATATCAGAGTCATGTTATCCGTACATCTAAATTAATGAAATTAATAAGAAGTCTGGACCAACATACTTTTTCAGTAACGGATTTTGTAAATGCCAACTAAAGTACATTTTTAACATCAACACCCGTGATAATTCTATATAGACCAGGTCACATATAGTCACCTTATTTTTAACTAAACGATAAAGAAAGTTTAAGTTACTTTTTTCTCAAATTCTGCGTGATGAATGTTTTTTTTTATTTTCTCTATTTATTGTGGCATATATTTTCAACAAAAGTCTAAATTTTCGTAACTTTTAAAATAATAAATCAAAAGTTATTAAAATTTTTAAATTTTTTTTGTTTCTTTGTGCTGCATATCAATTTTGTTTTCAATTTAACTGTTCATTCCGCATATCCATGAGTTTTTCTGTTAAAGTTGAGTTTAGGTGAAACTCTCCGATCGGGTCCAAATTTGTATTTTATTTTTTATTGGGATTCCAAAACGATTTTTATTTTTTCATCGGTTGAACCTATTTCGGGAGTTATTTCGGTTCAGTGTATGAATATGGACTTGCCTATATCTCCGCTATTTATACTCCAATTTGGACAGTAAGTATACGATTGGAATGTTAATTCAAATACCATTTATGTGCGCCAAACCAATTTTTTCTTTTCACTGTTTTTGTTTTGATCTACGTTCGTTGTTATGATAATGTGATATCGTGAAACGAGTTTCTAAATTAGAAGGAGGACATATTATATATAATCCATTCCTAACTCATTTTTTTTAAAATTTGTCGGTGGGTGAAACCAATAATGAGGTGACGATATGTTACAATTACTGGTGGGTAATAAGCATTATTTCAGAGTTCAAAACTTTAAAAGTTCAAAACAGATATACATTATAAAAAATGCAATTTAAGGACAAAAAATGCTAAAAATGGAGGCAGAAAAGTCAAAAGTTTGCAAAAGAAATGGCCCAAAAAAGTGCTAAATATGCATTTAGCATGTTTTTTCAAAAAAAAAAAAGGAGCAGAAGCCTAAAAACAGAGCTAGAATGCACTTGGCAACTCTGCTGCAGGTAAATAGATTACGAGTAATATATGAAACTCACTAAACCATGCAGAGTTGTTGCCGTCGATTTGCCTTTATTGTAAAAGTGCTGGATGCGGACAGCGGAGAAGCACCTACCCCTATATGATTATTCACAGTTATGAGTCAATCATCCTCTCCAATCCCTTCAGAAGAAAATATGAGATAATATTTGATGATTTCTCTCTCCGCTTTCTGAATTTGGATTCTCCCCATATATCGGAAATATAGGTTAGATTGATACAGCTCATATAAAGCTCCAGAAACCAGGTGATGTGTAGGGTTTAAAACTTTTTATTGCCTAGTGTAATGTTTGTTTTCTACCAGATGGTAATCGATGTCTCAGCCGTGTTATCAATGTCTTCGCAGAAATATTTCCAGGAACTTAGGATCTTAACTCTTCCTTATAACTATTATTTATGTCGGATTTTATGCACATTCCAGTCTCACTCTGGTACTTCATCAAATTGGGTGGTGCACGTCCGCACAAAGAAAAAGACTCATTTTAAACTTCTCTCTGACGACCGTGGTCCAGTATCTGCATAGGCAAAAACTCTACGTTGCATGAACGTTTTGTAATTTTATTAGGATTGTTAATATTGTTTATTGTTTTATGCATTTCTGCTAACATACTACTTGTATTGTCATTAGTTCCGGAATTTACATCTAAATCGGCAGATATATATACTATTTCCACTGGTCAACTTATTTCGCAAAACAGGCGGCGAAATAATTCGTTAGCAAAGTGGTTTCTGTCTGTCTGATGGATGAGAGCAATTGAACAGGCTTTAGGTTTGTTGTTATTTGTTATAATATCAGTTGCGTAAAAACCAAAAACGAGGCGAGTGTAGTTCAACTGATTGTTCTATGATTATACGGAGTGTGTTCACGTGGTCGGCATACAAACGATTTGTTCCACCACCGGCGAGATCCGCTAAAGTACATATAAGAGTCGCCATTACTTTGCCTATTGCATTGAGCCATGTAATACCTCTCCAGTTCTTGCACAGCGTTCAGCGTTAGATTACCTCTTTCCTTCTAATACCCTGCGTTATAACATCTGCAAACGCTAACTCTATTGCAACAGTTCCACTGCAATATTATCAGACGATTTGTGATCGTTTATTTTACCCAGTGGCAGCTCGATCTCTGCTTGCTACGGGTGATCCGTTGAAATACCCTTTTCGGGTTGCGACGTAAGTATGCTGCCATTGATTTTCATCATTCGGAAGTCTAGATTGTGTCGTAAATTATTCACGCCATCGCTCCACTTGCTGGTCTGGTCCGTGCGATCATTAGCTTGTAACGATGCAGTACCCCTGATGTTGTTACCGCTCAGCTTTTTTTTTATTGAAGAGTACACAATACGGAGATTATCTGTATTTGCAGATTTTTCGGTGTCCTCCGCTATATTGTTCGGATAATTGTCTTAATCTGAACGGACCATGTAACCCACTCTACGTGTTGCGTGCTAAAAGTTGCTTGCTTGCCAGTTCAAGCATGTACAGATATTATGCAGGCGTTTACGATTCCTAATTTCGGTTCAGGATTCTGCACTAATCCAAGGTTTATTTACACAAAGAACCTCCATTGTTGTTACCTTCAGCGTTCGAACAATGCCTGACCACGTATTTTGACTGCCCTGTGCCAAATTGAAGCGTAGAGGACGATCGTACATCATTGATATGGATGGGTCCAGCAGACGGTCTGTATTGTATTTGACGATTTTGCCTCTAATACCGTTGGCAGCTACTGGACGGAGACACATGGTGGTTGCAATCAATATCAGAGCCACCTCTAATTTTGACGTCCTGCAAGGGACCCAGGATTAAAAGTTTGACCGTCAGGAGATTCCCATGTACATATACGTGTGTATATTTCTATGGAGAAATTTCGTTCCGCTGATATACAGACGATGGCGGGTACATAAATATATGAGCCTATCATCATGGACATTCTCACAGTTCCAAGACCATTTACTCCGATTACTTCCTGTAGGTTCTTGTTGTCGTTTGGCATTGAAATCTCAGTGAAATATTTTAATCTTTGAATTAAAACTCGCAATGATAGTGCGATCAAATATAGCATTGTATGATATTACGGCATTTCTAGCCTTAGGAAGAAGAAGGGGGCGATTCTACTTATACGTTGCATATCATTGACGGAGTATATAGTGCAGCGACCAGATGGTAATTGAGATTTGCCACTATTAAGTCAACGTACTTCCCTCAGGCGTAGGATGTCTGCATTGTTCAAGTTTCGATTTTGCTGAGGGAGATGTTACATTCCATGTCCTAATTGACGTTTCTGTAATGACTGAAATTTAAGAGGAGTGATTCATTAGACCACCACATGCGGTCCTAATGCTGGATCTGGAAACAAACTCTGGGCAGGTATACACCCTGTATTAGGGAGGAATTTTGTATCGACCTACCAGTCTAGATCCGCAGTGTTTAGTAAACAGCTGGGGCACCTCGATCAGGATGAGGTTCGTCACCACGCACTAAGGTCTACCAGAATATTTTCCTGTCCCTGTTCACTACCAACTTTGAGCTTCACACAACGTCCATGTTAACTGCCTTGGTGGCAAAACAGCAGAAGATGGCGATATAGATCTTATAAGGGCGCTTTCCTCTGAGTTTGTAATGCACCCAGATTGGACCACTATAATGATTATTGAAAGAAAGACCTGGTTGGTGTAACTCTGCTTTCAGGTAAATTTCGCATGAATTGTTGGAACATTTTTGGTTTGGCTTGCCATTGTTTTTCCCTTAATAATCCCGAACCTTTGCCGTGATGTAGCTAGCAACTGTTGCGGACCGCAGTGATAATTTTCATTGTGAAGCATTACGAGTATCAGTTTAACGGTGGGGTCATTATATGGCATTACTATGGGATGTATCGCATCATATGGGAGATTTGAAAGAAGGGATATATGCTGCTAGTGGAACTGGATTTTCTGAGTTCCTTGGTGGGCCTTAACAGATTGAAGTCAGCTGCTTGTACCGTTCTAATGATTAGATTCAAGGCTTAAATTAATTCGTTTGGGCTTAGTAATTTGGTCCATCAGCCGTTGATGCCTTGGTATTCTGAATAAATCGCTACTCTTTAAAGGAATTGAAAAGAATTACGGCGGTTGATTTTTTAGATGATTTTCTCTAGTCCAGTTTGAGCGGATGATTCAACAGTGATTGTTTTCCGCTTAAATTCTAAGTCACTTGTAGTTCTTTTGAGAATTCCTGAGGCCTGTGATATTCATTACAGTGCAAGAAAACTAGTCCATCAAACCACATGTTGCACTCGGGTAGTCTTTCGGGTTCAAACCTCTGGAGATTAAGTCGGCGGGTTTATCCGTGGAGTTAATATTTCGCCATTGGCGGTTGATGGTAAAATCTTGTATTTTGCTGATTCGTTTGGCCACGAAAGTCCTGAGTGACGATAACGACGAATTTATCGAATGCAAGACAATTTCTGAGCCGAACCTGTGGAAGATTTGTTTGGTCTTTGTACCATAGTTTTCATTTCGCCTCTCGGCCAGTTCTGGTTCTAGAAGCTCTGTGTAAAGTTTCAGTCTTGGTAGCGATAACCATCGGAGAGGCGCGATTTATTAATTGGCATTTGGAAAATTGTTCTCCCATTTTGGGGTTTTGATCGATTGTAGACTGCTGCTCCTTAAGCCTTCTCCTATGCGTCCACAAAAACGAGCATTTGGATGTGGAATGTACTTTGACAATCGAATACATGTCGCGGGATGCGTGTGTTGTTTAACATGTTCAGTGCCTTCCGGAAATCATGATTTTGCTGTGAGAACTTCCGGGAATTTATTATCCCCTGATATCTAGCTTTCCCAAAGTTGTTGAATGAATACTTTGGCCGCAACTACGACCTGGCCTGCAATACCCAAAGTATCGTAGATTCGTTCCACAACTGATATGACAGGGCGTTTTGTTATGATTCGACGATTGGCTCTATGTTAGTCCCAATGCCTTCATAGAAGAATTTTCAAAATCTAGATTTACCTATTGATCTACTTGTGGTATGTCTTGGAGTAGCTGGAGTTGGTTTCCATGCCATTTCCGCAAATTTAAAACTAGCTTCCTTGAGCATATGTGTGAGTTGGGATTTCATTTCCTTAGCTGTTCCCAAACTATCAGAACCGCTTATTACGTTACGTCCATGCGAGTAGCTGATGACGTTCCATATGTGACTGTGTTTAATTCGAAATAGCTTATCGGCTGGCCAGGATTCCTGTCTCGTTCGTGTACGAGGATGTAACGAAACAATTTTTCAATATCGGTGTTAACAGAAATCTGGGTAGACGGAGACCAGCATGCCAACTAGGTTCCCTTGTACTATCGAGCGTGTTAGTGAACGTTTAGTGAACGACCTAATGAAGGTTTCGTTGATGCGCAAAAGACAAGCCGAAGTTTCGTAGTGCTACTTTTCCGGCGTAAAACGCAGTGATGAGGAATGTAGTACAGATGTTCATACAACTTAATGAACTCCTGATATTGCCTGTGATGATTGTTGTCCCTTTATAGACGTCCTTCAGATCCGAGGACCCTACCATGTGTTGTTGATCTTGATTCGTCAAGTGTTGCAGCATTGTCCAATAGTAGCAGACCAACTATAAAGCATCCTGTGGAGTTTCTGGTAGTGTTTTGTCCAAAGAGAGTATCACAGGCTTGTTCGACTACGGTGAGACTGTTTTCCTAAAAGATTTCCTCGATGTTCCAGAATTTTTCCCGTCGATAAGTCATTTTCGTTGAAAACTGTACATACTGTTTCATGCGCTCTGTCTTCGCGCAGCCTTCTACTGCCGATCAATCTTAGTTTTGTATTTGTCAGTATGGGCAAGTTGGATACCAATTTTATCTCCTCTGACAACATTAGTTGGAAATAGAATTCTGCTCCGAGTAAGACGTCGATTTTTGCAGAACTGTTGAACTATGGGTCTGCCAATGACGCATTATCCGATATTTTAAATGACCTGCTGGGGGTGGTGGGTTATATCATTTCTCCCAGATATTTAAATGTATTTCCTCTATGTTCTACAATAATCTCTCCATGACCGTCAGAGACTGTGCTGGTTCCTCTTCCATGGAGCGGCGAATGAGCAGGCGTTTCAATAATGACTAATTAAAGAGGGCACTGCTGAAGTTGTGTATCCTTGATTTGGTCTGAGACTTGAAGTTCAAAGGTGGGTTTTGATATTCTTACCAAGTTTTTGCGTCTGTTGTTTGTAGTATTGGTGTTTTATGCACCAAATGACTGAGGATCTGCTCAGTGTTGATATCCGCCAATGATCCCTGTATCAATGGCGTTTGTTCCGCACCAATTCACCAAGGAGTGTTTCAAGTTCCTTACCACTGGTGGGGGATGCTTGAAACTCAATGGTGTTTCCCAGTTTGACTAGTTTGTTTGTTTCTGAATAACAACCGTGTACCAGCGTGGCTGTGAAAGTAACAAAATGTTTTATCAGACTACATATTTCTTTATTGAAATTACATAATTTATATGAAAAAAGTGCATGTTCCTCTAAAGTACCAGTAATTCTAAATGCAAAGTGAGCATAAAATTAACGAATGCTAATAACCTGACCAATACTTCTTTAGTGAAATTGTAGGTCGGTCACTGCCATACATTGGTCACACTGCATGTTGTAGGATTATGTGTTGCTTATTACTCTACTCTTATTATAAATAACTTAGTTCGACATTAAACATGTGTTTATATTTCATAAATATTTCTATATATAAAATGAGATCCTCGGAGAAGGATCATTTTTATTGTAAATTGAATTTTGGTCATTGCCTTCGTAAACCAAGCCAATCCCCAGTTTTATAAGATTGGGATAAGGCTTTAATTTTCGTAAGGCTTTCCGTGCCTTTGCTACTATCTCCTTTATATGCTCATTAAAGTATAAGAATTTGTCCAGGTGCACCCCTAGATATTTAATTTTGTTTGTTCTCAATGGTCCTATTCGTAAGGTGTGATTTGATTCCGAATGGTTTCCAATTCCTTTTTACGTCGTTGTTACATTTTCCTACTGGTGGCCGAAATAGAATAGTCTCACACTTGGTAGTGTTTAATTTTAAATGCCAATCAAGGGCATACTCCTCGACCATGTTGAATGAGTTTTGAAGCCCTTCATTAAGCTTAGATATTGTCTTATCAGCATGATAAATAGCAATATCATTGGCGAATGTCAACTAGTTTGATTATTATTGTTTTCATCGAAATCTTATGTGAATGTACTGATTCTAGAAAAGCTCCTATTGAATCATGCATTTCCTCTTGGTCACGTATTACTAGGTTGTCCGTATTATAATTTTCTAGATCTTGCATGTTTATTCCAGATTTTCTTGGTATATTCCTTTCAGATTCGTACACAACTATTTTAGTTCAATTGATCTCTATGATATAATTTCTCCAGGTTTTCCTGAATTTATTTATTACCAATATAAAATTTTCATTCAATAGTTTTTAATCAGTTTGAGTTTTGCTTTTAAGGTGTTTAATGATAATTGTGTACGTGTTGTTTCTAATCTACCTATATTACATCTTTTTATCACAGTTAATATTTCACTTTTTTCTGAGTGTAACTTTTTAATTATATGTTATGAGAAAATGTAATCTAGTTATATATACATCATTCGTTAAATTTCGACAGTTCGGTATAACTGTTTCTAACTAGATTTTCTGCATTACCACCTTCTCCAACTGTTTCCAATTTGTCCTTTTAAAGATAAATTTGAACGTTGTCCCCTCATTCAACGTTGTCATTACATTCGGTTCACTCTCAATTTTCACAATTAATTCCACTGCGTTATGGTCGCAATCGTAATCCAATGTTTTGAGGCAGTGCTCAGTATATTTAGCATGGAATCCGCTATATATAAATCGTGGTATGAGCTCGATCGAGGAAAGGCTGGTGCTACAGAAGCGTAAAGCTTTCCTCTGAATTCTATTTCGTTTGTTCACAAAATTGTCGCAAAGACGTGAAAACAAGCGAAATTTGGGATTCATGGGATTTTCATTCACTCCAAAGCATATTCGACGCCAACAAAAGATACGTAAAAATTGTTCTAATAGAAAATATTGTTCTGCTCGTGTGTGTAGAAATAATAGACTTCTCAGTGTGTGAGTTGATACTTAGGGATCAACCAAAACAGAAACCTGCCATGTTTCACTTAGAAAAATGTTTCTGATCTAGTAAACTTGTAGTATAAACTTCTCTTACATTAACAGGATTTTGAAACAGTTTTGAACGGGTGATTTTTTTTTGCTATTTGATTTTTCAGTGTTGAGTTTTTGCCAGGTTGCGTGTAAGTCGTGACATAAGTTAAAGTCAAAAATTTTCAGTTTGCTAGCCTTTTGATCGTGATTAGGCCTACAAACGAACAACGCTTGAGTTGTTGAGTTTTATTATCACAGTTTGTGCCATGAGAAAAATATTTTTCGCAAGTTACGTCCATTTTATAATCGTCATAACCGAACAAAAAAAAGGTTTCCCGTTACATCCCATGAAGGGATTAGAGAGAGAAAGCTGTGCGCGTTCTAGTTTTGCACTCACTGATTGGGTCCTACAGTTTTACACCGGTTCCGAACGGTATTTTGAGAAGTTTTTCATGGCTAAATACTCGATAGGGTCGTCGTCACTAAGCGAGGTGACCAACGTCGAATGAAATTTTAACGTGGTCAGAGCAGGGATCGGACCCACGTTCTCATGCATAAGAGCCGCGCATACTACCATTGCACCACCGACGGCCATTGTGACCAAATTTTGCACCAGTTTCACTCTATTGGATATCACTTAACCCACCCGTATCCGTGAGAGAACCAGCACCGAGGAGAATATAGCAGCTGTATCCGCCATCGCATGCTGTATTCGATACGGCCATTCGTTGCCGATCGCAGCTATTGGGTTTGTGTTATTCGACCACCGGGAAGATTTTTCGTAGACTTCGGACTAAAGCCATACATAATACAGATGTTGCAGGAGCTGAAGCCTTGCGATCTACCACAGCGTAGTCTTTTCAGTGAGTGGGTCTCAGAGAAGCTAAAGAAGACCACTTTTTTTTATCGAAAAATTGTCTACTGAGACTAGGCTCATTTTTGGCTCAATAAACAGAATTATCGAAATTGGTAAGAAGAGCATTCAGATGCTGTTCAAGAGCTGCCAAGGCACTCTGAAAAATGCACTGTTTGGTGCAGTTTATTGGCCGGTAGCATCATTGAACCGTACTTCATCAAATACCGGTACCGTTGGATGATCACGGATTTTTTTTTGCCAAAAAAATAGTAGAATTGAACTTAGTTGTGGTTTCAACCGGACGGTGCCACATGCCACACTGCACGCGATACCATGAACCAATTGTACATATTTTCTGTTGTCTTCAATTTTCAAAATCCAAATAACAAAAAAGTCACCCAATATTAATTTGTTGCTATCCAGAAAATTCGCCTACATAGGAGTGTAGGAAGCTTAAAATGTGGTGTTATACCACAAAATACCGATAAATATGCTGTAAAAATAGATTTTTCAGATAAATTAAAGGAAGACAATATCAGTATGAAATATTGTACCGTTTGCACAAAACAATTGGACTAAAAAATTACACGAAAATTAAAAAAATTGGAAAGATTTTGAGCAAATAGTGCTAACCAGCACTTGGCATAATTTTTCAAAAGAAAGAAGTTCCAAAACCAAAAAATAAGCCAAACCCGGACAAATTAGGGCAAACCGGCAAAAATTATCCCATTATGCAAAACTGCCGTCGACAAAGTGTGAGTGTTTGTATTAAAGTTCGAAAAACTCAATACACTCACACTTTTTCACTAATACAATCGCAATTCATCAACTTGCAGCTCAACTGCCTTCAAAATTTGGAAAGCAGTAAATATTTGGCACTTGCAGCAAGTGAAATGTCAAAATAAAAAACAGTGTTACCTAGTAATAAGATTGTACCATTTTATTGCTATTTGGTGAAATAATAATTATAACTAATATTGTGAGCATTTGTTTACAAAAATATGAAAACGCAACGCAAAATCTGTTGATGGTAATTAAAAATATGAATTTAATAAGTTTTAGAAGGCAGAACATATTAACACTGACTTTTTTCCAAATGTTGAACACATGGCAAATTTCGCTCACTTTTCGCTTGCAAATTTTTCGAAAAAATTTTAAAAAAAATGCTGGTTGTTATGCCAAAGTTATTTCGTACGAAGACAATTATTTAATAATTGCTTGAATTTTGTTATTTAGGTAATATTAATAGCCAACAGTAACACCACTTGCGTTAAAAATAAAATGTAGAGGAATTATAAATGAAATATTTGCAAGGTAAATCAGAGATAGATGGTAACTCGCTGCAACAAAACTTTCCGTTTAGAGATAAATGACAACATTTCTTGCGAAAATTTCGTAAGAACTGAATTCAGGGCTTGAAGAACAACTACTGTGGCGATGACTTTTGCCTTCGACGACACAAAAATTTGCATGTGTTTTCGATAATTTTCGAAATTGTCGATGTCGATGACAACTTTTCTTAATTTACTTGCATGTGTAAACGGTTGGCTAGTCGGTGTGATTGTTTGAGATTGAATGGTGAGGGTAATGGATGCTGCAGAAGTTGGATTTTTTCATTAGCGTATGCTTCAAAAAATTACCTCGTCTTTCGTTATGCGATTTGTAGAATGGCTGAAATATTAACAAGTTTATTTTATATATTGCTAATAAATTATACTAACTTTCTTTGTGGAAATTTTGTGTTACCAAGAACATATGCAAACAAATTTAACTCAATTCTAGGCGGAGCGTTATACGGAAAGTATAGAAAACCGATCCATTATTTAAAAAAATGCGTGCAACCATTTCTAAAAGACGAAACAAGAGCCGTGCGTCTTTATTGCCAGTGCCTAATAGGAAAAAGGTTGATGTCTTATTAGACACTTCGCGACCTTAGAATAACAAGATTCTAAGTGCACCAAAGTATGTTCTGAGAAAAACAAGATTGAATGTTTGTGATTAATCAAATTAGTATGGAAAAATATGTAGTTAGAAGTTTGATGCATTGGTTATTTCGTAAACGCATTGGCATTGGTTATCTTCATGGTGATATGGCGATTATATATTTTTATATTATTTTTAATTTTCCTCTTAACCGACGTTTGAAGTCCGGGACACCAGTGTAACTAGAAAATTATTTGGTTTGATATCTGTTTAAAAAGTATAATATAACTTGGTTTTATCTTCCACTGAGGTAGTCTCAGTCATTTCCAGGGTCGCCATACGGACCCACAAAACTTTACGATAACAAAAAGTGAATCTCTCTCTGCTTAGGGCAATAATAAGGTCGTCAATTTATTTAGTTTGATTCACAGAGTTCATATATTAAATTTAACGAATAGGATTCAAGATCCTTTTGATGGGTATATTCGGGTTACAGGTGCGGTGATGGATGGTAGATTACGGGTAATTACGGAGTGAGATTTAGTCACCGAGATGGATTCGGGGCCGATGAATGAGAATCGGATACGGTGTAGAATATGCAGTGCCCACGAAGCGCAACGTCTTCGTAATAACCAGGGTGCAGTACCCACGAGGGATAAAATCGTGTTAATAACCAGGGTGCAGTACTCACGAAGAGTAAAGCGTTCGTATAGTTCTGAAAATAACTAATAGGATCGGGTATAATGTCCTCGACTTGGCAATAAACTACCTCTTGCAGTGAAAGCCGACGACCACTTCAAACCACAGTCGACTATATATCCAATGACTACTGTAACCTCAACGAGAATTATAATGGTGCGGTAACAAAGTGATTCACATCGGACTCGTATTCTGCCGTAAAGCCGGTATGCCCTCGTCTGCCGTTTAGTAGAAATGGCAAATGTCGTACCGGTGTACCATTTGTGGACAGGGTTGGTAAGTATTGGTATAAATGTACTATCCGCGGTGTAATATATACTGGTATATATATTAGGGTGGACCTTGTGTCGATATTTTGGTAGATGAGGGCTCTATTCCGTGCCTTTTTGAAAAAAAATGACAATGCCGAAAAAAAAAATTAAAAAAAAAAACATTAGGGGTTGCGCACGAGCCGAGAAAAAGGTCCACTTTGCCAAAATTAGGGGGGAAATTGCCATAGGTCATCAGGGGTCACCCGTAGGGGGGAAGAATGTATGGCCGACCCCCATTAACTTTTTACCGCCAACATCTTTTCCGAACAAACTTACCCTCTATCTCCACTCCTTGAGGGACTCCCCATACAAAAATACTGAAAATCTATGTATTTACAGTTGCACAATGTCGAGATTTTTTTGTTTTTTTTTGATTTTTTTACAGAAATTCCACCAATATTCAAGAGTGGTCATTGTTTGGAAAGTCTTGAAAAATTTGAAACGCACACGTGCTGAATCAGGTACATAGGCACCCTTAGCAGATGCCCCCATTCATCAGTACCTGGCAGTAAAATATTGCAAAATACGTAGTAGTTATAAATAGCAGTTCATTCATCGATTGTTGTCATTCAACAAGTGCCGACGACCGCGAAAAGTAAATTGATTTTTCTCCCGTTTTTTAAAAGTTAAGATGACAACACGACTTAGATCGCGCGACGATATTTTTTTGATTGGTTATCCAAGCATGAATATTACGGGGAACAAATTACCGTCGAAGAAGCAAGTGCTAAGAATGCATTTCTTCAACATTCGCAAACGAAACATGTCGAAGAAAAATAGTGCGGTTATAGTCGCGGACGCAGTGATGATTTTTTGGCGCCAAGCAGCTATTCCGACGAAAGCCAGAGGAGATGTTACAAGAAAAATAGCTGCGCTGCACGATGAGTAAGATGGCCGGCCAGGAACTATGGGAGGTGTGGACGCTACTGATACTCGAACGAGGAAAAGAAAAGCTGAGCGCGAAGAACAAGAAGAGTTGCGACGCAAACGTGCAACGGAATCTAGTAGAGATCGGTTCGCTAAAGGCGATAAGCTATTTCGCGCTTTGTGTGTTCGTCCAATGTTTATATTCAAATGAAATTCGTTCAATTGCAGTGGTTAAATTTTCAAGCAGTGATTCAAGCGATGATAATGGGAGACAGGACGTCAAATGTTGGTGACAGAAGAGGTTACAAACAATGTTTTACTGAACGAGTCCTATCAGCTTTGGACAAGTGCAAAGTGACTGACCGAGACGCGGTCGGCATTATGATAGCGGCGGCAGAAGCATTTGGACGCGATCCTCAACAATACACAATAAACCGTACGTCGCTTCGGAGATGTCGGCGTTCAAATCGGGAGAACATGCTGAGTTATGTGAAAGACAATCCAGAAGTAAGATCGCATAGATTTATTTGCTCTCATTCAGAATTTTTATTCTTCAACGCGTTTCATTCATCTCCAGCTTGTCGCAGCTAAATCCTTCGTAGTCCATTGGGATGGCAAAATGCTTTTGGATTTTGTGGGTGCAAAGAAGGTGGACCGTCTACCGGTAATTGTCTCGTACGGAGAAAAAGAACAACTTCTTGGAGTTCCCAAAGTAGAAGATGGGAAAGGAAAAGGCCGGAGAATAGCACATGCCGTTTATCAACTGTTGGCATCTTGGCATATGACACATCGAATACAAGGACTTTCTTTCGACACGACATCAACGAACAGTGGCCCATTCTCCGGAGCCGCAGTTGCTCTTGAGCGGCTGTTGGAGAGAGAAATCTTATATTTACCTTGCAGACACCACGTATACGAACTGGTGCTAAGGGAAGTTTTTGAGACAAAAATGGGAAAGACCAGTGCAACAGGCGTTCCTTGCTTTGACCGTTTCAAACAGGAATGGGACGCTGTAAAGGTTAAACCATTCCATTCTGGCTTAATAGACGATCAAGTCGTCAGAAAAATTCCTGTGGCAATGCAAGTCGGCATAAAGAAGTTTTGCTTAGATCAATTGAAGGAGAAACACCCTCGCGATGACTACAAAGAAATGCTACAATTAATTCTTTTGTTTCTGGGTGAAAAACTTGAGAATTACCATTTCCGACCTCCAGGACCCGTTTCCCATGCTCGATGGATGGCAAAAGCCATTTACAGCCTCAAGATGTTTTTGTTTCGGAGAACTTTTCACTTATCTGTATGTGAATTGAATGGTATTCGACACGTTTGTATTTTTGTGGTGCGACTTTACGTCAAGGCATGGTTTGGTTCTTCTCGAGCAGCTGAGGCGCCGAATCAAGATTGGAAGTTTTTGAAGGACATCGTCGAGTACAAGTCCGTTGACCAGGATTTATCTCGGGTAATGATAAAGAAATTTATCGGTCACCTATGGTATCTCGCCGATGAGCACATAGCCCTTGCCTTTTTCGATGACAAGGTTTCAAATGAGTTGAAGGCCAAAATGGCCCAAGCATTGCTAGAAAATGAGAATGACGAAGGTGAAGAAGATGAAGAAGACGAAGAAGGTGAAGAAGATGAAGAAGGTGAAGAAGATGAAGAAGACGAAGAAGGTGAAGAAGATGAAGAAGACGACCCGATTCCCCCAGCTCCTCGCGTGTAATCAAAAGCACCAGCGTTAAAAAATCGAGGTGAAATTCAAAGATGTGAATGAGGAATTCTTGGCTAAAGACTTGAGCAACTTCGTCTCTCATAATACCAAAAATTTATTTGTACGATTTGGAATATCGCAAGATTTCATTCTTGCAAATCCAGCAACCTGGAAATCTCGCGCAGACTATCAAGAAGGTCGTAGAATTGTAAATAACTTGCGCGTTGTGAACGACACTGCCGGAAGAGGAGTAAAAATGATACAAGATTATAATAGAATACTGTGTCAAGGCGAAGAAGAGAAACAGTATTTACTACATGTTATCGATTCTTACCGCAAGAAATACCCATCAGCGAACAAAAATATGTTAATTTGACTATATTATATTAAGAGTGCTTAGTAGTACTACTCAATTACAGCTTCTTTTATTTTTGTATGGGGAGTCCCTCAAGGAGTGGAGATAGAGGGTAAGTTTGTTCGGAAAAGATGTTGGGGATGAAAAGTTAATGGGGGTCGGTCATATATTTTGCCCCCCTAGGGGTGACCCCTGATGACCTATGGTGTTTTTCGAAAATACTGAGCAACCTCCATTTTTGTATGGTGACCCCCCTAAGGGGAGGAGATAGGGGGTGGGTGTCTTGGGGGAAAATGTTGGCGGTAAAAAGTTAATGGGGGTCGGCCATACATTCTTCCCCCCTACGGGTGACCCCTGATGACCTATGGCAATTTCCCCCCTAATTTTGGCAAAGTGGACCTTTTTCTCGGCTCGTGCGCAACCCCTAATGTTTTTTTTTTTTTAATTTTTTTTTTCGGCATTGTCATTTTTTTTCAAAAACGCACGGAATAGAGCCCTCATCTACCAAAATATCGCAAAAATGTCATTTCAAGGTCCACCTTAATATATATATTGTTCGTCGATATAGATTGTACTAAATGTACGGACGAAAAGCTTTACCCCTACTTTGAGGAATTTTCTTGCACATTTGCGAGATTTGATCCAAGAGACCCGCACTACCTCCAAATGAGGTATCGTTTACTTCTCTTATAATTTTTTCTTTTTTCCTATTCAACATCCAAGATTCAGTCGAAAATATGTATATTACTTACCCTAAATGCTGTTCTAGAGTCTTCTGCTTTGTTCCTGCCTTATTTTCCTTTCCTAACATCCAAGATTCAGTCGAAAATATATTACTTAACCTAATTCTACAGTCATTCTCTCTTTTTTCTGTTTTTGCGGGAACAGTAAATAGCTTTGTACAAGTGTTCTAATTATCTGTATATATATAAAACTCTAGTGTCACAATGTTAGTTACCTTACTCCTCCGAAACGGCTGGACCGATATGTATGAAATTTTGTGTGGCCGTGCTACGCCACCTTTTCAAAAATTGCTCTGACGGCTTTTCTAATATACCGATTGTTATGAAAATTTCACAATGCGGTACTGATGACCTGCTGACGATCCTTGGCTATATTTGGAAATGTTTGGATAAAGGGGCGTGGCACCGCCCATACAACTTGAAATTTAAAATGGTTGTATCTCATGAACTATCAGAGGTAAGAATATGAGATTTTGTATATATGTTGTTGGTACAGTATGAATTACAGCCAGGCTGTAAATAGGCGATGCCACGCCCCCTTTTCAAAAATTGTACTGACGGCTTTTCTAATGTACCGATTGTTATGAAAATTTCACAATGTGGTACTGATGATCTACTGATAGTCCTTGGTTATACTTGGTAGTGATTGGATAAAGCAGCGTGGCACCGCCCATACCATTTGAAATTTAAAATGGTTATATCTCATGAACTATCAGAGGTATAAAGATGAGATTTGGTATATATGTTGTTGATACATTATGAATTACAGCCAGAGTGGTAGTGGGATGTACCAGACCCCTTTTAAAATAAACCGTTATAGCAGTCATAATAATAGGTTGATCGTCTTGAAATTTTCACAGTATGTTACAGTTGGCCTACATATACGAATAGGCTATTTGGAAGCAAGTTGGCAAAAAGGGCCGAGGTGCTGCCCTCATGCGTCAATATTTGACTATTACATATACTATATCAAACAATTGTCCGTAAACCAGGCACTTGACAACATATTTCAATGTATCTCAAAAAATATATGGCCGATTCGATTTAAATCATTTTTTTAAGTTCAATGCTTCTAACTTTAAAAAAAATATTTGAATCATATCGGGCATATATCTTTTGAGATACATTGAAATATGTTCACAACTGCCAGGTGTACGGATAATTGTTTGATACAGTGTAGGAAAGTGAGGTTCGGTACATATACTACTGATTTGATGCAAATTACTTTTTGGGTAAAACCAATAAAAATACGGATATTAAAAAGGTCAGACTATGACGCTAAGAAAGTGACCACAGGTACGAATGACTATGAATATCATTTAGGTCAGTTTCGAGAGCATCTTAAATATCGTAATCCCAATAATGCATTTTTTAAAAAAAATTCAGAATAATCTTATAGAGGCTACTATAATCACTGGAAATTGTAAACGAACTGATGAACTAATTCCAGGCAGTCCCATGATACCTACAGACATGCCCATAGATTTCGAAAGATTCCAGTTTCCGATTCTGTTGCCATTTGCGATGAATATTAATAAAGCGCAAGGGCAGTGGCTTAAATTTGACAAAACCGTTTTTTCTCACGGACAATATATGTTGCATTTTGTATATCCTAGAGCACTTGAGTAAATAGAAGAAAAAAAAAATTGTGATTCATTAAAATTACAATTCAGCGGTAGCTATTATAGTATAATGAGAAGCTTTTTAGACAAATCAGCACACGATCGAAATCTAAACAAATACTTCTAACAAATAGTTATTTTACATTCTACAGGTTTATTTGCCATTTGTTAAGTAAACGTGGCATTATCCTGTGTCGAAACGCCAGCAGATATATTCATTTACTGCAAACATAATGGAACAAAATAATTTTGTTCACCCTTGGGCATTACAAAAACTTTGACGGCAAAACGAAGTTTGCCGGGTCCAGCTATACTTATATGTGTAGAGATATATAGATAGATATTGATTACAGGCGCTCCTCCTAGAAACTTCCCATTAAACAAGAATTTTCCCTCCATATGTTAGTCTAGACACAAACCAAAGCAAAAGTACCCAATGTAGTTGATAATACTGGGATGTAATAAAGTTGATAAAAAAAAAGTTGTTTATTTTTTTTCATTTAGCCCATAACTTCGCTCCACGCACACTTTTGTGATGATGTGTTTTCCTATATAAAATGTGTGAATTCATTTGCGGCTATGACATCATTGAATACTTTTTGTCGGCAGGGCGAAGTCTGCCGGGTCAGCTAGTATATATATAACTATATATGTATATGTATATATTATTCATAACTTTCCAATTCCTAATGACTAATTATGCTCAGCCTAGTGCAGAGGTACGTCGACGGCCAATGTTCCGCAACGCAATCGGGCAATATGGTCGTTTACAATGCAGACACGTATGCGGCGATTTCCGTCACGTACCAAGTTATATTGCTGGCGTCGAGCATGTGCTGGGCGCGAGCTGCGTAGAGATAGTAGCCACTTTTTCATCCGTGCCGTGAACGCATCCCCATCAGTGATTGTCTGTTGGTTTCCCCTGTTCGCACGTCCTTCCGATTGTCTCGGCGTGCGGTTTATCGGTCTAGTTACGGTTTGTCAGCCTTACGAGGACCGGATTTTCCCCGATCAGTTGGTATGGTGTCCTGTTGGCTTAGCGCGGCGGTCGGTTCTGCATACTTTGTTACAACCCTTCTTTTTTCAGGTGTCGGTGGTGCGGCGCCTTTTCCAGTCCGATGTAGTGGAGCATGTGGCGTTGCTGGCTGTGATGCCCACGAGGTGGAGGGACCGTCGAATAGAGTACTGGGTTTTGCCTCACGGGTAAATTTTAAGAGTTGTGGTAGTCCTCCCTGATTCGGCTTGGGTACTTCCACAAGGAAATCAATTAGAGCCGAGAGGTCATGTCTTGTAGGCTTCGTCGGTGTTTCCTGGAGACATACTCTGCTGGTTATTGGTCAATTGCTGGTCCCTGTTGATGGTGTTTATCTGAGGCATCATTTGAAAGTTACCCGTTATCCTAAAGATAGCCTCTGGTGGTGGTTCAGATTTTGTCACAACTCTTTTGTTCAAACCTAACGGGACTCTGTTTCTATCTGTTTTCGCTTATTCTCTTCTCTCCTTTTTTCTTTTTAGTGGGTTTCCCTCTCGCTATGAAAGATTTCGTGTCGTTCACATGTACTCTAAATATCTTACCAGTGTTGCTAGTTTAGCACTTAAAGTGCAATTCTAGCTCTATTTTTTTGACTTCCGCACTTTTTTTTGAAAAAGCATTTCGCATAACTTTTGACTTTGCTCGATTCATTTTTAGCATAAATTGCATTGTTTTATAATGTAGATCTGTTTTTCGGAACTGAACTCTGAAATAATGCTGATTTCCAACCAGGAATTGTAATATATATGGAATTATCAGGGGTGTCGATGTTAAATATGTACGTTAGTTGGCATTTAAAACATCCGTTACTGCAAAAGTATGTAGGTCCGGACTTCTTATTAATTTCATTAATTTTGATGTGCGGATAAGATGACTCTAAAAAAAATAAAATAAATTTGTCGGTTTGTGAATTTTGCCTCAAGTTTAGTACTGGTCAAAATGGAATAGACGATTCAACCGTCTAATTACTTTAATGAGTTTAAAAAACGAAAACAGCTTTTATTAAAGCGGTTACTTGGTTGACCGCTTTGAGTATTTCAAATTTGAACACGGCTTTTTATTTTTAGTCTTGAAATGATAATACATACATTTTCTAACTTTACTATGGTTTTCGTATGTGAGGTTTTATTTAAAAATGTGCAACTTAATCTATATTATTAATTTTACATATGAATTTGAAAGTCGCATTTTTCAAAATTTAATGAAACAATTTATTTTAAATAAATATAATTTTAAAATAAATATAAAATTTGAGTAGGTGTTTAAAATTGTAATACACATACTACTATCCGATACCGTTTTAAGAAGCCAATTCCAGAAACGAAATTTAAGAAAAAAAACTAACGTACTAAAACGATAACGGTTGCTAAACCTAACTCGAAACAAGTACAGAAATTTCAGTAGGGTGAACCGACTTAAACATAGTCTCACCCTTAGTTATCCTTTCGGCCCGAGTTCCATTAGAAAGGATCATACTTTTGTTTTGGAAGCCGATCAACCTTCAGTTACACGTGGGAAATTTGCCCATATTCAATAGCAGAGTGATATCTGCACAATATTATCTTATTAGCAACTTAATTAGGATGTGTTGTGTATTTGGGGTTTTTATCCGCCCAATATTTTTATGGGAGATTTGAAAATGGTTACCACAAACATTTTCAATTACAGAGTAGCTTTTGAAAAAGATTATCTAGTACCAAATTTCACTAAGATCGATTTTGGTTTACGAGAGATATCGTGTCGGTCATCCCGAAAGCCGCCAATATTTTGTATGGGAGGCACATAAATGGGTGAAGCAAAATCATAATTGTTCTAATGAGTAAGTGGTGGTTTACGAAATGAAGGCAAATACAAATTTCATTAAGGTTGGAAGAATTTTACACGAGTTATCATATCGATAACCCGGACGGCCGCCAAGCTTTTGTATGGGAGGGAATAGTGACATCGCCAATTTTCTCCAGTTAAACAGAAATTTACAGATTATTAAGCAATATCTGATTTGAAGCTAATCACATACACTAAATACTCTATGTATATCGATTGGTATGGGATGTACCAGAAGGAGATTGCTCATAACACCCATTTGCAATCCCTATCTAAGTTTGGTTGAACAATTGCCAATGCCAAAATTGCATTGTGCTCGTTAAAGAGGTTTACGGCAGTCACCGTGTTAGCCAAGTAGCCAGACAGACAGACGGGCATGACTCAAGTCTTAAAAAGTCCCACATCGAATTTGGTCCATAGATACCTTCGTTGTAATATGACTCATTCTAGGCGTTACACTTTTCCGTATCAAGTGACATATGCCCATGAGTGAGGGTGCTCGAATAAGTATAGTCTACGTAATTGTTTTTTTTTATAGAATATAAAGCATAAAGTGCCCGCAGTACTAAAATTTTTGATTGTTTCAGTTTTAGCACTTTTATTTGCAAATTGCACTTTTTTTGCATGTTTTTTTTTGACAGCTTCTGGCAACACTGTATCTTACCTCTTCCGTTGGTAATCTCTTGGTGGAGACTGTATGGGCCCTGAGTAGTTTTCTCCAAGTTTTTGAGAGAAGTTGTTGGCTTCTGATGACTGTCGCCTCTCTCTTCGCCAAACCAGGCTGCCTATCCCAGGGATTCCTTGTCTCCGCCTGAGGTCATAAACGTGTTTCTGGTTCTCCGAAGCCCTTTTATTTTTATATGCAACCTTATTCCATAACTCTTCCATAGCTCTTTTTTCTTTCGCATTTGAGGGGGTGGCCATAAGAGTAGATGTGTTTTTGGAGCCTTTGAGTTTTGCCCGAATATAACTTCGGCAGGGGTGCATTTTGATGACTCATGCATAGCGGAATTGATTACAAAAGCGACCTCAGTGATGTGCAGGTCCCAATGACGGTGATTGAGCGATCATGGTTTTGACCACGCGGTTTGTGCGTTCGGTTGGGGTTTGATGTGGTGCATATAACGCTGTCGTGCGGTGTTCGATACCACTTTCACGCAAAAAGCTACTTTCAAGGCGGCTCACGAATTGTATCCCATTGTCACTCAAGGATATCTTAGGGCATCCAAACCTAAAAATGACGCGCTCCTTTAGTGCTCGTAGCACGTTCCCTGCAGTTGCTTATTGCGTGTGTATTAACTCTACCCACCTACTAAATTGATTTACTAAGATGAGGAGTGCGGTGTTGCCCCTTGTGGAGCGGGGAAGTGGGCCGATGAAGTCGCCGAAAACAATTTCCCATGGTTCCGAACACTGCATATGTCCGAGTGGAGCTATCTGATCGGGTTTGTATCGTGCACAGACGTCACAGCTTGGTACATATGCTCGGGCGTTGCGACTCATGCCTGGCCAGTATTCCTGTAGGCGTTTCGGTATCTTGAACACCCCGAAGTGAACGGCGGCATGAACGATCGTCAGGTGGTACTGTTCGACCTTCTGCCACCAAATTGTTGACTTCTTCGTGGATAATTGCCCTCATCGCGGGGTTTCTTGGCAGGCTTCGCTGCTTAATTGGGTTCCGATGTTTTAGCTTAATCATAAGTGTTCCTACCGTACATACACCTTTGTTTTGATCAAATCGTTCTTCGTGATCTTCTAATAAATTCTGGAGGGAGATATTATGTTCGGCAGTAATAAATTTTCTAGTCGTAGTGACGTTGAGATTCGACACTTTTGTGCCTTTTTCGGGTATATAGATTTTGCGTCCGTCACGAGTTAATTCGCAGTTTCTATGTCGCAAAAAATTCATTCCCAAAATAATGGGTTCGGCCACATGTGATATAACCGATGCATTTAAATAGGTGGATATGCCCTCGTACTGTATGGTCAGCGGTCATTTGACCCATTCTTTTCCCTGGACGTGACACGACACCTTTTCATTTCTTTTATTTAAGTCTATGGAATTATATCCTTACAGACCAGCAAATATCTTACATAACTATTTAACAAGAATAACAAGATATACTTAACTAATTAATTAAATTACATAGTAGTTGTCTAAAATAATTTTGAAGCAGACAAAAGTCAATGTTATTACAAAATGAATTAAAAAATACCATAGATCTATTAATAGGCTCATTGGAAGCATAATTTGTCGAATGCATTTCTATATTAAATGTATACATATAACGGAGAGAGCGAGACGGAGCATTGAAGCGTATAAGTGAAAGTAAAATTGGACAATCAATAGATTCTGAAACAATGGCATGAAGAAATATAATAGACGCTATTTTCCTTCTGGCATCTAAAGTTTTTAACGAAATAAGTGCACAGCGACTTTCATGTGTTGGTAAAGGTAAAGTTAATTTTAGTGATAATAAGGCAAACTTTAAGAAAATGCATGCTCGAGCTTGGATCGGACAAAAGCAGAAAACAAAGCCTTTTTTGTGTAAGGATAAGAAAATTGTGGCCGTCGGTGGTGCAAAGGTTAGTGTGCGCGGCTCTTGTACATGAGATCCTGGGTTCGAACCCTGCTCTGACCACCTTCAAAAAAAAAAAAAAATTCTTTAGGCGGCGGTCACCTCGCATAGTGACGGCGACACTATCGAGTATATAGCCATGAAAAAGCTCTCAAAATACTGTTCGGAATCGGTATAAACTGTAGGTCCCAATCAGTGAGTGAAAACTGGAAAGCGCACAGCTCAGTGATTGTGAGAAGTTCTCCCCGGCCCCTTCATGGGATGTAATGGGAAAGCATTTATTTTTTTTTATTTCTTCGTAATAACACGGATGCAGTGCCCACGCGGAGAAACTTCTTCGTAATAACCAGTGTGCAGTACCCACGAGGGGTAAAGCCGAGGTAATAACAAAGGTGCAGTACTCACGTAGAATCAAGCCTTCGTAATAACAAAGATGCAATGGCAATGAGGAGCAACGTATTCGTTCGTAATAACCAGGGTGCAGAACCCACGAGGGGTAAAGCCTTGGTAATAACCAGGGTGCAGTACTCACGAATAGTAAAGCCGAGGTAATAACCAGGGTGCAGTACCCATGAGGGGTAACGCCGAGGTCATAACCAACTTGCAGTACTCACGAAGAGTTAACGCTTCGTACAGTTCTGAAAGGAACTATTAGGATCGGGTATAATGTCCTCGACTTGGCATTAAACTTCGTCTTGCACCTCAAACCACAGTCGACTATATATCCAATGACTACTGTAACCTCAACTAGAATTATAATTGTGCCGTAACAAAGTAATTCAATCGGACTCGTATTCTGTCATAAAACCGGTATGCCCTCGTCTGCCGTTCAATAGAGATGGCAAATGCTTTACCGGAGTACCATTTGTGGACAGCATTGGTATAAATGTACTGTCCGCGGTATCGTATATTCTGATCCCTTATATTGTTTGTCGATAGAGAGTGTACTAAATGTATGGACGAAACCCTTTCGTCAGGTTACAATGCCTACAACAAGAATGTGATTATGCCACTGTTGTGACCCAGCCGACCGTAAAAAATTAGATATATCGCATTAATAAGAAAACAAATCGACAAAAAGCCGCATCAGATTATTTCAGTTAGTAACTGATGTGAACAGATGTGAGTTGGCGACAACTAAGCCTCTGATGATGAAGTACACAAACTTCGAATCGATCAGACATTGTGAATTTAAATCGTGCTTGTGACTGTTGCAAATTGTATTCTAAAAAATATTACTTCCAATCTAAATTATACTCCAAATCCAATTATAATTATACCAAAATGTCATGAAGTGCGACTATCTATGAGTATATGCAACAATGCTTATACACGGTGACTCAGGAAATTCCGGACAAATTTCTCCAGCGTATTCCTTGGCTCATTTTATGAAGAAAAGTCCACTAGGACCATGTCCGAAAATGCAAGGGTGCGAAATGGCAGCGGGTTCAAAATTTTCGGATTGATGGTCGGAGGGTAGTGGGGTAAAGTTGATTTTGGGCTTGTTGGAAAGGTTATTAAGAGGCCTTTAAGAGGAATCAATAAAAAAAGTAGAAAAAAGTCAAATCGCCGAGATACAGAGCTTTCGGAAAAAAATTGGGGAAATAACTCACATAACCTCAATTTGCTCAGCCAGATGGCAGGTAACTTATGTTAGCCATACCTCTTACCTTTCCAAAATGACCTAAACGAAGCCCAGAGGTCTTACCGTTCCAAAGATATGACCATTTTACTGAAATGCAAAAATGTTTGTTTTTGTTTTTGGAAGCGAAATAACAGCACACATTTATTTGTTTTTGTAAATTAACACGTTTAAGATTTTATTTTACTGAAATTTTCGCCAGAAGAATCAACCACAAAGGAAAACAAATCTCTGGGCTGCTTTTATGACAATTTCTAAATAACCACCCACACATGATGATTTTTCTATGGTTCTCAGATTTAAAAAAAAATGTATGATACCTAATCCGTTCACACGCAATCAATTTTCCGTTTCCTACCTGCGACTGATGTTTTTTTACAGAAATTCCACGCACATTTATGAGCGGTCATTATTTGGAAAGTTTTGAAAAATTTAAAACGGACACGTGTGCGAACAAAGCCATAAATGATGCTTATTGAACGCACAATAATAAAAATTTCTGAACTCTTGTATCAGGAGGCTGAATCAAGTAAGCGAACTTTCATCAGTGCCTAAAAAAGTAAGTAGTGTTTATAGGTATTCATTGATAGAATTTTGTCATTCAGCAAGTGTCTACGATCGCGAAAAGTACGAGTGATTTTTGTCCGGTTTTTAAAAGTGAATAGCGACAAAAAAGTAAAAGTTTACGCTAATCTCTGCTGCAGCAACAGTTTCGAGTACGTTGTGTTTTGAATTAGTAAAAATGGCAACTTTTTCAAACGAAGAATTAGCAGACATTCATTACATGTATGGATTCTGCGATGGTAATGCAAGAGCTGCTGCGCGTGACTATGCATTACGTTTTCCTAATCGACGACCACCAAACCGAACAACTTTCAGTGAGACGCACCGCCGATTTCGTGAAGGTACGTTGTTTACACAAATGGAGCGTCCCGGAAATGAACAACACGACGTTGCAGTTGAAGAGTTAATTTTGGATGCGATAGACGAGAACCCAACGACAAGCACAAGACGAATCGCGGTTCAAGTTGGTGTGTCACTTTCAAAAGTATGGCGCGTCCTTCACAAAGACAACATATATCCATTCCAGTTCACACCAGTTCAAGAACTCTAGCCGGCCGATTTGCCACTACGCGTCAACTTTTGCCGTGAGATGTTGCAACGTGATGTACACGCATTTATGTTTTTGCGTTCGATTGTGTGGACCGACGAAGCGCCATTCACGAGAGGCGCATAACTAATTTCCATAATATGCACGAATGGGCCCATGACAATCCCCACAACACGAAAGAAACAGCATTTCAACACCGATTTGCCGTCAACGTTTGGGCTGGCATCATCGACAACACCTTGATTGGGCCAAAAGTACTTCCGCCCAGGTTAAATTCGCAAAATTATTTGGCTTTTTTGCAAGAAGTCATGCCAGAAATCCTAGAGGAAGTACCTCGTGCGGTACGAAACCATGTTTTCTACCAACAAGATGGTGCTCCAGCGCATTACGGGCTTATTGTGCGGGATTGGCTTAACACCAATTTCCCTCTACGTTGGATTGGACGAGCTGGACCAATCGCCTGGCCGCCACGATTTCCAAATCTCACACCACTTGATTTCTTTTTGTGGGGCTACATGAAAGATTGTGTGTATTCTGTCCAGATCCACAATCGTGAGAAGTTACTTGCACGCATTGAGGAAGCTGCTGTGAAAGTTTGTGAAAAGATGAGTGAATGTTTTTTTCTTATGTGTTTGATTCTTCAACCAAAAATTTCAATTAAATAAAATCTTAAACTTGTTAATTTACAAAAACAAATAAATGTGTGGTGCTGTTATTTCGCTTCCAAAAACAAAAACAAAAATTTTTGCATTTCAGTAAAATGGTCATAACTTTGGAACGGTAAGACCTCTGGGCTTCGTTTAGGTCATTTTGGAAAGATAACAGGTATGGCCATCTGGCTAAGCAAATTGAGGTTATGTGAATTTTTTTCCCAAAGCTCTGTATCTCGGCGATTTGACTTTTTTCTACTTTTTTTTATTGATTCCGAAAGGCCTTTTTCTTCATGAAATGAGCCAAGAAATACGCTGGAGAAATTTGTCCGGAACTTCCTGAATTACCCTGTATATTTTTCATAAATGTATTAATAAATAAATATATGGTTTCCCGTTACATCCCATGAAGGGATTAGAGAGAGCTTCTCACTAGTGAGCTGTGCGCTCACAGATTGGGACCTACACTTTTACACCGATTCCGAACGGTATTTTGAGAAGCTTTTTCATGGCTAAGTATTCGATAGTGTCGCCGTCACTAAGCGAGGTGACCGCCGTCGAAAGAAATTTAAGGTGGTCGGGGATCGAACCCACGTTCTCATGCACAAGAGCCGCGCATATTACCATTGCGCCACCAACAATTAATAATATGGTCCAAAGCTAAGTTACTAATAGGCAAATTTGTATTTCATTTTAAGTAGATCTTAAGAAAAGATGAAATATATTGTCATATTACTTTTTTTAATGATTTTTTTTATAATGATTTTTTTAATGATAATTATTAACTTAGTTTTCAACACCTTGTATTTAAAATAAATTTAGCGTTATTTAGTACGTTTTGGGAAGGTGCCCATCGCGCTCTGGTTATATGGTTATGTCCGGGGGGTTTATGAGGTGACGTTACAGTACTGAACCAAATCCATACTTTTTTAAGAATCGGTTTTGTACTGGGTGTATAAGTCATTAGAAAATGAATCTTCCCCGTAAGAAACTGGGTATAAAATGGGCATGTGGGTATATCTCGAATATGGTAAGGTCATGGTTAAATTGGGAACAACTATTTTAACTGTAACTCCGACCCTATGGGTGACATATGGTAAAGTTATGCTTAAGTCAATTCACCCGACTGAAGTTTCTGTACTGTTTCTTGAATTCACAGGCTAACATAGAGATTCATATCAATGTGAAAATAAATTATGCCAAATATACTATGTATGAAGTATATACATTACTGTGGCCCTTATTTTGCAAATTCGTAAAAGTGAATAAAATTATTCGAGGTTTTTGTATAAAATAATACTTAACTATAGAGAGATTCTGTGTGTAAAATTTGGTGGAGGTTGGAGATCACTATCTGTCTATCCGAAGTAATTAGTGATTGCGAAAAATTGAAAACGGTATAAAGTTGTATGGGGCATGAATTCAGAAAACTTTAGAAATGGTATGGCTGTATTGAAAACATTTTATAATATTGTTACGCATTTTCTTATACGTCCTTTTTGCGCTGTTTTATTCCCAATTATAAAACAAGGTTCGTTTTAAATTACTATAATTACTTCATCCTTTTATTTTACTTATATAGTACAACAGTTTACTTTATTTACACCACTGTACAATAACTCTTATGTTTTACTTTCGCTTTGCTTACTTTCCGGCTTACGCCTCTATTTACTAAACATCTGAAACAAGCTGAGTTGAATAAGTTTCAAATGACACGTTCCCATTTCAAGTGCTGCCTAACATTCACAACTAATGTTTAAGCAGTTACTGCTGAGGAACGATTTGAACATACAACGTAGAACTTCAATCAAATCAACAAAAAAAAACTACAAAACACGCGGAATACAACGATCAACCACATGCTGCGTTGAGAGAAGTGTTAATTGAATCATTCGAGAGCATGCTTGTGTGGCATTGCGCTCTTTCTTTCCTTCATCGTTTCAGCGCCACACTGTCAGTTGGCAGCAAGTGCAGTAGAATATTATCAATGTTATGATAGCTTGTAGCGCTTGTAGATAACATATGTGTATCTGTGCGACAGTTGCTTTCGTCAAACAAGTACAGTAACAAAACACAAGTAGTAGAATATTGTGGAAAGTAATAGCAACTAAAGGTCTGCACAAATCCATTTGTATTTGCGTAGTACACGTGCAGTAGTAAACGATGAACACTTATCCGAAGTGTCGCAAAAACATGGTACTCATTTTAAGAGAACAACAAATCGTCGAATAACTACTTGTTGTTACTCGTCTGTAATCACTGCCAGACTGTATATGTTCCTTTTTTTGCTCTTATACAAACATACCGAGAGCGATCACATCGAGTATGCCGCGACGTGGAAACTGAACGTAGTACCACGTAGTAACTACATGTACAACCTGCAGTTAGACAAATTCAACATAATTTTCTTGTAGTGTTATACTACATTGAGCAAAGAAAATAGTTGTACACTACTCGAAATCAAGAAAATTATAATGCAATGTAAAAATTTTTTAGTTTAGTATTTTAATTGGATATATAAAATATAATATATATACATATATATACATATATATTAGGGCGGGTCGATTTGTAGGGAGTGAAAAAATTCACCAATTTCCCTATGATTTCCGTATTCTATGGGTTATTCCATGAAAATTTGCCGAAGGAACCATACCTCTATCGTTAAAATCGAGTCCCCTACTTTTTGTTGGTAAAAAGTTCAAAAGTTACGGGCATTTTTGTCCAAATTTTGGACCATTTTTCCATTTTTTTCATGATTTTGTCCAAGAATATTACTTTCATGGCCATTTTGGCTCAATCCATTATTTAATTCAATTTACAATTCAAAACGAAGAGTTTAAGCCCAAATTTATCGAATTCGGTTGATTAATTCATGCGATATTGCTAAAACAAAATAACACATAAAACCAACTTTTTGATTTTTTTTCCCTTTCTATTTTTTTTTCTACAAAAATTCAAATTAAGAGATAATAAAGTATCTATCAACCTATTATCAAAAAAAAATATTCAATTTGAGTGTAGTAAAAGACAAAATGTGAAAAAAAACATTATTTTTTCTGAGTCTTGTTTGCTTTCAAGTCTGGGTGTTTTCGTACGGCTCTCTAATGTCGTCGCCATAGCGCCTTCTACATTCTTTCCTGCAACTCGTTTAGCAGTGGCAGCCAGCAATTGGACATGTCTTTCCGTTCCTTGAATGTGTAAAGGAATTTGTGGATCATCGAACGGTGGCACTTCGTAATTTGAATATCCCTCCAAATGTTCATACGAATAACTTTGCGTAAACGGTGGTTCGAATAAAATGGTATTCATTTCATTTAAATCAATCATATTTGTATATTCCGTACAATTAAAGTTTATAAGAGATTTTTTATAAACTCCGAGTTCCGTTGGGTCGACAATATCTCTTCGGTAATGTAAAATCTTCTTTATAGCAATGTTTCGTTTTTCCATTCTATCATCAAACAACATAGAAAGCAAGATATTTTCTGAGTGTGCAAAATATGGATTATCTTGAATTACTGTATTTAAAACTCCAAGTAAATTCGGTGGTAAAAATCGTGTCCAAGTAATAAATTTAAAAAGTAATGTACTACCGTATGCGGCAGAGCTATAATACTTAACATTGAAATACATTGGCGTGTATACTTTTATTATATAGTTAGCCAGAATTTTTAAATTTTCAGTTGGATTATTAGTTGTCACATACAACCGTAATAATCAATTGGCTTTGGTCAGCCAACGAGAATGTGCAATTGGCCCTGGTTTTATGTGAGACAAATCCGCAGGAACCACACCATTAGAAATTGCATTGGCCATTAACATCAAGTACCTCGAATAGGTAGATAATTCTTCTGGATTTAAATCACCAGGAGGCATATTTTCCAAAGCGATTTCCTCAAAATCGGTTACCACCTGAAAAGAAAACATAAAAGCTAAAAAATAGAATGAAAAATGGTAAAGAATCAGCTATAAAAATTACATACCGGAAGATTTTCACAATCAGCAATTTTTGAGCTCAACTTTCCGGTAGTGGATCGTGGTCCAGTGGTGGTTGATTTGTCTAAAGTGTCAAACAAATGTCTAAACGGAAGCTCGTTAAAGTGCAGAAGACACACAAACCAGTGCAGTGGTCTCTTTAACTGTTTTTCGAATAGTCGCAAAATTCCACCGTGTACGCCAGTATTTGTTGGTTCACCATCAGCGCATATGGCAATTAATGAATCGAGAGACAATTGTTTTTCTTGGAAGAATTCGATCAATTTGTTGACTTTGCTTGCCGCAGTTTCACTTTCTAGTTTTGTGTAGCCTATCAATTGAGATTTTGGTTCCCTCAAAACAACTAGATGAGGTTCTTTAACCATCCTTGGATGGAACTTCTCATCAATTTTTTCTACAGTTAGAGCATCATTTTTCCTGCCGTCGAATGAAAATGATATCAAATTCGAGCCATCATACCGCTTACGAAGTGCGTCTTGTCTCCATTTTTCTCTTTCTCTACGAAGTTTACTTTTATCCATGATGACAAGATTGCCATGAGCATCTTTTACGCCCAGGTCTTCCATCAGAGCTGTTGCCAATGCTGATCCCATTCTATCATGCACACCAAGTCTGTCACACATCATTGCATAGTTTTTAGTATTGTATCTGGGAGTGTATGTTTGTGGTGGTAGAACTAATTCTGAACCTCCTCTCACATCAACTTCCATTTCGTCATAATGTGGTTCGTATGTAGGATCGTTGCTCACTGGGATTGTTGGTATAGTCGTTGGTATCGTCTCTTCACTTCCACTATTGTGTTCCGGTATCGTTTGTATTCTGTCATTATATTGATCGCGCATGAAATCTTTTAAGTTTTCTGGTATAGATCCACATGAGCAGTCGTTTTCTTTCAAGTTGCATTTACATTTTCCAATGTTGAATAATTGGTTTGTTGATTCTACGAATTTTTTGAATTCTGTTGCGCGTTTTACTCGTTGTTTATCTGCATTACTATATGCGTCAAGCAAATTATTCAATTTTCTAATGATGCTACCTTTGAGTATAAGTTCAATATTAAGTTGACTCCAAATTTCTAACAATATGTCTGCTACTTGGGGAGTAAATGTTTTATACGAAAACATTTTGCTTTGGGCTTTTGAACGTTCGGCCAAGAAAAAATAGTATGTACTTCAATATATCTCGTTTAGTTGACAGATTAATATCAGGTAATTCACAGGCCACGCCAAAAAGAAAAAACATCATGAGAGACCAAATGTTGCAAACTACTGCGTTGGGTATCCGTTGGATTTTGCGATGAACCAGGCTCTGAATCCATTTTTTAAACCGTCACTAAAAGAATTAAATATGTTTTTCATAGAATAATAATAAAACTATTAACTATAATAGTTAGCAATGTTTTTACACTTACCTTTAAATCTTTTCTAAATTTCAAAATAGTTTGATTATTTGTTAGTTATTTCAAGTAACACTTCACTGAAATGACGCTCAAACAAAACTAGCATACACTGGAATATTATAAACAAACAAAAATAAAGAAGTCTATAAAGAAACTAAAAACAAAAAGAAATAAACAAACATAAGACAGGGTGTGCACCCTGTGAAAAAATATGCCAATAATGTAAAGCGCAAATCAGTCCAGTCGTAACGTAAGGTTCGTAAGCTTCGTAAGTCAAAAAAATTGAGCCAAAAAAATGGCCATGAAAGTAATATTCTTGGACAAAATCATTAAAAAAATGGAAAAATGCTCCAAAATTTGGACAAAAATGCCCGTAACTTTTGAACCGTTGGACCAATGTTGGAGATTTATTTTTGGAAATCAAAATGAGCTCACCTTTCCAACGCGCCTACTGGCGGTTAAACCCGATCGATAGTTTTTGAGTTATGGATGTGAACGTGTAGGTAATATTTCATACGAACGTCAATTTGGGAAAAAATCTAACAACAAAAAGTAGGGGACTCGATTTTAACGATAGAGGTATGGTTCCTTTGGCATATTTTCATGGAATAACCCATAGAATACGGAAATCATAGGGAAATTGTCGAAAAATAAATCGACCCGTCCTAATATATATATATATAATATAAAATATTTTTTTATGTTTATTTCCTAGCACTATGACTACAATGTGCAATAATAAGGCAATGGCGGTGAATTATTAAAATAACATAAAAATTCATGCAAAACATCATCGTCATCATCAACAACACTGTAGTTCTTTCAACTTTGCTCTACATATACATAGTACATACATACATACATAATTTGCAAATACTCGTGGTACCATGTGAAGTGAACATAATATGTGTAGTACTTTTTCTTTGCTCTTCACATATATATATGTTCTCTTTCTTTGGTACACATATTGCTGCGGCTACTTACTCGTTGGTGTTTACCAAACAAGCAATTACTTCTCTTTCACTGCTTGCGCTCTGAGTGAGAGTATGTGTATTTGCTCTATCCGACTTCGAGTTTCACATATGCAGGAAAATGTTATTCGGTGCAGACCTTTATTAGCAACTGTTGTGTTGTTGTACATGAAGCATCCCTATCGGTCTTTTATGAACTCACTCAAAATCAAGTTAACTTTTTGGTAACTTATTTACAACTGACTTCTAGCTAACTCAAAAGTTATGCAGACTTTAGTCAATTGTTTTTTCCAACAATCGGACTTCTTCTCGATAAGTAATGAATTAGCTTTTTGCTCACTCAAAGCTGATGCAGATGTAAGTAAACATTAAGCCATAGTAATAAAATTCAAAGAACAAAAGAAGAGAAGAGAATAAAAACCAACATAACTGTGAATATAGATGTGTTTTCGTTTATTTCTTTCAGTTTAGCTCGCGGTTTCAGGAGACACGTGTCAGTTCGAGAAAGTCAAAATAAAAATATAAAATATTAATATGCATATTTTTCTATATTTTTAATATCCGAAGACTGAAATATTAAAATTTTTTTATAATTTTAGCTCCATAAAAATGTATTAAAAACATGTTTTTTTAATTTTTATATTACAGTTTTACTGACTCAAAAGCTAACTCATTTTCCTTGTTAAATCCTATTCAGTTTTTACATGTGATGTCATCAGAGTGAGTTAGTACTCACTCACTCAGCATAAGTTTCAGTTAACCACAAGCTACCTGACTACAAGCTTATCATTAGCTAGTCAGTTTTTTATGCGCCAAAAACTAACTCATAGTGAGCTAGCTTGTGGTTAACTGAAACTTACGCAGAGTGAGTGAGTACTGACTCACTGCAATACCGTCATGTGTAAAAACTGAATAGGATTTAACAAGTAATATGAGTCAGCTTTAGAGTCACTTGTGACTCACCTTTGACTAACCACTTGTTAGCTTGAAGTTAACTCAATTCCCGACAGGGATTATACAACATTTCTACTGTTACATACAAACATACATATGTGTATTCTTTGCAAAGTTATTAAACATGTAAAGCTATTTTGATATAGTAAACATAATGGAAAAAAAGATTTCTTTAATGTAGAAGTAATATAAATATTAATTTATTATTTAATGTGGTTAACTACAAACATCTTTAAACTTAAAACATAAAAAAAAACTTAGAATACTTCGAAAGAAAAATAGTACCAATAAAAAACTAATAAAAACAATTCACGTAGATCTGGTATTAAATACAAAAATAAATACATAAGTATATCACATTTTCAATTCATTTATCCATAAAATAGACTGTTGAAGCCACAGGCACATCAATTACTACACAGAGAGCGATGTTATGCTATCCGCGTTCCTTCAATGTTTCATTGCCACACTGACACAGAAGGCAGCAAGTGCAATAGAATAGTGTTCATGTTATTGTAGCTTGTAGCGCGAGGATAGACCATGCATAAACAACATGAGTACTATACATACATAGATGTTAGTTTGATACACTTGTAAGTTGATGATTTGCTGTGAATCAACAACTTCGTAACATTCCCTCAAAAACGAGTAATCATTCGTCAATTTTGGGTTGCTTTGGCTGTTGTTATGTTTTAGGGAAGATGTGTAGTAAAAAATGTTTGCAAGTACTGTACGTATTTTGAAATGTTTTGTTTGTTAAGAAATCAAGCTGACTCGTTCTATGCTTTACTATTTACACGAGTTATACTTCTCGTCACCCAGATTGTTCTATCCTGTAGTAGAATAGTACAACTGCTCGTCAACTGCTTTGTGGTAAGAGTATACTTTTAGGCGCAGCATTAATCGCACTTTTATTTACATAATGCTGTTTGGTCATTAAAAGTAAGTAAAAACTTTTACTTAATCGTAACAATATGTTGCCTTAGTGCACTGCTTTAATAGTCCGATTTGGGGTACGAAACTCAAAATTGTAGAAAAATATTTTTTCCCTTATCTTTTGGAACAAACTTTCAAATTTTTAATATATTGCATTGTTTAGGTATTTATAATGAATGGTAAAAAATAATTTTTATGAGTCATATTATTACATTCTGAACTTGTCACAACAACTTCATTCATCCTCAAACACTAATAAGGGACCGTCGCACAGTGGTTCAGAATCGATTTCCATCAGCCAAAATCCAATATATCTTGATGCAACCTCCACCAGATTTTACACACATAATCCCTCTATAGTTGAACATTATTTTTTACAAAAAACACGAAGGTACGCAACCGCGTACCCCCGCAATCGGGGGAAAATTTTGCACACACCAGAAAGTATGCCAACTTTTGCAAACTTGGGGGTGGCAGCAAAACATTTTCATTGCTAAAAATTCTCCATACAAATAAGTTTACATACATATGCGTACAAATTTAAAAGTATTCAATCGATGTTGAATTTTGCATTTCAGGAAATCACAACTTCAAGGCTGGAGATAGATGCAAAGAATTTCCCCGAAAATTGTTCACAACGAGAAAAAAAGGAATTCCAACATATGTCCAACAGAAATGCGCGTTTAAAAAAGTGCTGCCCAATCGGAGAGGGCCTCAGTATGAATAAAGAAGAACAGAATGGCGCTATGTGCGTCTCCACAAGTCGGAATTTGCTTATGACCGCAATTAATGTTACACTGTATGACAACTGCATTGAAGATATGGAATCTGAAATAAGCCTCCCTTTTGAAATTGGAAATCCATGTAACACGTATGTACACATCTTTTCTACGAACGTCAATACATTTTAATTTTAATTATTTACTTTAATCACTGTGTGACCTGGGTAAAGTCCATTTTAGACTATGTAAGGACCGGTTTCTTCTTTGAAGCTGGGGTATACTCAGTGGTCGTCCGGGGTACGTTACATGCCATTTATTTTAGGAGAAAGATTATAACGCGTCTTCGGTGAGTCGTTGCAGTTGTCGTGGTCAATGGGTCGTGGCCGATGACGGCACTCCTGCTGATGTTTCCCATAGATTGCAAGGCTTTAGACTCCGCACAGTGGGGCCGATTGGAAAATACACGGTAATAATATCACAACTTCTAAACTATTGCTCTCATCAGTTTGGAATGTACTAGACATTAATAGAATGTGACAGGCCTTTAGAATATTGTATTTGGGTTAACACAACAGTTACCTTTTATGCTGTTGCAACTTTCAAAGCCTGGTACTTCTACATTAATATGGTGATTACAAAGACATTTTATTTTTGAGAATCTACTATGCAAGATAATCAAAAAATACACTGAGTGTTGTGGAATATCTTTTAACCTGTAAAAAAGACAATATGTTCTCGAAAAGGTACCATGGTATTTTTTAGATTTTTCTCAGAAACCAATACAAATTTTTAAATTTTTGTGAAATATATTTATATTTGGCAAATATATTTAATGTAAAATTGTGATCATTCGGAAATCCACCCTACAGTCAGCATTCACTGAACATATGCAATTTTTGAAGAAATTTTTCATTTTCGATGTTTGGCAAAAATTTCGCGCGGGGTTTTTTTATATATATTGTACATATTTTTTTAAATCTGAGAATTTCTGTGAAAACGTGAAGAGTGACAACTTTAATTACAGCAATATCGTCATGGAAATCGTAATTAAATACAACATTCTTTGCAATGTTATTTGGGATATAAAGTGTTTATCAGAGAAGTTGGAAACCCCCTATATTTACCATTAGCACAACTTATGGTATAAGGCTGAACAATAACTCTACCGCGAAAATTACAAACTTTTTCAGAGTCTATAAAAAAGGAATGGATGACTGTAAAAACCCCAAACAGAGAAGTATGAATATTTGCTAAAATTGGAGCTGTCAGTACAAATTGACAAACAAGGAATGCGATGATGTCAATGACATGACAAAGAAGAATAAACGAGGTAATATAAAAAAAATAAATAAATGGTTTCCCATTACATCCCTTGAAGGGACTGGGGAGAACTTCTCACAATCACTGAGCTGTGCGCTTTCCAGTTTTACTCACTGATTGGGACCTACAGTTTTACACCGATTCCGAACGGTAATTTGAGAAGCTTTTTCATGGCTAGATACTCGATAGCGTCGCCGTCACTATGCGAGGTGACCGCCGCCGAATGAAATTTTAAGGTGGTCAGAGCCGGGTTCGAACCCAGGATCTCATGTACAAGAGCCGCGCACACTAACCATTGCACCACCGACGACCGAACGAGGTAATATTCTTAATACTTATTCAACGAGTTCAATAAGAGATAGTTTTAAATCGTCACTAGTATCAACTCACCCATAGATGCAGGTGGGACGCGTTACCAAAAGCCTTACCGAAAAAGTAAAACGAATGGTAGAAAGTATGCCAACTCGAAACTCTATTACTGGCTCTACCAAGGAAGACTCGCTGGTGCTAGTTCTTAACTTAGGACTGTCGCGGAACAAATATGAACTGCTAAGGAAAGTGTTTATTAAAAAATGTTGGGTCTTTTTGCCATCCACGAAAATATTGCAATCTATTGGAGTTAACTTTTTGCATCCGCATTATATGTGCAATACTAGTGCTAAAATTAATCCCTAACAGCTTCTTGAAAATACTGCTTCAAGGATTACATCAGAATTTTCTATAGAAGAAATTGACAAATCCCATAACACTGAGCTGTCTTTAATACGTAAATGGGGCTGTGATGGATCATCTGGGTTTTCAGGCTATATACAACAAAGTGGATCTGATGCAGATTTCTGAACAATTTGTACCATTAAAAATGCGCTTATATAATTACTCACCAACATCTTCAACTGAATCTTCGCTTCAAGACCACTCCGCTTTGAATATGTAAAGGAATATCGAAGTACAACCCATTGCACAAATTGTAGTTCCAACTCCTATTTACGTGGAAGAGTAATTAAAGTGTCTACTCAATTACATTTGCCTATGATCGATGGAAATGTATCCAATGCTATAACTGTGGTAAGGTCGTACTGGAGATGTAATATAGTTATGTATGTGGGATAAAAAGGTCTGAATTTTATGACGTCTCTAGTGAAGCCGCAAGTAAGTAATGGATTTGTGGAATATTGCTTACGCTTTGCTGACGCTCTTAAATGCCGTCCAGAACCACGAACTCAAACTATTACTTTGATGGTAATATATGTAGTTACTTCAGCACAATTTGAGAAAGGAAGAAAGAGATCGAATATACGATACGATGGATAGGGAAATTCCAACGACGGCTGAAAATATTGAGGAATATGCTAACGATACGCAGAATATAACGTGTACTTTATATTAATGGCAACCAGTAATACTTACCGTCCAAAAAGTTCAACTCATGGCAATGAAATTGCCAAAAACAGTATTCTGCCATTAAACGAACTCACGGAAGAAGCACACGAATCCAGAAACAGAGATGTGGAGCCATACAGAATATTTAATACTCGCAGTGTTCAAAGATATCTCAAAATGCACCATTTATTGCTATCATCGGATCCGACCCTATGCTCAATTAAAAAGAAATGCTTGGTAACCATATGCCACGATGTATACAACGACGGCACCGAAGCGAAAGATTAGTTAATATGTATAAGTTATATATAATATTGTTACGAATAAGTAAAAGCTTTTGCGTGCTGTTAATGACTCTACTAACAGTATGTAAATAACAGGCGGTTAGTGCTGCGCCTGAAAGTATGCATTGTAACAACGTACCAGCTCGCTAAACCAGTAGCATGAATTCACCTCAGTAAAGATAACTCTCCGCCCTTCGAGATTGTTCTACAAAGATAAGCAATGTCTAGAAGGTTCTTGAATTCGCTAGATCTACCTTCATTTGAGTATGGTGAGTTGGTATAAATAGCGGAGGTCATTGGAATTGAGAGTGCAGTTTGTGATTAAACCCCGTAAAGTAAGCAACGCGAATTGATAGTAAAATACAAAACTTTTTAAGTGTCATAAATAAAGTTAACTGTTGTGCTATATATGTAAAATAAAAGGAAGTTAAACCGTTGTAATTATCGTAATTTAAAACGAACCTTGTTTTATTATTGGGAATAAAACAACGCAAAAAGGACGAATAAGGAAATTCGTAACATTGGTGTCAGAAGTGAAATTACGAATTAAGGACAACGATGAAGTTTGAAGAACTCAAAGTGGAACAAATGAAAAAGGAGTTGAGTAAATTGCATCAACCGACAGCTGGTAATAAGGTAGAGCTGCAGAGGCGATTACTAGAAGAATTCAAGCGCCGAAACATTGACATTGACAAACACCAGTTTGAGTGCAAAGAAGAAATGGAGGTACATGCAAAGGAAGCAACTGGTAGTATGGATGTTTCGACGATGTTTGCAGCCATGATGGAAAAATTTAACGAAAACTCTAGAATTATTAACGCGAAGCTGGACGATAATTCTAGAATTATGAATGATAAATTGGACGATAATTCTAGAATTATGATTGAGAAATTTGGTGAGAATTCTAGAATTATGGACGAGAAATTTGACGAGAATTCTAGAATTATGGACGAAAAACTTAAAACGAAATTTGGCGAGAATTCCAGAATTATGGACGATAAATTAAGCGAGAATTCTAGAATTATTCAGGAAACATCAAATGCCACAAATGAGAAACTGCAAGAAATCTCCGAAGTTGTGAGCAATATGGAGATTTAAGTGAACGATAAATTCGTAAAGGTTGAAGAAAAATTCGAGGAAATGGGGCAGAAGATTGAAGAAGTCGAACATAAGTTCGAGGAAGTCGAACGGGAACTAAAAAATGATGTAAGCGAATTGCAAAGAAAAATTAGTGAACTTCAGTTGCAAGAGGGTCCGGAGCGAGTAATTTCTGAAGCCTCTAGTAGATTGAAAGCCCCGTTTCGATGGCTCTACACCATTCGATGTTTTTAAATCCCAATTCGAAATGGTCGCAATTAAGAACTTGTGGAACAGCAGCGACAAAGCAGTAGAGCTAATTTTAGCACTGAAAGGCAACGCAGCAGAAGTCCTTCAGAGCATTCCCGTCAGTGCCAGAAACAACTACGAGGATATACTGGCTGCGTTACAACGCAAGTATGGTGGCGATCACAAGAAGTATTTATATCGCATGGAATTGAGAGGCCGAGTGCAAAAGCATAACGAAACGCTTCAGGACTTCGCAACCGAGGTGGAACGTTTGGTGTTGATGACTTATCCTGGTGAGTCCCACCCATTCTTGGATCAATTTAAGATCGAAGCATTCGTCAACGGCATCCGTGATCCTGACATAAAATACGTGACTTGTGCCACACAAAAAGCTATATTCGCCGAAACTGTTTCGTTCGCATTGGCACAGGAGACTAGGAAATTTGTGTCCAAGCCTCAAATACAAAGAGTTAGAAAAATTGAAATGGAGTCGAAGGCAGGAGATTTGAAGGGTGCCATAAACGATATTAAAGAAATGACCCAAACCCTCAGCAAGGCGTTATCAGGCGCAAGTAAGCCCAGACCAAAGTGCTACATTTGCGACAAACCTAGTCATATTACACGAAACTGCAGAGAGCCACGAAAACGATCCAGATCGAGCTCACCTCAACGTGGCAATAAACGGGCAAATTTTACTGTACAAAATGAATCTCCGTTAAACTAAAACCAGCTAGCCCAGACGGGCATGGACTGGCTCCCACAACCGAGGGCCCCACGATCTCCATCTCAATAATACAGCAGAAAAACAACAACCTCACTGTCTACGGAGCTATCGGTGGTCGGAAGCGCATATTGACTATGGACACAGGCGCGTCACAATCTATCATCAGATCTTAATTGATAAATGGACCAATGGAATCGTTACATGGTGTAAGACTCCGCAGAGTAACGGGTGAACCAGCAACTGTACATGGTAAAGTTAAATTGAAGTTATCCATTGCCAACATTAGCGTCGAACACGTGTTTATTGTCGCCGACATTGTAGATGAAGTTAGATATGGGGCAACAAGTTTTGACGTGGGCTAATGTGGAAATTCCACTCAATGTGGGATACGACACAGATTAAAAGGCTGATCGCTCACAAAGATGTAAAATTGCCACCAAACTCAGAAACCATAGTATGGGCCCGAATGGAGCGAGATTGTGAGATTGGCGGTTTGTGGGTAGTTGAAACGGCAAGTATAAAAAAACGATAACATCATCACTGCTAAAGCTCTAGTAAAAACTAATAATGAAGGATACTTGCCTGTACGAGTTCTAAATTTGTCCAACAACGAGGAGGTGATCGGTGACCGCACAGAAATTGCAGAATGTACACCAGCCGAGGCGGTCATCAACTGTGAAGTTAATTCTGACTGCATCAAACTATCAGAAAAGGAACAGAAAGAACTTGAGTCGCATCTCAGTGAGTGGGTGCGGGAACTAAAGCCATCTGATAGGAACAAAGCAAAGCAATTACTGTGGAAGCATGCGTCTGCCTTCGCCCTGCAAAAACAATGCCAAGGTAAAGCATGACATCAACACATGGGAAGCGAGTCCAATAAAACAGGCGCCCAGAAGTCTTCCACTTGCCAGAAGAGGTGAGGTGAAGAAACTTGTAGCTGAAATGCAGAAGGAGGGTGTAATCGAACCCTCTTCAAGTCCATGGAGCTCGCCGGTGGTACTAATTAAGAAGAAAGATGGAAGTACTCGATTTTGTGTGGATTATAGAAAGCTGAACGACGTCACCAAAAAGGACAGTTACCCACTACCAAGAATTGATGACACATTGGATACGTTGTCATGAACAAAATGGATATCCACGCTGGACTTGCAAAGTGGTTATTGGCAAGTAGAAATCAGCGAGAAAGACAAGGAGAATACTGCATTCAGCGTAGGGGACCTTCCAGCCACCTTCGAGCGATTAATGGAGTGCGTGTTGAAAGGACTTCATTGGCGAACATGGTTGGTGAACCTAGACGACATCATTGTCATGGGGAAAACATTCTATGAACACCTGAACAATCTTAAAGAAGTCTTTCCAGGTATAATCGAGACTGGGTTGAAAATCTGCCCGAAGAAGTGTTTTCTGTTCCAGAAAGAAATAAAATACTTGGGACATCGAGTGACAGCAGATGGCATTTCCACCAATGAAGACAAAATTCTGACAGTGAAGGATTGGCCCCGACCGCAGAATCTCCAGTTTTCTAGGACTCTGCACGTACTACAGACGGTTTGTGTCGGGTTTCGCCACAGTGGCTGCAAGTCTTCACGAGTTGACAATGAAAAATCGGCCGTACTGTTGGAGCGAAAAACAAGAAGAGTCATTCCAGCAACTGAAGCAATATTTATGCACGGCTCCTTTGCTTGCATATCCTGTTGCTGGAGAGAAATTCGAATTGGATACTGACGCGAGTGGTTACGGAATAGGTGGCGTTATTGGGTACTACAGCCGACTACTCTCAAAGCCAGAGAAAAATTACTGTGTTACGAGACGAGAGCTACTGGCGGCCATAGAGTGTGTCAAACACTACCACAAGTATCTGTACGGCCAGCCTTTTCAGTTAAGAACCGATCATGCGGCGCTAAGGTGGCTACTGCAATTTAAGAACCCCGAAGGCCAACTTGCTCGTTGGATTGAAAGACTGAGGAGGAAAACACGGTAATGCAGATGCCCTGTCACGTCGTCCATGCAAGCTGGAATGCAAACACTGCTCAAAAGCCGAGGTGAAAGAAAACATCATTTACGTTCGTCTGCTTCGGCTGGAATCCAACGAAGACTGGTCAACAGCACAAAGAAACGACCCTACACTGGCAAAAATCATTTGTGCAAAAGAAGAAGGTAAAAGACCAACACGCAATGGCACCGCCTCAGAGAGCCCCCTGATGAAAGCATATTGGGCCCAGTGGAACAGCCTAAAACGGTTGCCTATACCGGTTATGGGAAAGTGAAGATGATAAAATAGTCAAAAAGTTAATAGTGGTACCTTTCTCTAAGGAAAAAGAGATAATGACAGAATTCCATAATGGCCCGAGTGGAGGACATCTGGGAATAACCAAGACCATTGAAAAGCTAAAGCAACGGTTTTTCTGTTTTGGCTGTCAACAAGCGGTAGCCGATTGGATACCCAATACACCCAATGCATGACAGCTAAGGGACCAATGCAAAGAAGTCATGGCCATATGCAGCAATACAACTCAGGTGAACCCTTTGAGCGTATAGCTATGGATGTGGCTGGTCCATTTCCAGCCAGTAGCTCAGAAAACCAGTACGTCTTAGTGGTTATGGATTACTTCAGTAAATGGCCCGAAGTATATCCTGTTCCAAATCAGGGAGCGAAGACTATAACTAAAGTGTTTGTGGATAACTGCATATGCCGTTTTGGTGTCCCCTTGGAACTCCATTCGGACCAGGGTAGGAATTTTGAATCAACCATCTTCAAAGAAATGTGTGAGTCATACGGTATTCGGAAAACAAGAACAACACCATTGCATCCTCAGTCTGACGGAATGATTGAAAGATTCAACCGAACTCTTGAAGAATGCCTACGAAAAGTAGTCAGCGCAGATCAAAGAGATTGGGATGAACGCATACCAAAGTTCCTTTTGGCATATAGGACGGCCACCCATGACTCCACTTGGCGAACACCCGCTAAAGTAAGTTTCGGAAATGAGCTGAAGCTGCCTGGAGATTTGGAGTTTGGTACCATACCAGCGTCTCCATGAATTTGTGCGCAACAAATTAAAGATGGTCAGTAACAAAATGAAAGCCAGATACGACCGAGCGGCAAATTCAGAAGGATTTCATGAAGGCCAGCTAGTTTTACTGTTCAACCCAAAGCGCAAGAAGGGTTTACCCCCAAAACTTCAGACTCGCTGGGAAGGCCCTTACAAGGTTGTCAAACGAATAAATGACGTGGTTTACAGAATCCAGAAAAGCCAAAGTCCAAGAGCTAAAATGAAAGTCGTGCATTTGGAAAGACTAGCCCTGTATGGAAAACGGGGGGTTGAGCCTGCTCGAGACGAACAGGCTATAGTGGGGGGCAGTGTTACGAATAAGTAAAAGCTTTTGCGTGCTGTTAGTGACTCTACTAACAGTATGTAAATAACAGGCGGTTAATGCTGCGCCTGAAAGTATGCATTGTAACAACGTACCAGCTCTCTAAACCAGTAGCATGAATTCACCTCAGTAAAGATAACTCTCCGCCCTTCGAGATTGTTCTACAAAGATAAGCAATGTCTAGAAGGTTCTTGAATTCGCTAGATCTACCTTCATTTGAGTATGGTGAGTTGGTATAAATAGCGGAGGTCTTTGGAATGGAGAGTTCAGTTTTGTGATTAAACCCTGTAAAGTAAGCAACGCGAATTGATAGTAAAATATAAGACTTGTTAAAGTGTCATAAATAAAGTAAACTGTTGTACTATATATGTAAAATAAAAGGAAGTTAAACCGTTCTAATTATCGTAATTTAAAACCAACCTTGTTTTATTATTGGGAATAAAACAACACAAAAAGGACGAATAAGGAAATTCGTAACAATATGTATAACAGCGAAAGATCAGTTAAAATGTATATATGAGAGCATTAACACAATTACATGTATATTAAATAAAACAAACACCATTTATATAAAATATACTCAATACATCGATTGTAATGGCACGAATACTTTATTGTTATCCTGAACCATATTTTTATGAAATGATTATAACGATTGAAAACGCGAATAAATACGAGTACATACTTAAAACATGTGCACAGAATGTTCATATGCAGGAAGAATTTGAAGAGGACTTCGCCAAAATGAGGCAAGTTTGACGTATTTTATGATCACGAACCATAGTTTCGACACAGTTAAAAATATGAAGTGTTTGCATATGCAATAGTGCAGTTCTTCTGAACGATGCAATCGGCAGAGTACAGGAATGGCAAAATCAAGTCAGAATGTTAGGTTTGCGAGTGATACATACAGTACATACATACAGAGTGATTCAAAAATTTCTTGAACACTTTTGGAAAAAAATTATAATAAGTAATTTGGGAAAAATCTTTTAAAAGTTTAATTTAAAGTACATACGTACAAATTGACGGTATCTTACTCATTCTTTAATATGTTATAGACGTATGACCAACTAAATTAAGTGTTTTTCCCAAACAAGTCTTCTATGAAAATTCGTCTTTTTTGTACATTTTAAGAAATCATTTATGCGTGGAATCTATTTCGTTTTTGGTGTGTATTTAAGAACATTTCAATCAACAATAAAAATTTAAAAAAAAATATATGAAAACCCCGAGCTTAATTTTTGCCAAACATCGAAAGTGAAATATTTGTAAAAATAATTTCACATTTTCCGTAAATGCTGACTGTAGGGTGCATTTTGGAATGATCATTAAAAAAAATTGTTCCCATTACATCCCGTGAAGGAATTGTGGAGAGCTTCCCACAACCAGTGAGTGTGCGCTTTCTAATTTTTTATTCTCTGATTGACCTACAGTTTGCACCGGTTCCGAACGGTATTTGTTGTGAAGCTTTTTCATGGCTGAATACTCGATAGTGTCGGCGTCACTAGGCGAGGTGACCGCTGCCGAAAGAAAGTTATGGTGGTTAGAGAAAGGATAGAACCCAGGATCTCATGTACATTAACCATAGCACCACCGACGACCAATGATCATAGTTTCACATAAAGTATATTTGCAAAAGCCTTGTCTTTTACAAAAACTTTAAACTTTGTATAGGCTTCTCGGAAAAATCTAAAGAAAACACTGAATCATGGTTACCTTTTCGGGAAAGTATTCTAATTTTTACAGGTCGAACAAAAATTCCAACTGTGAGAAGATGGTATTTCCAAACGCCTTGAGACAAGTTAAAACTTTTTACAGTGTATTATTTACTAAAGTCTTTCGAATTTAGGGGTGTTTTCACAAATATTCGTTGCCCTGAAATGGCCTAGTTATTAACAAAAAACTGAAGAAATTCTATGAAAAATTTTTCAATTTTAACCCTTGAAAGAGAATATCTTGATAAGTGGTCAACTTTGACATCCTGTACCAACAGCTGTGTTTACACAGGGTGCCTCTAAATACAATATTCTAAAAGCCTGGCTCCTCTACAAATGGCAAGAATATTCCAAAATGATCAGAGCAATAGTTTAAAAGTTGTGATATTATTACCGTGTATTTTCCAATCGGCTCCACTGTGCACCATTAGGGAATATTTGGACGTTGGTGTTTAGCAAAGAAGTAGGGAACCTCTGCCTGTACTATGGTAGGGCACCTCTGAACTCTCCACCATTGTGAGAATGCAAGGAGAAAAGAAAAACATGGAGGAAAATAGCTCTCTGTTCTTTTGTTGGAATCATCGTCTTTTTAGTATGTGTTGGTAATACGGGTTCGCATATAATGCGTAGATCACACGCAACGAGGAGAGTGGCGAAACAGTAACTCGGCCGAGGGTTCGTTTCGTCTAAACACTGAAGCGAGTAGTCAAGCGAGTCAGTAACCGAGTATAGTGGCGAGAGAGTCACTAGAATCACATTTTGTTTACTCGGCCGAGTACTATTTATATATATAGTAAATCTTATTGAAGTTAAGTTTGACATTTTCATTAACAATAAATGTAGGATCGGAAGACTGTGCGCTAAGACGTTCGCTCAGACAACGAAAGGGACAAGAGAGAAACAGTACCGACTGAAAATGGAACATTAGGGACAAACGCGTTGCTATACAAACCAAGGAAGTAGTCTGTGTTGTACTTTGAGAAGTTGAGACATAAAACCTTAGACGAACAAACAGTCGCTATAGAGTAGAGCTTAGTGAATTGATGAACTTGTGTAATTTGCTAATATGAACTAAACTTGATACTATAAGTTATACTATTAAAACTAGTTATTACGTTATAATTAATAAATGAACTAAATCTGTTGAATATCAGATTAATGAGTGTTTTATTCAATCGAGAGCAAATAGTATCAGCCCGTGGTGATTTAAACGATAAAGAGACGTAAAGACTACATTTCGGGGCTCGTCCGGGATCAGTTTCAATAAAAGTGATTAGTTTGAGACAAAATATGCAAAATATAGTGTTCGTCAAAATAAAATCTTACATATTCATCAAAATATGCTAATCAAACCCTAAAAACTCTGATGAAATATAACTGTTTGTGACTCGAAAAAAAATATAATGTTGCAACGGTACCATCAAACATTAAACAGCAAAAACTCTGAGAAGAAATAAACAAAATATACACACATCATTGCACAGACATTTTGAAAAATAATACAAAGTACAGTTTATTAAAAGACACGCAACGAAAAACAATTATTCAAAATTGGTTGGTTTGACCTTGTACGAGAGAAGTAGACACAGCTGCATTAAAAACAACAACACAACCACAGTGCGAGTCAGCAGAATATCAGACGTCAATCGCAAGCAGAGCCGTTTGTTTCATTCCCATCCAAAGAACAGAGAGGGAGGCAGAATTACATTTACCAAACATCTGAAGATAAACACGCCAACTTGTGTGCAGGTGGACCATCAAAACGCATCAACGTTCCAACAAGAGTGGATTAGATAAGTACATTTATATATGATATGATCTATATGGAATTGAAATACAATAATTGAGAATGTACGTATGTAAATATTGATCTATAAATATAAAGGCAGTTAGCGAGGAATGTTTTAGAGTGAAGACATTCGAGAAAAGTGTTATAGAAGGTAACATTGGTATTTTAAAGAAATAAATGTCTTGTGAAGAGACATTTGGAACAATTGTTTTAGAGGAGGACTTTTGTACATAAAATGGAATGTTTAAAGAGAAACACTCCTCGTGAAGAGTAAATGTTTTAGATGAAAACATTTTCTACAGATTGTTGTTTTATCTATAAGAGAAGTATTATAGATTAACGGAAACTTGTAGATGAAGGAAAAATAAAGCGAAGAGAGTTTGAATAAACATAAATTTATGTTAAGATTACAGAGATGAATTGATAAACTATTGAATTATAATTTTATAATCTGATTATTGTAAAAAGAAGATAGAAGTTATTCAATAAAATAAGAGAATTTTTGAGTTGAGATCTGAGTATAAGGCAAAGAGATTTATTACCGATAACTATTTTTGATTTAATCGATTTGTCGATAATATGTGATTGTTTAATTTCAAACTTAAGATATTAACATCATTTAAATCTTGATTTAAATTATTGAACAATTCTATTTGAAGCCCATTTTGATAATTTGTAAAGCGACTGTGACAAATATGGACGTTAATGAAATATTAGCTTTGAATGTGGACGGGTTAAAGGCAAACTTGGAAAAACTTAATTTATTGAAGACAGGAACGAAAACGATTTTGCAGGATAGATTGTTGGAACATTTCGATCTAGTTCGCGGGGACGACGAAGAAAAATCAGAATATGATGAAGCCTCTTCGGATATACAGGGTGCAGAACGTTCTGGACCTAACTTTTCGTTGAGAGATATCGAAGATTCACTTACAAAGTTTTCTGGCGAGGGTTATCCAGGGGTAGAACGGTGGATTCATGAATTTGAAGATTGTGCGTACACAGTACAATGGAACGATCTACAAAAATACATTTACGCAAGACAACTTCTGACTGGAGCCGCGAGAATTTTCATAAGAAGCCAAGCTAATGAAAGAAACTGGAACTCATTGAAGAAATCGCTTCGTAAGGAATTTGGTAACAAATTATCTTCAATAGAAATACATAGAATGTTGAAGAATCGCAAGAAGCGTCCGGGTGAAACATTTATGGAGTACTTGTACAGCATTATAGAAATTGGTTCCCCAATTAATCTTGATGAGCAAAGCGTGATTGAGTATTGCATCGAAGGGATACCAGAGCCGAAGTCAAGCAAAGCTATGCTGTATCAGGCGACGAACCTCGATGACTTGAAACGTCTGATGAAGATACACGAGAAGATTAGCTATTCTGGACAGTCAACAAACTCGAAGGGAGCTCGTCCGAAAGTAGATAATTTGCCGGCAACTTCAAAAGCAAATGAGAGTGGAAAGCGCTGTTTTAAGTGTGGTGATAAGGGACACATAGCAAATGATTGTAAGTCCAGCGGAGTTAAGTGTTTTAAGTGTAAAGGGATCGGTCATAAATCTAATGAGTGCAAGTCGAATGCGAAAGAGGAAGAAGATAAAAAACCAAAACGAGATGCAGCTAATATATACACTCTCACATCATCTTCAGAGGATCAATCGTTAAAAATAAATTCCTTATTGTCGTCGAATCGGGTGTTTAAAGACATTGAAGTTAAAAAGTCTACTATTTCTGCCATAGTCGACACTGGCAGCGACATCAGCTGTTTACGACGGGATATGTTGTTGATGATGAGTGATGTCGAATTAGAACCGGAGACGATTGGAATAGGGCAAAAAAACATCACCACAATGGGTTGTTTCGTAACTAATGTAAATTTGGACGGTATAGAGGTGCCCATTAAATTCCATGTGACGAGAGAACAGGATATTTTATATTCGGCAGTGATTGGCAATGATGTGCTGGAGTATGTCAACATTGCTATTGACTGTAACGGTGCTACATTTTCGCCAAAGATTGTTAACCCGGATCCGAGTGCAGATTTCAATTCGATAGCGGTAGACAAATCATACGAAAACCATCCGTACACTACCGATTTGACGAAAGAGTTTGAACAGATTTATATATCAGCGAAAATCGGTGATTTTGTCGAGAGCAGTATTGATTTAAGTCATTTGAGTAGCACTATTGCAAGTGAAATATCGGGAATTGTTGAAAATTACCGCCCGGTTAAACCCAGCACTTTTCCCGTAAAAATGAAAATAATTTTACTAGATGAAATCCCAGTCAGTCATAGACCAAGAAGAATGTCATACGTCGATGAACAAATAGTGGACCAACAAGTTCAGGAATGGTTGAGAGACGGTATCGTGAGGAAGAGTACCTCGGAATATTCATCACCAGTGGTTCTTGTATCGAAGAAGGATGGAACTAAACGTTTGTGTTGCGACTATCGCCAATTAAACGGAAAAATTATGAAGGATAATTTCCCAATGGCTTTAATAGACGATGTGCTTCAACGTCTACAGAACGCAAAAGTGTATACGACGCTAGATCTTCGAAACGGATTCTTCCACGTTCCAATTGAAAAGGATTCGATAAAGTACACTTCGTTCGTAACCCATAATGGACAGTTTGAGTACCTTTTCGTTCCATTTGGTATATCAAACTCGCCAGCTGTTTTCTGTCGATACATTTCGGCAATATTCCAAGACTTAATAAGAGACGGATATCTAGTTATTTATATGGATGATATAGTCATACCTTCAATGGATGAAAATGAGGGAGTTGTGAAATTAAGGAAAATTATACAAGTCGCGGAATCAAACGGTCTTGATATAAAGTGGAGCAAGTGTCAGTTTTTGATGAAAAAGATAACTTTTTTGGGATACGTAGTACAGAATTCAACGATTTTACCTTCTGACGGAAAGATTACTGCGATTACTAAATTTCCTATGCCCAAGGACAGAAAAGGCATTGAACGATTTTTGGGGCTAACATCCTATTTGAGAAGATTTATACCAAATTATGCGTCGGTAGCCAAACCCCTCTCAGATTTGTTACGTAAAAATTCTTATTTTAAGATTGGCGACAATGAACTTTTATCTTTCCAACAACTGAAGTCTTCGCTAGTAGGTGTTTCCGTATTGAGACTATATAATCCAAAAGCAGCTACTGAGGTGCACTGTGATGCGAGCAAATACGGCTATGGTGCAGTTCTTCTACAAAAGGATTCCGAGGACCATCAGTTGCATCCGATAGAGTACATGAGTCGAAAAACCACCCCAACTGAAGAGAAGTACCACTCATATGAGCTAGAGGTGTTAGCAATTATAGAAGCTTTAAAGAGATGGCGAATATTTTTGATGGGGGTCAAATTTAAAATTGTTACCGACTGTAATGCATTTACATTAACGATGCGCAAAAAAGATGTTCCACTACGTGTATCGAGGTGGGCACTTTTTCTCCAAGATTTCGATTATATCATCGAACATCGATCAGGTACCAAGATGAGGCACGTAGATGCGTTGAGACGAGTCTCGTGTTTGATGATGGAAGATTCTCTTAGACATAGGATTAAGGCAGCCCAATTGAATGACGAATGGGTAAAAGTTGTTCGAAAAGTTATTGAAAAAGATGAATACGATGACTATTATATTAAGTACGATATATTACATAAAGATCCCACTAAGGAACTAATCGTAATACCCTCGGAAATGGAAAAAGAGATAATAGAAATGGCACACAGAAATGGGCATTTTGCAGCGCGTAAAACTTGAGATTTAGTCGAGAGAAATTTCTACATTCCGGACTTGCAGACTAAGGCTGATAAACTGGTAAGAAATTGCATAGAATGTATAATGGCTGAATCAAAGGCAGGGAAAAAAGAAGGATTTCTGAATCCAATTGACAAATCTGATCGGCCGTTGGTGACTTTCCATCTAGATCACGTTGGACCTATGGAGTCAACACAAAAACAATACAACCATATTCTTGTAGTTGTAGACGCATTTTCCAAATTCGTATGGCTCTACCCCACCAAGAGTACGGGAACCAACGAAGTCGTCGATCGACTGAGAAAGCAGCCGCAATTTTTGGAAATCCGGAAAGAGTAATAACCGATAGGGGCACAGCATTTACGTCCAATCTATTCAAGGAGTATTGCCAACAAGAGGGAGTGCAACATTTACTCATAGCAACAGGAGTACCACGAGGAAATGGTCAGGTAGAGCGAATTCACCGAATTATTGTACCAATGCTTGCCAAAATGTGCGCCGAAACACCACAGAATTGGTATAAACACGTAGATAGGGTACAACAACTGATCAACGATACTCCTCCGAGAAGTACTAAAAATGCGCCGTTTAAGATTATGACCGGTTTAGATATGCGAACGAAAGAAAACCCGGATTAATTAACTTCATCAAGAGCGTGAACTATTGAGAGAAGAATCTCGTGAAAATATCGTGAAGATTCAACAAGAAAATAAACGAAGCTACAACAAGAGCAGAATTGCCGAAAAGACATACGGTCTGAACGATTTGGTTGCCATCAAGCGCACTCAATTTGGCTCGGGTCTCAAGTTGAAACCTAAATTCCTCGGACCATACAAAATAATCGAAAAATTGAATCATGGTAGATATCTTGTGGAAAAGATGGGCGAATGTGAAGGTTCCAGAAGATGCACCACTGTCGCGGAGCATATGAAACCGTGGAGTAGCGCATTCGGGGCGAAAGCGCCTTCAGGACGGCCGAATGTAGGATCGGAAGACTGTGCGCTAAGACGTTCGCTCAGACAACGAAAGGGACAAGAGAGAAACAGTACCGACTGAAAATGGAACATTAGGGACAAACGCGTTGCTATACAAACCAAGAAAGTAGTCTGTGTTGTACTTTGAGAAGTTGAGACGTAAAACCGTAGACGAACAAACAGTCGCTATAGAGTAGAGCTTAGTGAATTGATGAACTTGTGTAATTTGCTAATATGAACTAAACTTGATACTATAAGTTATACTATTAAAACTAGTTATTACGTTATAATTAATAAATGAACTAAATCTGTTGAATATCAGATTAATGAGTGTTTTATTCAATCGAGAGCAAATAGTATCAGCCCGTGGTGATTTAAACGATAAAGAGACGTAAAGACTACATAAATATATACATATCTACTTTAAATGACTCATATCTACTTTAGGTCGGGTAAAATCGTATTTTAGTAGTTATTTTACCTTCGAAAATGGTTCCAAATAGGCTATAAGGGCATCCATCACTTCAGGAATAATTAATGAAATCGCAGATCGATATGTTCGATACATTGGTCGTGTCGAAATCCTCTTATTTTCGTCGTTTAATAAATCCAATAATTCCTCTATTATCAGCGGTAAGAGTGGCTTAAAAACCTGTTTAAAATTTTGTTTACCGCGATTCATCTCAACAAATTACACTACTCAACAAAATGAAAAAAATTTCATGTACTCCGGATGCGATAATTTTTTCTGTGTAGATAACCTTGACATGAGTTCGAAAAACGCAATAAAATTTTTTTTTTCGTTTGGTTTTTTTTTTGTTTTTTTTTTTAAATTTCAGAAATTTTTTTTTGGTTAATTTGTGTTTGTATGAAAACTTGTTTCAGCAAATCTCGTCAAAATATATACTAAATGGATGGTAGTAGACCCCAAAACATAAATAATGTGCGTCTTCATTCATCGGCTAGCTACAGTGGTCGTAATCGGTTGTTGAATCAGGAATTTTACAAAATTTTACCGAAAATTTACAAGTGAAAGCCCTTTAAAGTATTTTAAAAAAATATTAATTCACAGAGTGTAATTTTTTTTTTATTTTATACGCAATGTGGCAGGTTTTAGAAATCAAACAAGCTACTTTTTAAGAAAATCCATCAATTAATAATGAAGTTGTGAATTTTTTCGCTAAAGCCCTCAGAATCTACTTTTTAGTTCGAACATTGCATTTTACCTTTGAAATTATCTCACTAGTCAACCAAATGAAAAAATGTCATGTACTTCTAATGAAGTATTTTTTTCTGTGTAGATAACCTTCAGATGAGCTTGAAAAATGCAACAAGAACTTTTTCTATGGTAAGGTTTTTTCTTTTTTATTACAAAAAAAATTAAAATTAAATTAAAATTAAAAATAATAATATGCTTTTGTCTTTCTTTTATATTGTTGTGGGTCTGCTTTTCTTATCAGGAACCAGATATAGTCCCCCATCATAGCTTCGTTCCAAAATCCTTGGTATCGGTGCTCTATTTCTTTCATTTGCTGATGAAAACGCTCGCCATGCTCGTCACTCACATCGCCCAGGTTGTCCGGAAAGAAGTCCAAGTGCGAGTGTAGAAAAAGTATCTTAAGCGACATATTTGCTCCAATTTTTTTATAATTTTGGAGTAGTTGTTCGACGATCTCTCTGTAATTTGAGCTTTTGTTGTTTCCAAGAAATCCGGAAACAATTTGCCGAAATGAGTTCCAAGCTGCAGCTTCATTTGGTGATAAAATGTGCTCAAACTGTTGGTCTTGCAACAACTTTTTAATTTGCGGGTGTCGAAAACGACTTCCTCACACGAAAGGTGAGGAAAAATGGTTTTTAAATAGGCGAACGCTTCACCATCTCTGTTGAGAGCTTTCACGAAGTTTTTTATGAGTCCGAGCTTTATGTGAAGAGGTGGGAGAAAAACATTTTCCTTTTTTATGAGTGGTGTATATTTCACATTGTCGCTGCCGGGGATGAAGTTAACTCGTTCTGTCCAACTCCTCCTGGTGTAATGATGTTGACGATCGCGGCTGTCCCAAAGGCAGAGAAAACAACAGTACTTTGTGAATCCACCTTGTAATCCACAAAGGATACCGATAACCTTAAGGTCGGCACAAACTTTCCAATCGTGCCTCTTATAGTTAAGGCACTTTAGTAGATTGTCCATGACTTCGTATGTTTCCTTGGTGTCAACGGCATGAGCAATTGGAATCGAGGGTTTCTTGTTGCCGTTGTGCATTAAAATTGCTTTAAGGCTCTGCTTGTTGCTGTCGATGAAAAGACGCCACTCTCCTGGATCGTAAGAGTACCCGAGTTCACCAAATAATCCGCGAATGTCCTTACAAAAACAGATGTTGCCTTTTTTTGTGTAGTACCTTGCGTATGGTCCATGACGCTTCCTGTAGATTGTTGTCACCACACCAGGAGCCAAGAAACCGAACTGTTTCATGCGCGATGCATGCAACTCTGCATCTTCCTTGGAGAGTTTCACTTCTCTAATCCAATCGTTCAGTTCTGCTTGCGAACATAAGCGTTGACCTCCATGCAATGTATATGTTGACTCGCATTCTGATGTGGTTTCTACTGTCTGCGGATCTGATGTTGGATATATCGCCTCATTATTAGATGCCCATCTTGAAACGGACGATTGCGGGTCCACTGGTTCTTCGGAAAATGGCACTGGAAAAGTCACTGTTGAAACAGCAGCGTAAGTCCATCGTATATTTTTTCCCACGCCGGTTTTTTTTTTGCTAAGACAGAAGTAGCAATCTGTTACATGGCAAAGCGGTTCTCTCCAAAGCATTGGCATGATGATTCTCGGCTGTCGTCTGAAAGAATTTCAATAATAAGTTATATATGTTCTTGAATTTCGTAATCTACACTTACCTTGAGTCAGCTAGCTGTACGTAGCACCTTGGACATAGAGCACTTGGTGTCCACCGCTCATCTATGTTTGAGACCTGTAAATTGAAGCTCTCTTCAAATGAATCTCTCAATTTAGGTGAAAAACAACGCTTGTTTTTTTCAGAAACGTATTCTCCGCATATGTAACAAAAATTACTTGGATTGATATTGCATTCAAATCCTCGCGAACGTTTGCTCATTTTGAGGTTACTTGCGAAAGTAAGTGATATTTGGCAATGTTCATCCTTAAATACCTAAAATACCTAAAATAAAATCAGGCACAACAGGTAGTGGTTAAGGTAGTTGCAGAGGTAGCAGAGTGACCAACAAAACACATTGTTGCGTAGTGACATTACTACCTTCCGTTATTATTTTGTAAACATACCCAAGTGCAATATCTATAAGTGATACATACCAGCAAAGGTACGCATACATTGAGCCATCCCTCACTGCGATTGTTGCATTTTTCAAGCTCATCTGAAGGTTATCTACACAGAAAAAAATACTTCATTAGAAGTACATGCCATTTTTTCATTTGGTTGACTAGTGAGATAATTTCAAAGGTAAAATGCAATGTTCGAACTAAAAAGTAGATTCTGAGGGCTTTAGCGAAAAAATTCACAACTTCATTATTAATTGATGGATTTTCTTAAAAAGTAGCTTGTTTCATTTCTAAAACCTGCCACATTGCGTATAAAATAAAAAAAAAATTGCACTCTGTGAATTAATATTTTTTTAAAATGCTTTAAAGGGCTTTCACTTGTAAATTTTCGGTAAAATTTTGTAAAATTCCTGATTCAACAACCGATTACGACCACTGTAGCTAGCCGATGAATGAAGACGCACATTATTTATGTTTTGGGGTCTACTACCATCCATTTGGTATATATTTTGACGATATTTGTTAGTTGCTGAAACAATTTTTCATACAAAAACAAATTAACCAAAAAAAAATTTTTAAAATTTAAAAAAAAAACAAAAAAAAACCAAACGAAAAAAAAAAAATTTATTGCGTTTTTCGAGCTCATGTCAAGGTTATCTACACAGAAAAACTTATGGCATCCGGAGTACATTTTGACTGTTGACTAGTGTTATTGTTAAACTTAACTGTCTCGCCACGTGACAAAATGCGTGTGAACACCTACTCGCTTTCACTCACCCGCACAACTCTCGGCCGAGTGTCTTCTTACTGTCTCGCCACTCTACTCGTTACGTGTGTGCACGGTATAAGAGTTCGAATATATACGGTTGATGCTCTACCAATCCAGGCACAGTAGTTAGGCATCTGATGATGATCTTGTAGCGGGGTTCGAATCTAGTCATGCCAGTGAGTGTTCTTAACTGAATTGTCTATTATTCCAACAAAAAACAACCATTTTTCACTTAGAAATATGCTTGCATACATTGAATAAAATTAAAAAAAGTCAGTCATAAAACTCACATTTAATGTTTTTCAATTTATCAACTAATTTGACGTTTTAAATTATCTTTTTATAGTTTACTCATGGTAGAATGAGAAGGTAAACTCGGTACACAGCTGATTTCAATTTTTTCTCGTTGTTTAGTTGGCCGCTTCTGTCAGTTTCAAAGGTTTTGCTTTAGTACTTTTCTGTTTACATTTATTTGTTGGTATATGTATGGGTTGATTTTGAAATGAGGAGAGCCTAAACAAAAACAAAATGCCTGTTGTTCTTGCCCAAAATTGTTGTTGCATCTACTGCGACTACTTGGTATTTTTACTATGAGTTTACTTAAGTTTTTTAAACATATGTATAAACATGTAGAAAAAATAATATATAAAACGCTTTTAAAAATGGTGCAGGGCAGCGTGGTACGATTTCTTTCCTGTTTATACCTTTGAAATATTATATGTATGTATGACCGTAGCATACCCGAAGATGATCCTCGATGGGGATCGAAATACTGAATAAATAACCTGGAAACTAAACCGACGTCGAGCTTGATTTTTAAACAAAAATAGAAATATTAACGATACAGGTCGAGTATTCAAATTGAAAAATTTCATATACATATGTACATAAAAACTTTTATGGTGTTGATTGTTGACCTTTTTGTGTATAACTGTGTATAAATTGTTCGGCTCGAGGTCAGAAAATGAAAATCTAGGTGATTCCACTGATTTATATCACTTGGTCACTAATACCCAATATTTTGTTTAGCATCGCTAATAATCTTCAGGGGTTCTTTATACAAAAGTTTTTTAAACATTAATAACTAATCAAGAACATAGTAACAATTAACATTATTTACATGTTAGTTAGTTAGTTAGTTAGTTAGTTCGAAAAGAGGGGCGTGGTGTTGAGTGTTCAGAAGGAGCACTCTAAACCTTCCCATGTCAGTAAAGACATACACTTAAGCCGCTAAGTTCGACCTGTTGTGCGCTCTAAGATTATCCTACTACTTCACTTCACTATGTCCCTTATAGGAATTCGGTGCTATTCACGAAATTCCTTAGTTTATTCCAGTCCATACCCATAAGTTTGGTCATGTCCGGTATCGTACTATCCGAAAGATATCTGGATCTAGCTTGTGTGAAGGCCGGGCAGTGGCATAAGAAGTGCTCCAACGTCTCATCGTCCTCCATGCATGCCCTGCACTCACTGTTCGCCACTAGTCCAATACGGTATAGGTGGGCTCGTAATCCCGAATGCCCCGTTAAGACTCCCATCATTTTGCCCATTTCGGCTTTTCCCAGTTTCAGCAAACCTTTTGTTCTCGATTCATCTGGGTCTCCCCATAGAATCTTTGTCATCCTGCCTACTGATTCCCGGTTCCACTGGGCTATATGTGCCGACTCCGCCCATTTATTTAACTCAGCCTTCGTCACCCCAAAGGGTTTCGCTCCATCTAGGCTTACCGTTTGGAGTTCCCTGGCTTTCTTTGCCAGGAGGTTCGCTTTCTCGTTGCCGAATACCCCGCTGTGCCCCGGCACCCAGATGATATTGAGTCTGCCGTGCATAGAGTAGTCGTTTATCACCTTCTTACAGTCAAGGACCGTTCTAGATTTTACCGTTTCTGATGATATTGCGTTTATTGCCATTTGGCTATCCGTGAATATATTTGCCTCGGCTGGGATTGTATTATCGCCGAGCCATTTGATACACTCCGTAATCGCCCGAACTTCCGCCTGAAAGTTCGTATTATGATCCGGGAGCCGTAGGTGGGATTCGGTTGCTGGATTTTCAATAAAGAATCCTAGACCCGTTTTTTCTCCTAGCTTTGAGCCATCCGTGTAGCAGTAAGTCCCATTTGGCATTGGTGTCAGGGTCCCATTCTGCCAGGCGTCTCTAGTTGGCGTTAGGGTCACGCAGTTCGCCTTAACCCTTATCTCGGGTATTCGGTCAGATTCACACGTATCCTGAGTGTACCCGACTAAGGCCCCATTTATCCGTTGGTGTTTTGACGTGAGATCCCTGTTGATCCATTCACCTGTAGCTTGTAGGCGTTTTGCCGCAAGGGCAGCCTCGTATTTGATTCTAATCTCGATTGGCTGGATACATAAAATAGTCTCCATGGCTCTTGTCGAGGTTGTCCTTATTGCACCGCTGATACCAATGCAGCACATTCTCTGAACCCTCTGCAGTGTTGCGATGTTACATTTCCTCTCAACTGCCGTCCACCATACTACAGAAGCATATGTTAGTACAGGCCTGATTACGCTTCTGTAGAGCCAGTGTGTCATAGTCGGTTTGAGGCCCCATTTGGACCCTATAGCCCTTCTGCATAGCGACCAGCATCTGTAGGCCTTATTAGCCCTTTCCTCTATGTGGTGCTTCCAATTCAGTTTCCGATCTAGGATTACTCCTAAGTATTTAACCTTATCGGATATTTTAATCGTCTTTCCCAAGAATCGTGGCTCTTCATAATCTGAGATTTTCGTCTTCCTTGTGAATAGACATATTTCCGTTTTGTCCGGGTTTACATTTAAGCCCCTTGGCTGTGCCCATTCATACGCTATACTCAGTGCCCTCTCGGCCTCTCTGCATAATTGGTTTGGGTTCTTTCCCTTAAGAAGTATTATAACGTCATCTGCGTAGCAGATTGGTTTAAGTCCCTCGTCGGTAAGTTTCCTTAGGAGACTGTGTATAGTGAGGACCCATAGGAGTGGTGATATAATCCCTCCCTGTGGGGTTCCACGTTGTACTCTGTCTCTAATATTTACATCATGGGAACTACAGCTTATCCATCTATTCCTTAGCATATGGTTGATCCAGTCTTTTAATGCCCGGTCCACCATAAACTGGTCTAAGGATTGGATAAGTGTTTCGGTCCGGACATTATTGAACGCTCCCTCAATGTCTATGCATACAGCGAGTGTGTATAGTTTGTCATTGAGAGATTGCTCTATGTAGTAGGTTACCTCATGAAGTGCGGTGTCCACTGATCTGCCTTTGACATAGGCGTGTTGTCTAAACTTCAGCATATCGCTCGGTATTCCACTTTTTACCATGTCGTCCACTATTCTCTCCAAGGTTTTGAGTAGAAACGAGGTGAGGCTAATTGGTCTATAAGCCTTTGCCGTTGCATAGCTTGCTTTTCCAGGTTTGGGTATAAATACTACCCTGGCCTCTTGCCAGTTTCTCGGTGTGTAGGCGTATTTTAAGCATGCGGAAAAAATTCCTGCCAGATGGGTTGTTATTTGGTCAACCCCATGCTGTAGGATAGCCGGGAAAATACCATCCGGTCCCGCCGCTTTATATGGGGAGAAACTCTTTATAGCTTTTTGGACCATTTGGTCCGTAATGATTGGCGACTGATGTACCACATTCTCATCTTGTGACCACTCCCATGTGGGTTCCGCGTTCCCATTTGGAAAGTGTGTATCCATCAGGTGCCTAAGTGTTTGTTCCATTGTATCCATTCTCTTTCCCGTGTCATCTACTAGCGTTTCCGCCTGTACGTGGGTCTTAGAGAGGAATTTTTTCATCTTCGACATATCGTTGACGCTATCCACCTGTTCACTGAATAGTCTCCAGGAGTTGCGTCTCGCTTTTCTCAATATTGCGTTGTATTCACTGAGACTTCTCTTGTAGTCCTCCCAGTATACTGGTGATTTCTTACGCGTGGCCCTGTTGTAAAGTCTACGGACGTTCTTCCCTAGATTTCGTATTTCCCCTGTTACCCAGGGTTTTTCTTGGGCCGATTTTCTTTCCCGAAGTGGGCAGCTGTCCTCGAAAGACTTTACTAGTGCTTGCGTTGTCTTTGTCACTATGTCGTCTAGTTCGTCCCTGCTAGAGTATTCGAGTTGAGGGTGGACTAGTCGATTCTTAAGTAGGCTTCCGAACTTTGTCCAGTCTGTCTTGGTCCTATTTCGGAAGCATATCGGTTTCGGTGGTGGCCGTGTTATCCTGAATCTAATATATCTGTGATCCGAGAATGAGTGCTCATTTAAAACCCTCCATTCTTGAATTTCATCTATAAGGTGTTCAGAACATATTGTTATATCTAACACCTCCTCCCTAATCTTGTTGACAAAAGTTGCTTTGTTCCCAATATTCAGTGTGAAAAGGTCGTTAGTATTCAAATATTCTACTAGGGCATGCCCCCTACGGTTACAGTTAGTACTACCCCACGACGTGTGGTGAGAGTTAGAGTCACTACCTATTAATACTTCGTTACCTGTCTGTTTGGCCCTCTCTACCAGTCGCTGTAATTCCGACGAAGGTGGTGGTGTCGGCGAATCATATGGCAAGTATACTGATGCCAGGTATATATTCCCATCTCCCTGTTTCAGTACTGTTGCATCCGATGTTGACAACTCTGGGGAGAAGAGAAAACAAAGGTTTTTATGGCATAAGATACATGTTCTCGGACGGGAATCCGTCTTCGTATAGAATAGTTGGTAATTAATATGATTTAATCCAATAACCTTGTCTTTAGTGGTCCAAGGTTCTTGTATTAAAGCAATGTGTATTTTACCTTTATTAATTTTATCCAACAGAGCGTGGGTTGCCGTCTCGCTCCGGTGGAGGTTAATCTGGATGACCTCTAACATTGGTCCTCCTGTAACCGGTCTTCTTGGGAGTTTGTGATGCCTTCGGCCACTTCCTCCTTCTTAGTTTGCGGTGTCTGCTCCGCCGAGCCTCCACTCGCTTCGTCATGCTTCGCATCCTCCGGCTGTGTTCCTCCGGTCGTCATGCCGATTGGCACTTTGCCAACTTTGATGTAGACAGCTTTGGTCACAAAGAACACCATACCTTTAGTCTTGGCAAGACCAGCCATGGATGCCGGGTCTATTCCGATCACAAGGAGTGTGCCCTCCTGCCCCTCCTCCCTGTGGAAAACGACCCATTTGTCCACGGATAGTCCTGCGTTTTGCTTGCCAATGACTTTAAGTATGGCGTCCGATGCAAACTTGCTGCCCCATCCTTTAATATATACAGTAGCCTTCGTCAGCCTTGGGATGTCCTTCTTCCTTACGAGGGCTAGCTTACCGCCTTCCCAGGGGGCAGAGATTTCATCCACCAGCTTCTTTAAAGTCTCCGCACAGCGTTGTGAGGCCAGCTGTAAAGTGAGTACCTCCCCTTTGAAGCCGCTACTGACAACTTCTATGGGAGGTCCACTTTCGGCCTTCATTATGTGGTCCATTACCTTCGTGTTGACGAGGTCCTCCACGATTTGGTGTTGGTTATCCGGTATTGAGCCAGTTGGGTTACCGCTGTCAATTACTGCATAGCAGAGATCGTCCAGTTGTTGCCTTCTCGCTACCTTTGCGTAGGATGGCGGTTCCTTGCCCGTGTTCGCATTCAGCTTCCTCTTCCGAGTTGGATAGGGTTCGTGTTTACGCGCCCTTTCCTTGTCGGTTGATTTGGCTGATGTGCTCGTCTTTCCGGTAATCGCATCGGCTTTGCTCCTATTGTCCCTGGAGCTCTGTTGCATCCCCTGGGTAATATGGGGTTTGGGCGTCTCCGAATTACCAGATGACGGGGAACACTTTTTCCTCTTTGCCATTAATTTGACAGTGTTCTGTTCTTCCGGTGATCGGTTTCTCTTCTCAGCCTCTGTTGAGGTCGAGGGAGGCACCGACAGTTCCTTAGGAACATCCTGCGTTGAGCCCCCGAGAGTCGTTTCTGTTGTGTTGATAGCTTCGCTATGCTCTCGCTTACTTCATCGACCATTCTATTTACCTCGTCATTTTTTGGAGTTGCTAAAATGGTAATGTTGTTATCATTATTATCACTTTGGGAATCAGAGTTGGAGTCACCACCTGTTATTGAAGGCTGAGGGCTTATGCAGCCCCGCTTGGTTTCGTCCGCGTCATCATCCTTGTTTTGGTTGCCATTGGCTTTTTGTGTGCTTGCCACAGACTCTACTACAGGGGTCAAGACACCACCCCCTGTAGAACCATGAGTATGATGAACCCGACTCTGCGTTTTCATCATCATCGAAGCGATCTCATGGTGTTGTTTCACAATGCTATCGTGGATTAGCCTGTGTTCCGTTTCAAATGTCGTATTAGTATCGTTTCGTGTATCAGTTTCGTTTGCAGTGTTGTTATCATTGTTTTGTTTTCCTGTTTTTAGTTTTTTCATTAGTTCTTTTTCTTTTTTGTTCATGTTAGTCCCACGAGTATGCCAGTAAATATAATACAGTCCACCCCAGTGACGGCGTGAGTTGGACCGGGCGACATATTTCATTACTACCGACCCGTGCCCTGGCGTCGGAGGGAGCTGTTAGGAACCAGTTTGTTTAAACACTAACTGGCCATTCTAGGTCCTCGGCACTGCTTCCAACCACCTTGACCTTAAAAGTGTTTTTGCATTCAACGTTGGATATTCTAATGGCGCCAAAATCGCAAGGATCGCCATGTCGGGGGAAGCTTCATTGACATTCGTTATTTAAGTAGGCCTGATCAACAGATAGACCTACAACGAGACTCAACTTCCCCCCGGAGTAACCTTTAGTTCGCGCAGCCAAGGCCACACTTAGGCAGCCTCGGCCACACTTAAGCCCCCACATCGCGACAAGGTTGTTACCCCAGGTTAAACTCGAAAAACAAAAAGAAACGAGTAGGTTATCCTATGCGGTATGCAAGCTTTCGTCAACTAAACAGGCCTTCTCTTGTGCTTGTTTATCGTATGTCGGTCGATATGTTTGACTACATCCGTCAGTCTTATGCCATGTTCCCACTACAGCGCCAATTCCTTAATTCGCTCTCTAAATTACTATTCCGAATTACCCTGTTTCCATCACACATACATAACACAGTGATACAAAAAAGAATGAAGTTGAAATTCCCGGGAAGTGATACTATTTTTCTGATATTTGAAATTTGCCAGTCACATCAGAATTTTGAGATACGGGTAAAAACCCCGTTTTTTCGTACCTCTATGCACTTATAAGCCAGTAACTTACTTGATTATTGACCGATTTTAAATTTCTCAACTGATTTGGAAAGAAGAAACTGGTATATAGTATATTTTTATGGTTGGCTTAAAAGCTCTTTGTGTATTTCTCCACCAAACACATTTTTTCCACACTTTTTTCGACATTTTTCAACTTTGGCGATATTTTTACGCATTATTTGATAAAGGTACCGTAAAGTTTTTTAATTTATTCAAAAAATATATTTATTTGTGAGTAAAACGCAACTTTGTTTAAAAAATCCGTTAAAAATTAACTGTTATTCAACTATTTATCAAACCTAAATTTTTGCAAAAATAAAACTTTTAGCTATTTCAGTCAGAAATGTTTGCTTCTTTTAATTCTTTTCAATTCAGCATCATCGGGTTCTCTCTGAAATGACCAGCAATATTCTGAAAGCATTTTTATTTTACTTTTTCCTTCAAATCGTTTTTCAATGTAATCATCTCTTGGTGAAAATGTTCACCTTGTTCAGATTGTCTGGGAAGAAATGTAAGTGCGAATGCAGGAAATGAATTTATATGAACATATTACATCCCATTTCACCATACGCAGCAAAAAATGTATTAACAACAGCGACATTATTAGCAAGAAAATTATCACAGAGTGCAACAAAACTATTCCATGCACGCTTTTCGACTGAATTTAACTTGTTAATAAAATTTTCATCCCTCATAATTTTACGAATTTGAAGTCCAATGAAAATACCTAAAATTGATCGAAAAAGATAAAAAGGATTGAAAAAAAGTACTAGAATTGGAAATAAATACTTTAAATATCTCCTTTTATTTTGGCGTCACTTAATTTTGGGAACACTTACTTCTTCAAGATAGCAAAAAGCGGCGCTGTTTACATGAAGTTTTTTAACGATTTGTTTCATATATCCCAGCTTCAGATGCAGTGGTGGTAGAATAGCATCCTCAGCTGAAACTAATGGGACTTTTAAAATATTCCTCATGCCTATCATTTTACGGAATGTACAGTTTTTATAAATAAGCACCCTGACCCCAAGTAAAAAAAGTTTGTCGAACACTGCTGTCTCAATTTTCTATTATACTCCGAATTGCATTTACAAAATTTTACCGCAAACTTCTTGCACAGCTTCACTAAACAGAAAGCGAAAAAAAACAAGAAAAGTAATATGCAAAAATTTAGATTTGATAAATTGTTGAAATTGTGGCCGACGGTGGTGCAATGGGTAGTGTGCGCGCCTCTTGTACTTTTTTGAATAAATTAAAAAAATTTACGGTTCCCTTATAAAACAATACGTAAAAATATCGCCAAAGTTTAAAAATGTCGAGAAAAGTGTGGAAAAAATGTGTTTGGTGGAGAAATACACAACGAGCTTTTAAGCCTAACTGAAAATCGGTTAATGATCAAGTAAGTTACTCGCTTATAAGTGCATAGAGGTACGAAAACGTACGTTTTTTACCCGTATCTCACAATTCTGATGTGACTGGTAAATTTAAAATACAGATGCTTGTTGTACTCGACAATAAAATAAATAAATGGTTTCCCATTACATCCCATGAAGGAATCGGGGAGAGCTTCTCACAACCAGTGAGCTGTGCACTTTCTAGTTTTATACTCATTGATTTGGACCTACAATTTTACACCGGTTCAGAACGGTATTTTTGAGAAGCATTTTCATGGCTAAATACTCGATAGTGTCGCCGTCCCTAAGCGAGGTGACCGCCGTCGAAATAATTTTTTTTTTAAGGTGGTCAGAGTAGGTATCGAACCCAGGATCTCAAGTACAAGAGGAGCGCACACTACCAATTGCACCACTCGACAATACCTATCAGAAAAATAGTATCACTTCCCGGGAATTTTTTTGTCGGACCGTGTAATTCGATCTGACAGTTGTTTACTTCTTCTTTTTGTTTTGATTCAATAATTTTGAGAATGGAAATAACAAAAACTGCATAAATATAACAAATATAAGTGCAATATAACAAATATAACATAAACAACTATTTTTGGATATCCAATAACATTTCTATGTTTAATTTTGTCTGCTACATTGACTTCGCAGTGGCCAATAGCCTTCTGGACATCAATTTTTTTTTTTAATAATTTACTCTTTTGTATCCATTGTGCATTGTTAAATGGTTTAAGGTTATTTTTCTCTGCTTTGTTACGATAACCTTTCGATACAAATTAGAGAAGGCAATGATTTGTTCTTAATTCATAAGCTAATTCAAACGTAATTAACTACAAACAAAGTAATTCGCACTGAACAATTTGTATGGTGAATTATGTAATTCGTTTTGTAATTGGAGATTGAATTACGAATGAGAGAGCAAATTTTGAATAATTCTGTAGTGGAAACTAGGCATTATAGTTGAGTCTTTTCTCCACCGGAACGTCAATAATATCAACATTTGTACGTAATCGTGAGTAATTTCGTTCCTGTGCCAGGATATCGACGTCGTCAAAAACGTGGGTATGCCCTGTAATGGCACAGTACGCTGACAATGCTGTTTTCTGCTCCGGTCACTTTCAGATCAAATTTATGTGATGAAAGTTTAGTTTTTAATTTATTCATCGCAATCGGTCTTATCACCTTTACACCTAATACCCATATACCACATTAGATTTGTTTTTTTTAGTCTTTTGTTTTTTGGATTTCGTTTGGCTGAATAACTGGTTAATTGTGTTGTGCGTCTTAAGGGGCCCTTAGACCTGTGGATAAGTTGCAGCGACTTCAAGTTGACATCAACTTATCCATGGTGTAAGGTGAAGTTGGTGGTTGTAAAATCAAAGCCATTTTGGTTTTTTGAAGTTGATATCAACTTATCCACCAGTGTAAGGGGAAGTTGCATCAACTTTCATACGCATTTCGGTGAGAAACGTTCATGAGGCAACATTATCGGCAAAATGTAAATAAATGAACCAAAAAATAAATAAATTAAATATTATCGGAAAAATATAAACTAAATAAATATAATTTGTAGTGTTATTTACATATATTTAAAGAAAATACAAATGGCGTTTTTTCGTAAAATTTGTGATATTTTCGCAGTGCGTTCACCACCTTTCATTTCGACATCTGACAAGAAAATGAAGTTGCCTCAACTAGTTTGAGAGTGTAAGGGCAAAATCGAAGTTGATGTCTAGTTATCGAAGTTGATGTCAACTTGAAGTCGAGCAACTTATCCACAGGTCTAAGGGCCCCTTTAAGGGCTAATTCAAATTGTTCATTGTCATAAATGTTCGAATGCTTTAAATGTTCCGAGTATCCAGGTACATAAGCCATTTATTTGTACATTTTGGGCGGATTTTGGTCTCCTAATGCTAGATCATGTTCCACCAATGTTCTTTGCCCACTGTTTCACAAACAAAATAATGGATCTTGTTTTGCTTTTGATGGACATTAATTTTTCTGCAGAATTGTCATGATTTTCTACCTATTCTCGGGATAAAACTCCTGGTAGCTAATTTTCAGAACTCTGTTTATAAATTTACCATTTACCACTACCCATTTACTAACATCACCATTCTTTGACATGATTATTTTTCGGAAGGGTAATGTAGTACAGTATACCACTTTAGCCACTTCGACCTATACCACAATAGCCGATCACGTGTTTGAATCAATTAATTATTAATTAAAGAGTATATACTAAATACACAATATTGCTCCATATGTCCTTCAGTAATAAAATACTCACCTTTTACTTTAGAATTAATTTAATGAAGATCAAAACACTTGTTTTCACAAAATCCGATATCTTTAACTGATCACAAAAAACGTCTATCACACGACCACGCGGACTTCTTACAACTGACTCATTGCATGACTTGATAAAAGTATATAGACTCCCGTTATCTTATTTTTTAAGAATGTACAGCTATTTGGATTGGTACCGTTATCCCAACGTTTTTAGTTTTCGATGAACGCAGCTATACCATATTAGCCGCCTATACCACAATACCCGAAGTTACTCAACTAGGAACAAGTCGACCACGTACTAGGTCAAGATTTTAGGTTTAACGTCGATATAATTTCATTAAATAATTCCTCCATCACAAGATCAGCTATTACTGGGGAAGCAGGTGACCCCATAGGCATCCCTATATTTAAAATATTTAAAATAGTTACTTATGCAAGACATAGTAAAACATAATCATGAAGTCCCTGAAAATCAGATCGTCAATAACTTTTCTGATAAGATGCAGAATTGGGGGTATTATTCCGGATTTGGCGATATCGACTTCACGGTGCTCTCGCCTAGGTCGGTGGTAAAACTCAAGAAAAAAATCAAATACTTCAATCGATATTAATTACTTCTATTGCGCGGAACTTTGAGGAAAACATAGTTGCTTTCAAGTGACTCTTTAAATTGTTGCTATATTTGTTCTCTTCGATTCTGTCATTCCAGTTTTGTATTAAATCTAACAATAATTTTTGCATTAAGCTGGCAACAATCTCCCTTCTTGACGCCAGGGAAATAAAAAGTAGGCTGAATTTTATGACCTTGGGAGCACGCGCTGGGAAAAAACTGAATATGGGCATTTCCACAGAAAGGTCCAACTTTTGTCACATCACGTCACCCTCGTTAATTGCTTATATTTTAGGGCCAGTTTCATTGATTGTTTTCTCATCTGTTATTAAATATAGACCTTCTTCCATTCTGTATTTAGTAAAAGAATAGAAAACAATCGAACTTCATGGTCCTAAAATATAAACAAATAACGAGGGTGAGGTGATGTGATATAGGGTGGCACTTTCTGTGGAAATGCCCATATGCAGTTTTGTTTGACTTGAGCTCTTGAGTCGGCAACAGTTGTCCGATAGGGGGAAATTGCGCCTAAGGGCAAAACAATCGAAAAGAACGGTCCCGTGAACTTACTGGTAAGTGTTGGTACTCGTCTTACGATTTCATTGATGCCATTAGTTTTCACATCCGATGGCTGTCAGTCGTCAGAAAATTGTGCCAAATTCGACTTAAGGTACAGAGGGAATTTGAACCCACCCCCCTAACTGAGCGACTAGATGGAATATAAATTTATCGATGTTCAAATAGATCTAGCACACGGTAGGAGCAATGTAGAGAGGAACCAATACCACCAATGAAAACGTGAGTAGATTTCCTATGATTTGAGTACCAATACTTACCTGAAAATTCAGGGGCCCGTTTTTTTTGATTGTTTGGCCTTCGACCACTTATACTGTATTCTGTAAACAATTCAAAAGAGGATGCAATTTTTGGTTTTTTTTCAGCGCGTGTCACCAAGGTGGTAAAAATTTGCCAACAAGGATTCTAATTTTTGTCGTCTACGCCAGAAGCGACGTCAAACACCAGCTCTTGCTCTCTTCCATAAGAAAACATGTAAACGCCTACGATATCGCTCCGATTGTGTGCATGCACTAAAATGAAAATGCACTGGACTGTACGTAATTTGTATGAAATCGTTCACAATATTTATGAATTATTTTCTCCTTCAAAATTCTGGGATGTTTACGAACATATTCACATAAACCTTAAAAAATATTCATAAATGTTACAAATCGTACCTACAAAATACATATGAGAATTTTCATAGTTTAAAGGAAAGCGTTTCGTACATTTTAGGGATATGGTCGTATTTTTTGCATTGTTTACATAGTTTCTATGCTTCCTATATAAGTATATTGAAAATATGAAAATGGTTCGTGAAAAGTTTTAATTCAATTACTATATTTCTGTATTTATGAACAAAAACATCACTAATTCAGAATAATACAATAATTATAAAATAAACTAGTAATTATTTAAATTCAAAATAATTAAATAAAATGGCGTATTTAAGTTTCTAGTCCATTACAAAATGTTGAAATTTTTGTGTTCTCAAAAATAAGTACATTAAGTAGCATAAAAAACGTAAAAATGTATGGTATAAATCAACAATGGAAATAACATTTTAGTGCGTAATCCATCAATATAAACATAAAAATCGTTTATCAGTACAATAGATATGCCCAATTTCCAAAAATAGTACAGTATTTTTTGTGCTACAAAAGTGGGACGAATTTTCTCCTCCAGTTCCGTATGATGAGACTTTCAAATGAGAGTAAACGAATTTATTGAGTCTTCAACGGTATTGCTCATTGTAATATGCATTAAACGCTAACCCAGTTTTCAACTCCAGGAGAACAGTTTTGTCGTATACGCATTCATCGGTTGAGTACTTCGAAGTAGAGCCTTGACTGAAAACAAGGGAGCTGGAAACAAGCTACAGGATTCAAGGCAGATTTCATACAAAGTGTAATTCCCTAGGAGCACGTTCGTTAATAGTGGGAGAATTTGATGTGATTTAATTAGCCGCAGTATAGGATCAAAACGCTCTTGCTCTAGATTTTAAAAACGCTTTATTAGTACTGGTTCATATCACTGTGTGTAATTTTTTAAGTCATGGAAATATAAGCATATACGGACACCACTACATGATAAAAGACCCGTGTCTCCCAGTTTTGCATAAAGTCATGCACTTTTTTTATGGGCTCCCAAAGATTTGGGGCCTCGGTGTCATTTTTGCAAAAAAGTGATAATTTTTTCAGGCTCCTATCTTGCAAACCGTTCATAATTTTGATTTACTCTCTGCGGAAAGTTGTAGCTCTTGTCGTAAAGAACGAAAATTGTGAACATATAAATCAAAAAACTTCTGCTTAAAGGTCAAAATCGAAAAAAAACTTTTTAAAAAAATCGATGTTTTTACCTTTTTTCCCTTCTTCAGGTCCATAGGTAGCAATAGGTTCAAAATTCAAGGAAACATTCAACTATAAAAATTTTCCTAAGATCTCAGTAAACAACTTTCTAGAACATATGAACTTCCTAGGAAAGATTGTTAACACCGCTTAGGTAGCGCTTAGGTAGCGCTTAGGTAGCGTTTAGGTAGCCACAAAAGTGAAAAATTTCCCGAAAATTTTTTAATTTCATTGGTTTTTTCTTCTTCAACATTGAGATACTATCTATTACAAAAATAATAAAAAAAAATATTCGTATTATGTTTATAATGTTGATGGCCCTGGGCTTGCAAACCACACTATCTTAAGTTGTGGATCCAAATCGTCGTCCGAATCCGACTCTGATTCAGAACTTATGGTGTCCATAGGCACGTTGCTGCTTTTTCTTCTTCAAATTCTTCATTAACATCATACAGGGTGATCTTGTGACTCCACCAACATACCTGAAATGAATTAGAAAATAAATAAAAAAAGGAATGCAAAACAATGCATCAATAAAATTGATATTACCTCTGTAAGAAATGCGTCGAGTTTTTGCCTTTGTACCGTTGTTCCATGGGCATTGTGGTTTGGTGAATCCGTTATCCTTGCTCATCGGATTCGGTACGGAGTTGTTTGATAAAATCGTCAAAATGAAAATGAAGAAAATGCAGCTTTAATGTCACCGATGTGGCGATTTTCTCAAAATAATACAGCATTTATTTCACCCATTCTCTTGCTTCCGGTTCCGCGTCGCGATCCCCTCCCAAGACTCTGGTGCATACACGCTGAAGGTAAATCCATGCTATTGAATGACTATCATCAAGCGATGATTCAAAGTTGCTCTTGAATAGCTTTCTAATGTCAGGGCCATTAAGTACGCCTGTTAAATGAAGACAAAAAATAAATACAGAAAAGAAACATTAAAATAGTGTAAATAGCACAATGAGGTGAACAAACATTGATACAATACCTGTTTTAATTTTGTCATCGCTACGCGTTGGGAAACACTTTTCAAATAGCCGAATGCGTTTGGACAATTTACAACGGCCACTTCGATGAATTTTTTAACAATTCCCAATTTTATGTGGAGCGGTGGCACCGAGATGTCTTGAGTATTGTCAATTAAAGGTGCATTCTTCAGTTTATGTTGTTTTATCTTGGTGTCCACGAATTACATTGGTATTGATTCCGCGAATCCCAATTACAAAGAAAACAAAAGAATTTTGGATAGCCGCCCTTATTAATTATCCCTTGCAAAATGTTGATGACCTTCAAATCACAGTAAATCTTCCATTTATTTTCGTAGTATTGGATTTTTTTCACTATATCTTTCAATGTTTCATAGATTTCTTTCCTGTTAATAGCCATTGCTAGCGGAATGGAAGGTTTTCGGTTCGACACATGCAACAACACTGCTTTCAAGCTTGAAATAGAACCATCAATAAATAATCTCCACTCACTAGCGATGTAGTTCATTCCCATTATTACCACCAAAGCTTTTATATCGTTGCAGTAAGAGAACGAATTGTCATCATTTAGAGTGTAGTGGCTCTGAAATTCAGCTTGTGGTTTGCGGTACGCCGTAGACTTAACATTAGCATGTGTGCGTTTTCTTAGCTTTAAAAACGCTGTCACAAATATGGCAACTTTAAACATAACGAGGATCTAAGACAACTAAATTTGAAACATATGGTAGGGCCAAACCAAAACAGAACGAGACAACTACAATTAGAATAGTTCGTTCTATAAATAGGACTTTCAAAACTTCTGCATCAGTGCGTGTAAGTAGGAAAGCAATGTGTGAGTAGCGACAACCAATCACACTGCACAATCAATAAATGTCTTCGGTTAGTAACTTGTGTAAATACACACCGCAGTGGCTTAACGGGCTAGACGCTGCTGAAGATGATGCTTCACAAACATCGAAACGATCGTCCAGCGAATGTGAGTTCGAATCCCACCCGCGGCATTTACATTTTTTTCACTAACCGGAGAAAACATGATCTCATATAGCCTTTAAGGAAATTACAACTTTAAACATAAAGAGGATCTAAGACAACTAAATTTTAAATCCATTTCCATTTGTATTATTACTTGTGGTCCATCTCTTCCCTGTTCGGGGCTCATAATCGGTATCAAATGGATCTTCATACTTTTTTTTTCTGATTTGATGACAAACGTAGCAAAATACATCAATATTTTCACACAGCATATTGAAATTGTCAGTTGCCAATGTTGTGTGCGAATTATGCTGTAGTACTTTCTCCATAACTTTCACAGCTGAGCTCTCGTTGACGTCGCGCTGTGTAATGCCTCGATGTAATAGTGGAATCATCGACTAAGAATCGACGATTTATTTCCTTAAGAAAGTTATGCTATTACTAATTTTCTCAATTGTTCATCATCTCTTCCTAGTATACTCTGTATTAATCTAGGATGTAAAACTATTATAATGTTTAAATAAAGAGCAAGGTCAGCCCACTTGACCTTTAAGTTTTTTCTATGACAATGTCACCATTAAGTTTAAATTTTCCGGAAAAAAGGTTAAAAAAACGGAGTAATAAAACGGAGCCTAAAACTACTATTAACAGAAAAAGAGGAACTTAAAAATAACAGAAAAATAAAACTTAAAACTGTTATGTACAGAAAAAGGGAAACTAAACAAAAAATAAAATAAATAATTCATCGGTATTGTACCGTGTCGTATACTAGATCGTCAAAATTCTAAGTTCTGTACCGTCTATGGTACAGCAGTAATTCCTCATTTGTAGAATATATTTCCTCCCCAAAGTGCAGAAGGCACATTGGTGTAATAAAACCTTTTACCCCGATGATGCGATCAAACTCCGCCCGGTCCACCGAACAGCGTTTAATTAGTTCGTTACCAATGTTCTCAGCCTTAGTCGGAAGACCAATGGCCAGTCTTACCATGAAACCGTCAACAATCTCATATTTGCTTTCGTTGTATATTCTCCATCGCGTGGGGGAAGAGTAATGACCCCATTCGTCATTCTTGCATTTCGGGTTCATGCAGTACCACAAAATATTCCTTTCAGCCACTCTCCATCTGGTGGGATGATACAATGCTCCATATAGTAAATGCGTACGTAGTAAGCCTAGGTCTTATAATCGTCTTATAAATTGCCAACTTCACGGATGGGCTAAGCCCCTTTTCATCCCGTATACTGCAAAGGCGCTTTTGCATTTGGCCAACATGTAATCAACATGACTGATGAAGTTATAGTTTTCGTGGAAAACCACACCTAGGTATTTAAGAGTAGTTGTGTTCGCAATTCTCACTCCTTTTATGTACACCAAGGGGGTGTATTGCCTGTCATTTTTATATATGCTGCCCGTCTTTTCCCTGAAGATAATTGTGCTGCACTTAGGCACATTACGTTTTAGTCTCCATTCGGAGAAATATTCCGCCAGATTGTCCAGGAATGCATTTAAATTTTTATTTGCTCTTTTAGCCAAGGAATGTGTGGACACTATTCGTAAGTCATCTGCATAAACGAGCATAAGTTGGTTATCGCGTGGCTGCGGCAGGTCGGAAAGATATAGGTTGTAAAGCACTGGTCCCAAGATAAAGCCTTGTGGGACTCCAGCATTTACCTGACCTATTTCAGAATTGGATTGTTCCATTTGCACGGAGAATGTCCTGTCTCTTAGGAAGTTGAGTATAACTCTGGATATCTGTACGCTGAATTTATGTACTGCAGTCATTTTGTGTATTGTAGCCTCTTGCCAGACTGTATCGAAAGCACTTTGTCTGCCAGTGACCTCAGGGCATGCTGGGTGGACAGTTCTTGTCCAACTCCAAATTGAAAGTCCCTTAAAATCTTGCAGTTATCAATATGGACCTTTACTCTCTTGAAAATAAATTTTTCAAACAATTTTTTCCCAGGTTAGGTAGCAGAGATATCGGGCGATATCCTCTGTAATCCGTTGGGTCTTTACCGGGTTTAAGTATTGGAACGACTCTGGAATATTTCCATTTTTTCGGGAAATATCCGGTTTTCGGACATTGATTAAACAGCTTGGCTAACTGGGTCCAGGCTTTTTGATCTGTTCTTCTCAGTAGAGTTGGGAATTTTTGTTCATTCAAGTGAGCGCTCTTTTTAGTTCAGATCAGCAGAATGAACTAGTTCATTCATTTAGTTCACAAGTTCATTGTGTCATTTCAGCTTAACAGTTCATATGAGCTGTGAACTAAAGAGCTTATTTCAGTTCAACTTGTAGTTTTAGTTCAATCGGAGCGAATAATCACGAAAATGATTTGATTTTTGCAGATGTCTAAAGTGTTTTGGATACTATATTTATTTATTCTAAATCGTCCTATTGAAGATCGGCTTAACGATTAGGCTATTCCGTTTCTGAGATATTGGTGTTTCCGTTATCTTTTTATATTTTGGAACAAAAGTAGTGATTAGCGCTGTAGTTATTGTGTAGAAGTGAAGTCGGTTACATATCCATTCCACAAAGATTGCAACATTAGCAACCTTTGGGCAGATTGAATGAGACAAAGAGAGCATGAACTAGAAAATGGTGAAGAGAACTGCACAACTTATATACAAAAAACTGCTGAAACAAGTGAACTACTGAAACAAATGAGCAGAACAGTGTGGACTAGTTCATCTAGTTCACAAGAGTGAATCATTCAATTGAACTAGTTCGTTCGTGAACTACACAACTCTACTTCTTAGGACGAAGTTGGATATGCCATTTTTACCTGCGCTGTATTTGCAATTTAGATTAATAAGCGCTTCTCCAATTTCCTCAGGTGTGACGAGGTCTATGCCAGTAGGATGTTCATCAGATCCGTCTTCCGGGTATGACTGTCCGAATTGGCATGCAGGGCTCTCTATTGCTCTGATCGTGCCACTAACACAATCTGCTGTTTCGGCTGAGATATTATCATCCTCAGCGTGTGTCCTCGGCGAAGTGGCTAGCAAGAAGATCAGCCTTTCTATTATCCACGCCTCGATGTGAGCGTCGTGTCGCTTTTATATTATGTGCTGCGTCCCTTGTTGCGTGTGCTGAGGTTACTGCTTTGCTGCTGCGGTCGGCAGTGTGGCCAGATCTAAAAAATTGTTGCAGCTAAATCGGTTTCAAAATAATGCTAAAAAATGCTAAAGTTTTTCTTTTACTGCTAAAAATTATTGCTAAAATATAAAAATTTTCTTTTAATTTCTATATCCTTTATAACGTGTTTATTTTTCGTAATCTGTCTCTTGTGCTTTCAGACATATTCGATTTAATTCATTTGAATTATTAAAATCGATTAAATAAACAACAACAAATATTTTATTCAATAGTAAACTATAAAGGAACACAAACAATTCAGAATTATTTATATCTTTTTTTGATTTTAAAAATGTTTCAAAATTGTAATTGAAATACGACGTTGGAACAAAAAAAGTCTTCTAAAAAAGAATTTATAGGATCAAAATTGTCAGATTTTAAAACTATTTGGTAGCAGAGCTCTTTGCAAAGAACGTATATTCTGATAAAAAGAGTGTATTGTCAAAATTTTTGCTTAATGGAATGGTCCTGCCATTGCGGCGATTTCAAAATGACTGTTTACGCTAGCCATTGTTAATCGACTACAATTTTAGCAGTCGGGTTTACTTACGAGTATAAACTAAGAATAAAATTAAAATATTTGCGAGTTATTTGATTAAAAGAGGTAGAAAATGATAAATGAATAATTCAACAATGCTCAAAAAAATGCGAAATGCTAAATGGAAAATTTGCGGCTAAATCAAAATAAATCATGCTAAATTTAGCAGCAAAAATGCTAAAATTGTCACACTGGCGGTCAGTGAGATAGCATAATATCTCAATCTTGAACTAAGCGGTGTTAAGAATCATTCCTAGGCAGTTCATATATTGTTTCTTGAGATCTTAGGTACATTTTTGTAGGTGATTGTTTCCTTGAATTTTGAACGGTTTGGTACCTATGGACCTGAACAGGGGGAAAAAGGTAAAAAAATCGATTTTTTTAGTTTTTGCGATTTTGACCTTGAAGATGAAGTTTTTTTGAGTTTATATGTTCACAATTTTTGTTCTTTATGACAAGTGCTAGATATGAGCCTGCCAAAATAATATTCTTTTTTGCAAAAATGACACCGAGGCCCCAAATATAAATAAGTACATGACTTTGGTCAAAACTCTTTTTTTTTTGTCTTTTATCACGTAGTGGTGCCCGTATATGGTTATATTTTTTCGTGTTGCACTGTGTAATAGAGGTATAGGAGAGTAGGGTAATTCAGGTATTCAATATGCAAATTGTGCGATACTTATACTTTATATTATAATAGTATATTTTATAATATTCAGACTGGCCTATTCATTGTACCTTATTAATAAAATTCAGGGGTTTAATCAAAATGTTGCCTTTAAATAAATTTTTTGTATATTAGTGAGAACATAATTCGGACAATACCCATCCGAAAACAGTATTCATTGCCATGCTATACGGACAACCGCATGCCATGCTATACGGACAATCATTGAGGCATATAATATGCCCCGCCATCATTTGGAACTGAAATAGTGACTTCCTTCATGTGGCCTAAATCCAATTATTCACTTAAATGTTGGTCATATTGTTTTTTTAAGGTCAAGATTTTGTAAGAGGCGCTTCCCGTTGCGAATAAATTGAGCTATGGCTATTCTCTTAGACATTCCTAGCTCTGTCGTCATTTCACAACATTCTCTGAATGGAAGTGAAACGATATAGTGTCCTTGCGAATCCCGTTTTGTGGGTTTCTTAAAGATTTCCTCATATTGTTTGTCCTCTGCAGACATACTCATATATTTCCTCCTTGAAATGTCTTAGATTTCCCAAAATTTGGCGATTTGTCTGTCTAATGCAACTTCGTTGAAATAACAAAATTTTGTTGTGAAACATGAAGTTGTTTATGACGGGATAGGACCAGTCAGGGTCCAACCGAATATTGTTTCCTGCGCTATAAGGGATCCACAAATTTTGTTTATTATACCATCCAGCATTACACTGGGGAATAAATCTGCACCAATTAGAAGGTCTATGTAGGACGATTAATAGAAATTAGGATGAGGAAGTCGAACATTACGAAGATTATCGAACACGTATCGGTCTGCAGGAAAAGTTGGCAGAAAAGAGGTAAGTTTTGGTATGACGATTGCGGATGCTTCGATGGAAATACTTGGATTGAGTGCAGAGCATATATTTAGGTTACATATTTTTTGTAACCTGGCGGAGTCGAGACCATTAACACCGGAAATTTGTGCCGATACTGGTTTGGATTTAAGTTTTAAAAGATTAAAAATACTTTCTGAAATGATTGGGGCTTCAGATGGTACTAGTTGATTTGAATGATCTCAATACCTAATAATACACGCTTCGTAATAGTTGGTACACAAGCCTGAATCGTAGTGGAATTTGGGGTTTGGGATACTCGTACAGCATCGAAATTGGTAGTGGACTGTATGGTAAATGAAGATTGAATTGAAGATTATGGGGAGGACTCCTGCTCAATAGTGTGAAGGAGTGTGTTATGTCTTGGAATCCTTTATAATATGACCCTTCGAAAAACAATTTAAACATAACTTAAGTTTCTTGATGGTATGAAGTCGATCTTTGTAGCTCATGAGTATGAATCTTGGACAAAGGCGGATATTATGCGACTGGTTGGGACGAAGCTTACAATTTCGAGGCGCTAGGCTGTTTAGGTAACTGACCTTTCGATGTTGGCTTGGAATTATCGGAAACTCTTGCTGAAGTGGACTGCTCGATGGATCAAGAACGGTTTCCAGTGTTTGATAACGACTGGTCGAAAAGTTATCAAGTTCCATCCAAGAAGAGCAATCGCTTTTATTCTTTAGGGATTGTTCGCATAAGGACAAAGTGTTTTCGGGCAGTTGAGTGCAGCAAAGGTACACAAAAATGGGGTCCCAGCTTTGTATATCAATTAAATATAGCCTTAAAGCGGGCATTACATCATTAATGGTACTTTGAATGTCCTTAATGGAACCTCTAAACTCAGTGGAGATCTTTTGTAGACCAAAGAGGAATTTTAGTTGGATATTTATCAATGTCCGTCGGTGGTGCAATGGTTGGTGTGCGCGGCTCTTGTACATGAGATCTTGGGTTCGAACCCTGCACTGACCACCTTCAAATTTCTTTCGGCGGCGGTCACCTCGCATAGTGATGGCGACACTATCGAGTATATAGCCATGAAAACGCTTCTCAAAATACCGTTTGGAATCGGTGTAAAATTGTAGGTCCCAATCAGTGAGTGAAAACTGGAAAGCGCACAGCTCAGTGATTGTGAGAAGTTCTCCCCGGTCCCTTCATGGGAAACCATTTATTTTTATTTATCAATAGTCTTGTAATTTATCAATTCGGATTTGTAAAGCCTTTCAGGCAATATCGAATCCTTCATTTGTTAAAGGGGCTATTCGAACAACTTCGCCGTCCTCATCTCTAGTTTTGTGATTCAAATGAAAAAGGTTTTCCACAGAAGAGAGACGAGGATTATTGACGTAAATTGCGGTAAATAGGTCTCGGAAACTAGGCCATGATAGATAAACACCCTGGAGCTATAATACGACGACATGGTTTATAGTCGGGAAGAATTCCCTAAGTAAAGACTACCACAGGAATTTGATAGTTTTTGCGAAGTAGTGGCTATGCATATTTTCAATAATATTGGCAAATGCTGCACTTGTGAAAATGATGTATTAACTCGAAATTAATCGGAATGTAACTTACCAAAATTTCAGTAATACACAAATTAAATCCTATTATTCTTCGATATATACTTGACTTATATACTTGATTGTACATATATACTTGATTTAGTGTGTATTAAAAATTGTTCATAATTTTTGTAATTCTGTTTCAAATTTTCATGAATTTATAAGAATTTATTGGTATATGTATTGAACTTACGGGAATTTATAAGTTTTCCAGTTCCCTTATCAAAATTACCATTAAAACTTATAGGAATTTGTTAATATTCGCCGATTTTCCCATTCATTTCGAGCCAGTTCGTATTTATTAAAATTTTGTTCAAATTTATTGACAATACTGAAAGTTTCACATTAACACATATAGTTGTGCTGAAATTGATCGTAATAATCTAACAATTGTTTACTGAGTCGAAGACTAAGTGTAAGTGCGAATTAGGAATCGCTACATTAATGTAACTTAATAATCGTATAGTAATTCATCTGTTCAGCTATTCTTGGATATATATGGTAATTTACTTTCAATTAGCCACTAGGCTTCAAATTACAAGTCAATAGATTGTCCCAATTTTCACAAAATAATTTAATTAATATCCTTCCAAAATAATTTAATTAATATCCTATCCTGACAATGATTCGTATTCACACACGTAAATTGCCCTTTGGATAGTCACAGAAAATAACCTTCTAATTTTCCACAGATTTATCAAATTTAATTTTGCCTTCTAGTTAAGGGCTAGGCTATTGGTGACGGAAAATTTTGATCATACGTACAGTCTTTGAGCGGTTTACCCGTAAAAACAGTAGAAAATGATCTAAAATATGGAATTTGCCAATTTCAGTGTGATTCACCTACTGTCCGTACAGGTCCAGTGGGAATTATGTTGTCTTTCACAATATATCCATATCTTCATAATCTTTATCCGGCAGTCTTGATTGGGTGGTTCTCCTCCAGTATCACTCGATGTTCAGTAGGTGAAAATAACGTCCAGACATATGAAACACTCTGGATCGTGAGGCGTTGGATTACTAGTGAAATCGGAACGTATTTTATTTTATATTCACAAGAATTTAAAAGATATTCTTTAAATCAATTTTGATAATAAACACGCCAGCGGACGGCGAAACTAAACAATGTGCGCTGTTAAGCAGATTGCTAGAGAGATGTTTAGTGTGTGAGCGAAAGTATTATTTTCGTGTAATAAAACGTCATCGTCCGAATATTGATGTAATGCGACAACCAAACTAAATCACATTGCTTATGTAACCATCAGCAAGTGAGAGCTGCTGTTATTATCACTATGTGTAATAATATCGGCTGGAATTTAGTACGGAGAGAACACAATGTTACTTCGTTAATGTTACCGACGTGCTGGTGAATGGTAAGCTATCGCCTTTATTGAGGAAATATAATCAAGCTGAATGTTGGGTCTGCAAATGTTGGGATGTTGGGTATTGTATAATGCTTTCTGGAGAAATATGAACTGGATATTTGGATCTTCTTGGATTACCGCGATCCGGCTCGAAGGACCATGAAATTGTAGAAACTTCTGAACTTTTTAGGGTGGTGTAGGCTTCCAAAAAGACGTGAGTTAAACCTCGAAATAATAGGACCCAGTTTCCGAATTAGATACACAGAAAGAGTTTGGAGTTGTATAGTTGGTTCAAACTTACTTTTACCAATAGCCAAAAATGTCCAAACACAATAAATAGACAACGGAGGAATTTGTTATCTCAATAATAACTTCATTGAATGAACGGAGAAAAGATAGTGAACGAGCACATCGATTCGTTATCACTCGGAACTTACACGTAGTTATCTAGGTCTTACTATTTATCTAAGTGACACTTATATGTGAAGTTTTACACCATTTCCTACATAAACACAGTGTTTATTAAATTTTGTAACTTAATTTATAAATTTCATTTCACTTCCAGTAGTTAGAAACTGTAAATTCTGTAAATTTCATTCCTGAAGCCCCGTACTCAGGTTTTTCGAAATTTTCGTAAGAAATGCATGATTTGCTTGGGAGCAGAGAGCGATAGAATATTGTCTTAAAAGGTGTCCTATTCAAGTAGCGAGGAGTGTATACTCCTAAATCTATAGGAAGTCATGGAATAATATAGCAATTGTTTAAAAGATATGTCGACGATATTTTATTCGTTGATTAGAGTTTTTTACATTATAAACCTTCTCATGAACTTTTCCAGTATAAATTATGAAGTAACTAATTTTCGGAGAGTAATTGTAGTTTTTCACTCGCAGTAAAAAATATCACAAAAAGTTAGCGAACGACACTCCAGTAAAATCTTGCAAGACATAATAACTTTTATGTAAACAGCTGATTTGCAGATCACCAAACTGTCTTCTTTTTTAAAAGAAATAGTTACGTCATTGAGTAACTATTCCTAGAGTAACCACTTCTCTCGGTAAATTTACGACAATAGGCTTGGTGTGATATGAACCTTGGATGTAGAGAAGTATGGCTTTAATAATAGCATAGAGTTGTGTACACCAAATACAGCACAAATGTACAGCACAAACACAAAGTCAGTCGAGTTGATAACTCCAAGCTCTCGCAGGCAATACTCCACCTAGTCTTTTCAGCGAGCTTTTTTTATCGTATTTTTCAATGTACTTCAAGTACGTCTTCGAATTTCTTTCTCACTGGTTCATACTGATCCATTCTACTGACGTGGCGTAGCCATAATCTGTTGGGATACGGATTATACAGCTCAAGGTTCCTCCGTCGTCGATACTCGCCGTTGTCTACTATAGGACCATATATTTTTTTGGAGAATTTTTGTCCCAAAGACTCTCCATTTAATTTCTAGGCTGATGTTATTGGTTCTGTTCACGGCAGATCCAAGGTAAATAAATTTGTCCACTACCTCGAAATTATAATGGTTATCAACGTTCACCCTTTCGTCCAATCGGGTGGAAGGTAGTGACAACTTCGTATCGGCCAGTGTTATTCTACAAAGGCGTGTCAGCTTATTAGCCCCGTATCGGGCTATTGAAGAAAGCCTTATAATCTACAAAGAGGGGATAGGTGTCGATTTGTGTTTTGTGGGGTTGCTGTAGGAGTTGGCTTAATGTGAATATCTGGCCCGTGGGTGACTTCCAGGCATAAAGCCACACTGACTGCAGGACTGCAAGAAAAGACTTTAGTTCTTCACATATTCCGCTCGAGAGGACCTTGTATGCGATGGACAAAAGGCTTATTCCACTATAGTTTGTATATGTGCTTGAGACGCCGTTTTCGAAAACAGTACACAATGCATTCGCCTGGCCAGATTTTGCAAATATGAGCTTATACATGCACATTTACAACCCATAGCCGCCGACCTTAAACAGCTTTGCCGGTAGTCCATCAGCACCATCGGCTTTGTTATTCTTACGCCGGGAAATTGCAGTTCCTTTCATAAATTCCCATGCTTTCATGGTACCATAGTTTGTCGTTAAGCGGGTGTTTCATAACCAAGTACGGTCTCTGTATCAGTTTTCATATAGGGGGAAATGTACTTCCACTTCGCTTCAGGATCATGAGGTGGGGTTGCGTTCTGTGCCAATATCTGAGTTAGCTTTACTGCATAGGCTGTGGCTATCTCTTGTAATTGCAGCTTTCCGATGTCCAACTTTCTATATGTCTGGTTTCGTACGCATCTTCGCCCAGTATACCCAGTATATAATAGAATGCGTTCCATACATTACAAGTTGATTAATCTAGTTCTTCTTCTGCATCTCTTTATGCTGGAATCTCGTACTACTGACAATCATGTTTTTCTCCGCGGCAATATCGTACAGTCTCATTGGTATTACAGGATGCTTAATTTGACCACTTTGGTGCCGTTGAAATTTTCAAATTGATTTTGTTTATTTTTGAGAATCTACTAACTTATTTTACTTTTATTGACTACTCGTACTTTACAACCGCATAAGGTCAGATGTTTTACACATGTCAATTAAACACAAAAATAAATAGATTAAACAATTTAACATCAAGTACCACCTGTTAATAGACCACTGTCAAATTTTGAGCAAGTTCCGTCATTTACTTTACGTTTATTTAACCTCGTGCAACTGTCAATCAAACCAAGGACAAGCTTGATAAATACTATGGGACTCTGCACCATCGATTTCAATGGTAAAAAAGTGGTTTACTGACTTTCGTTTTGGTCGCACACGTACAAATGACGCTGAACGTTCTGGACGGCCAATTGAGGTCAATACATCCGAAAATGTCGAAAAAATCCCCGATAGTGGTTGGTCGATCGAAGAGTAAAAGTGCGTGAGATTGTCGCTGTCATAGGCATTTCATATGGCAGTGTGGTTTCGATTTTAAATGATCAGTTGTGTTTAAGAAAGCTGTCTGCAAGATGGGTGCCGCGTTTGCTCTGAATTGACCATAAACGTACGGTTGCACACGTGTGTAGTCTCAATGGAAAAATTCCATGAATTGGGCTACGAATTAGTACTTCATCTGCCATATTCTCCGGATTTAGCCCCCAGTGACTATTTCTTATTTCCAAACCTAAAGAAATGGCTCGGCGGACAGAGATTTAGCTCCAACGGTGAAATTATTGATCAAACAAATGCCTATTTTATGGATCTCGAAAAATCCTATTTTTTGGAAGGGATATAAAAATTGGAAAAACGTTGGACTAAGCGTATTGAGCTTAAAGGAGATTATGTTGAAAAATATTTTTTTTTTGCAAAAAAAACTGTGTTGCATGCAAAAAGTCACGGACTTATTGATCCGCCCTCAATTTCTCCAACTGGTTCTATTCTTCGGTACGTTGTCAAAAACCTTTTGCGCTGGCTCATCTTCATCCATTCTGATAACATAGCCTAGCCAACGCAGTTGACCTAATTTGATTAGCTTAGCTATATCCACGTCAGAATACAAATGATATAGCTCTTGGTTCCAATGACGTCAGTACTCGCCGTTTTCTTTGACAGAACCATATATTTACGGAGAATTCTTCTCTCGAATACTCCCAGGTGCTTTTCATCCGCTTGCGATATGACCCTAGATTCGGAGCCATATGCTAGGACAGGTACAATGAGAGCCTGGTATAGCTAGACTTTTGTCTGTCGAAAGAGGGCTTTGTTCTTTAATTGCTTGCTGAGAACAAACTTGCATCTATATATAAACACAATTCTCCTATATATCTCCAAGTTCACGGCTGATCCAAGATAGATAAATTCATCTACCACTTCAAAAATGCGAACCACGTCGAGAGGTTTGTCTAGTCGTTGATACCATACATTTTGTCTTGTCCTCATTCATTGTCCTCATTCATTCCTTCGCTGATTCCTTTTTCGATTCTTGGAAATAATGCAGTAGCCCAATAATGCCTATGTCGTCAGCATACGCCAGCAAGATATGGCTTTTCGTGTTGATGGTCTTTTTCATATTTACTGCAGCTTTTCTCATTATTAACTCCATTAAGATGTTAAAGAGATTGCACGAAAGTGTGTCGTCGTGTCTCTGTCCTCGCTTGGTACCTAATGGTTCAGTGGGCTCTTTCCCCACCTTCACTGCTGATTTGATGTTAGTCAGCGTCTTTCTATAGAGGGGGATCAGTTTTGCCGGAATATCAAGTTAAGACATAGCTTCGTACAATTGTTATCGAAATCAGCTTTGTAATCGACAGAAAGATGGTATGTATCGGTTTGCTTTTCGTGGGTATTTGCCAGTATTTGGAGCAGCGTGAATATTTGGTCAGTCGTGGACTTGCCTGGTGTAAAACCACACTGATAAGGTTCAATCAGATTTTCAACAATTGACTTTAGTGTTTCACATAATACGCTCGATAAGACCTTACACGCGATTCATAAAAGACTGATACTACGTTAGTTGGAACAGACACACGGATCACCCTTTTCAAATACAGGATATAATACACTGAGACTCCAATCGTCAGGCATAGATTCCCCCAATCATATACCGCATATAAATTGATGCATATGGGCAAGCAGTCCTTCGCCACATGCCTTAAAAAGTTCAGCGGGAAGCGGTTTTGTTATTCTTAAGCCGGGAATATCAGTCCTTGTTTTGGGTGGGGGGAGGAGAGTACAATCTAGACTGTCTTCCAGAAGCATTACCTCCTGTTCTTTAGTGGATGATTGATGGCCATTATTTTTACCCTCTGGAAAAATATTCGGGATTCATTGTTCATCATGCACATTTCGGCCTTACTAACGAGACGCAAGTACGCAAAGTGTTGGAGAATACATTTTATCGTTATTAAGATATTCTCTATCAAAGTTAAAAATTGTTATCTTTTTCATTGACTTTTTCCAGTTTTTTGTTAATAAAGAATATTTCTAAAAACACAACTAAATTGGGAACACTTTAATAAAGAATACACTTTAAGTTCCTTAATATTTGTTCGGTTCAAGATCCAATAACTAGGAAAAAGTGCTTTTTCTATGAAAAAGTACATTTTAATAGAAAATATTAAAAGGACATATGTGAAATTGATTATTATGGTGGATGGTTGGGAATATAGCCATTTCATTGTCCACCAAGGCATATCATCAGCTCCCTTCTCCACAAGTATTTAGGTATATTATCACACATTATAGGGATAAACAAATCTCAAGTAAGCGAGAATCGTCTATTCAAATTTACTTTTTCATAGAAAAAGTACTTTTTACTAGTTATTGGATCTTGAACCGAACAATTATTAAAGATCGAATAAAGAAAACTTAAATGGAATACACTTTAAAAATTTTTAAGTTGTCTCAAACCGCTTGGAAATGTCGACTTCTCAAAGTTTGATTTGCGTTTTCAACCAGTAAAAACTAATATTTTCCCGAAAGGTACCATGATTCATTATACCTATGCAAATTTTTACATGTCTGTGAAAGACAAGGCTTTGGCAAGTATACTTAAAGTAAAATTATGATCATTTGAAAATACATTCTCTGAAAATGTGCAATTTTTGAAAAAAATTTCACTTTCGATATTTGGGAAAAATTTTGCTCGGGGTTTTTTATATATTTTTATTTTTATTGTAGATTTAAATTTTCTTCAATACAGGCCAAAATATGTAAATAAATAAATGTAAAAATATGTAAAAAGGGTCGAATTTTCATAGGAGATTTGTTTGGGACTAAAAATCTCAAAGTTTTTTACAATTTGGAAAAAACTTAATTGAATTTAATTAGACATGCATTGTTCTAATATATATCAAAGTTGGTAAGATACAGTCAATATGTAGTTATCTACTCCAAATCAAATTTGTTACAAAAATATTTGTTGTGAGTTTTTTCCGTATTTTTTTTCTGAAATGAGGATATTTCTGATTTTTATAGAAGAGAAGTTTACCTTTCCAACGGCATATAATAATTCTGTATTTGGTATTACAACAAGTCTAGGCGTCACTCGAAAACCTAACACCTGATTTTGCCATTTCTGTACCCTACCGATCGAATCGTTCAGGAGGACAACTACACTTCATACTTTTACCTGGTGTCACTATTTTACGAAACAATGATTTGGGATCATAAATTACGTCGAACTTGCCCAATTTCTATGCACTTGTTTTAAATGCCCCAAATTTATACCAATCGTTCTGTGTACGTCATGCTACCTATGAAATATTCGAAGTGTCCGAAAGTCATAATAAGTCATCATTTTATCATATAGCAATTTGTTGTGATAAAAAACACAGATTTTTTTAAACACGTCAGTAAACTCATTTCTAACTAAAATCAATTTTTAAAATTTTTTTCTACTTATGCTATCGAGAAGACCGCTATGAGAACGTAAAGTGTGACAATTCTAATTACAGCAAAATCGTCACAAAAACCGTAATTAAATACAATATTCTTTGCAACGTTTTTTGGATATCAAGTGTTCATCAGAGAAGTTGGAAAACGTTATATTTATCAGTGACACAATTTATGGTATAAGGCTGAACAATAGGGCTACCGTGAAAATTACAAACTTTTACAAAGTGTGTAAAAAAAGAATGGATGATTGTAAAAACTCAAAACGGGAAAGTACGAAGATTGGATAAAGTTGGAGCTGCCAATAGAAGTTGATAAAAAACTCTCTGGTCGTCCAAACAAGGAATACGATGATATCAACGACAAGACAAAGAAGAGAATCGAGATGAAATTATTAATACTTATTCAACGAATATAAGAAGAGATTGTTTTAAATCGCCATTACTAAACACTCACTCCAAAGATGCAGTTCGAATAGTGGACGCGCCACCAACAGCCTCACCCAAAATATTAAAACCAATGGTATGGACTTTATCGAGGAAGACTCGCTGGCGCAAGTTCTTAATCAAAGTATGAAATTCTATATAGACGCTTATTGAAAAATGTTCGGGCTTTTGCTATTCACGAAAGTATTGCAAATTACCAGAGCCAAAATTGTAGTCTATTGATACTAGTGTATATGAATTGTATATGTTGATACTAGTGCAAGAATTAATCACTCACATCTACTGGAATATACTGCTTTAAGGATTATATCAGAATTTTCTGTAGAAGAAATCATCATCATCTGGGTTCTCAGAATATAAAAAACATAGTGGATGGGATTCAGATTTCTCAACAATTTTTCTAGCGTCACTTGTACCATTCAGAATGACTCACCATCATCTTCAACTGAATCTTCGTTTCAAGATATTTAAATAGGTTGATTTAAAAGCTGCATCCAAGTCCAATCCGCTTTGAATATGTAAAGTAATTTCGAAATACAACCCAATGACTGGTGGATGATGTCAATGAGCAAATCGAAGCTATGGCTCCCATTTGCATAGAAATATTCGGAAGACTAATAAAAGTGTCCTTTCAATTTCATTTGACTATGATCGATGGAAAGCTATAACTGAGGTAAGGTCGTACTGGAGATGTAATATATGTGGAGGAAAATTCTGAAAGTGATGACATCTCTATTGAAACCACAAGTAATAAAGATTATTTTCAATCTACTATCTCCGTTTGATTCACGAATACGGTTTATGGCATAGTGCTTACACTTGGCGCAGGATCAAAGTGTTCCTGTAATGGGTAATTCAATTCTGCACAATACGAGAATGGAAGAAAAGGATCGAATATGCGGAAAAAATAAGATGCATAGACTGATTATAGATATGCACCTATATGGATATGAAAACTCCAACGAAGGTCACACTGCAAGACGCTTCTTTGAAGATCCAGAAACAACTTCCAATATCACTGGTCTTGATCAAAATTTTATTAGACGCTTCAAAGTTATATTAGCTGTTGTTAATAGCAAAAATGGTGATTAATGCTGAAAAATTTGGCGATTATGTTAACGATAAGGAGAATATATTATATACTTTATATACATGGAAACCAGTAACACAGATTAAACAGATCCCAAAATTCAGATTTAATGCAGCATTTATTGCTGTCATGCCGGACTATACTCAATTGGAATGAAATGCTTACCAACAATATGCCACGATGTAGAAGACAACGACTACCCCGAAACGAAAGCAATTGATGATCTTTTATCTGTTGATACTTCAGATTTCTTTGTGGAAAATCCTTAGGTTAATATGTATGAATTAGACCATTGAAACAATTACATGTACATATATTATATAAAATATAGACCATTTATATAAATATTTTCAATACATCTACCTTAATGGCTCAAATGCTTCATTGTTATCCCGAACCACAATTGTATGAAATGATTATAAATGGTGAAAACCCGAATGAATTGGTATAGGTTTGGGACACTGTGGGTAGAATTTGAAGAGGACTTCGCCAAAATTAGGAAAGATGGACGAATTTTATGATCACAAAGCATAGTTTCATAAAATAATGACACCAAGTAAAAATACGAAGTGTTTGCTAACGCCATAGTGTAGTTGTCCTTCTGATCGATGCAATCAGCAGGGTACAGAAATGGTAAAATCAGGTCAAAATGATATGTTTGCGAGTGGCACATACACTTGATGTAATACCGAGCACAGACTTATTATATTCCGTTGGAAAGGTAATCTCCTCTTCTATTAAATTCAGAAATGTCGTAAAACTTCAAATGTGTTTGACCCTTCTGGATGTAGGGTTTTGGTTTCTTTGAAGCTGTTGAGGTAATCGTGGAGGTTTTGGATTAACAATAATGTGGGATTCTGTATCAGAAGATTTCCCCATTTTCACCGTCAGGATTACGATGATTACGATTACAATGGCCAAAAGACCAAGGTTGGTAAACAAACTAGATTTAACCAATTATTCAATTGCTTCATAAGCGGAAGTAAAATAACTTCTTCGAATTCTGCTTTAGAGTTGCTGTGTTGCACTAAGGCCGACAGAGGTTTCAGGTTTACAATGTCATTAGTAGAGAACTTTTAATTTTTATTGTTTCATTGTTGAATTTTATCAAATATGATCCATTCAGACTACTTATTTTCAATATTAATATTTCCCTTGAAATCGTTTAGCAAAATTAATCCAGTTTAAATTTCTTCAATATGACCATTGCTAGTGATGGTGCAGTTCAGGGGTTTATTTTTTAAAACTTGTACAATACAATTTTCCTTTCCTAGTTTTAAGATTTCATTTTGCTAATATATTTTTACATTATCAATGGTTTTACAAAGTTCCTTACACCATAGTAAACTTTGAAAATAAACTCTTTCGTTTTTAAAGCTTTTATGATCACAGATTTGCGATTTTAATAAATAAATTTATGGATTGTTCTAAACTTTCAAAAGGCATATTTGCATTTGTAAAGATATTATTTATTTTTAACATTTCAGATTTGGATATTTGTAATATTTGCTTTTGTTAAATGTATTGCTCTTTTTATGTTTTCTATGTAATTTTTGACAGTACCAATATTGAATTTTGTTTGCAATATGAATGTATTTCTGAATTCTTCGCTGTATTTTAATATTTTCAATATTTTATTGCTTACATCTGTGATGTTATTAATCCTTTCAATTATTCTCTTATGTATTATAACTTGATCATTATTGTTTTTGGTTAATTCTTCAAGATTGTCATTTCTGGACTGGTCTGGACTTACTGCTAGCCACTTCCAAGCAGTTCCTATAAAGCTAATGATCTTTTATCTCTAGTTTTTGTTGTTAACCCTTTCACGCACAAAACAAGTACGCTAAAGTTATTATGGATATGAGTGGTTTTTGTAGTGTGTTAGGAGGTATTTTAAATATGTGTATGAGAAAAATTAAAAAAACGTCAGTAGATTATTAGAAATAACTTGGGACAAATGTGTCCCAATATGCGATAAAGGTCGGCATTCTTCGGACAAATTGGTATTTTCAGTGGCAGCTTATTTATATATTTTGTAATAAAAAAATTAATGTGAGTCCGATCACAGGAGAGATGTGTAAACATCTAGTAATGACAATTTTTTTTAAGTTGGAAGTACTTATGCTTTTAGTATATTTTTTTAATTAATCAATTAAAAGTATCAAAACTTTCAATATTGTAAATACATAGGAATTTGCTGGTTTTTGTTTGTTTTATTTAACTTATTTGGTTAGTAAATGGGCACACTGCAGTATATGTATATGTACTGCATTAAAAATTACAGTAAGCAGTAAATTTACTGATTACTGAAAAAATTCAGTAAATTTTTACTGATAATGAAATTTAATTTGCATTACCAGTAAAATCATAGGGCCGTATTCATAATAATCAGTAATCGGGCATTACTGATTACTGAAAATTCAATGCACCTCATCATAATCATGTAGGCATTTTATAAAAATGGCTGGAAAAAATTTTAGTAATCATTAAAAATGTACTAGTTAAAGAATTAGTTTTATTGAAATTTTAGTAGTACTGCAAAGTGCCCATCTATGGTAAATGCCTTAAGTACAAATAGTTAATATTGGCTTATGGTAACTAAAATAAGATATATATTTAAATTTTTGACTCGATTGTATTTAAAAATCTATGGAAAACTGCATCTATAGTAGTGGAATTGTTAGTTGTGGGGGTTTGTGGAGAATTGCTCATATGCAAGTGGAAAACGTCAAATAAAAGTTTTGATAAAGCTTGCGACTGTGGGTTTGCAAAATTTGTATTAAAATCTCCACCCATAATAATTGGCATGAGATGGAGATTGTTACCCAATTGCCGTGCACCGGCTTCAGTGTAAGGCAACAGTACGTAATGAAGATATGTTATAATCTTAATTTATATTGGAATCTAATAGAAATTTTGTTAGAATTAACATTACCTCCATTGAGCTTTGATACACTTTGTGTTGTTTTATGTTCTGAGTTATATTTTTCTTGGTGTTTTGTAAAATATTTTATTATTTTGTATTTCTTGCGGTTGACAAGTTATTAATCAGCTGTTTACTGAAATATAATGCATGTAGTTATTTTACAGCAATGGTTTTCGAAAATTAGTAGCTACTATTGCACACTAGATGGTGCTTATATGCAGCTGTTAAGTATGAATGACAATCTCAAAGACGAAGAAGACTTATAGTTTGACAAGTTTAGTTTTTAGTTTTCCTTATTTTTCTTTGTTTTAGTAAATTTCTTATTAAAAGTGCAAAAAATCTTTTTAAAAGTTATTAAAATTAAATGTTTTTGTATTCATTTTATGTATTTGTTTTCATTTGCCTACGATAGCATAATGTACGACAATTAGTGAAAATTAGTAGCTACTATAGCACACTAGATGGTGATGAGTATATTGTATGCAGCGTTGATTACACTAATACACTCATACATAGCTCACACCGATTTGATAACGCTTTACGATTGGTTAACGATTACATCGCACATCTTACTCTAAATTTGTGATTGTATTGTGAAAAAGATTTTTACCCCCAGCGTATAGATGTTTTCACATCAAAAATAACAACATTTGTTTAAAAAAATATGCATTTATTCTTACATTTAATCATGAAAGTCTGCAAAACAATTTCTGCTTGCTGTGAAGCATAAATTTACGTTACAAATATCGCAAATATTATACGTACGATTTTCTATGCCACTCTTTGCACATTGCACACATCTTTTACGAAAAGGGCCTTTCATCTTAACGTGCGACGGTAAAGACTGCTTGTGTACTATATTTTGGACTCGCTTCTTTGCCATGGAAGTAGACGGTAGAGCATGTTTTCTTATAGAAAAACTGCCAATCATGGTTCTAGCAACAAATTGTCGGAATTCTAGAGACGTAAGTAAAGGACCTTTAATACGATGTTCAGCATGTAATTTCTGATATACAATATATGCATTGTTCATTGCAATATCTAAATTGTCGAAAAAAAGTCGTAGGTAATATTTTATTGTAGATTTTCTGTCGACTTCGTATGTAACTTTCTTCTGATCCATTAAGTCGACACCACCCATGTTTTGATTGTACTTGTGAACAATATCAGGACATGTAATCTCCAGACTTGGAGCTGATCCTACTTGTTTCCGTTTGATCTTTCGAGTAGGTATCAGCGATAAGAAATTGATAAGGAGCAGTACTGCTTTCTTATCCATCCACTTGACAAAAGAAATTCCTTCGAAGCTAGTGGCGTAGATATCTCCTCTTTTCATATCTTTGTCTAATGGTAATTTTTTTGGAAGATGCTTTCTATGTGTACGAACTGTGCCACAAGATTTGATATTTTTCTTTGCGAGGTTATATTGCAGCATCGGAGAGTTAAAAAAATGGTCAATATAAATTTCACATCCAAGACCCTCCAAAGGGGTTGTAAGCTCAAGAACAACAGATTATCCCAATCCAATTTGTGGTCCCGATTTCTTTTTTCTCGTATATAAGTCGAAATGAAACATATATCCTGTTTTAGCATCAGCACGGCACCACATTTGAACCCTCTCTTCACTGGTTTATTTTGCATATACTGCTTCATTATGTTATGCCCTTTAAATTTCACCGTATGCTCATCCACTGATTGGGTAATTGTGTTATTCAAAGCTGACTGGAAACTTAAATTGAAATGATCCATCACTAGTCTAGTCTTGTAAGCTCTATCAAAATTTGGCGATGTTGGTAATGGTTGCGACGCATTATTACAGAAATGGAAATTTCTTCTTATTTCTTTAAATCTTGAAAGTGGCATAACTGAGGCTATGTAAGGCACACCCATGTCGTGTTCGGTGGACCAGTAGTTTCTCAGAGAAGGTAATATATGGTAGCCCATGACATAGTTCATGCCAATAAATGCTGATACTTCTTGAAGATCTGTAGTGAACACGGCACCATTTTCATTAGCGAAGCGTAAAGTCTCTGGCATTATTATTTTTGCAATCAATGACCTGAAGTTTGTCACCATTTCAAATATATCAATAGGATTACTTGAGTCTGAATCTTGAAGAATATTGATTTTGCCGAACTCATAGTTAGTCCCAGAAAAATTATAAGGATTATAACAGTTTTTTTTCCACACAAACTCAGGAACCATACCACGAAATGATGTATCAAGTAAAGTAGGTCCTGCAGTATAATCTGACGGATCAGCTGACTCTATAATCACTTCGCCTGCAGCTGGACCTGGGTATTGATTAGAATCTGATCGACCAGCTGATTCAATAACCACTTCGCCTGCAGCTGGACCTGGATATTGATTAGAAACTGATCGACCAGCTGATTCAATAATCACTTCGGAGACTCCATCTTGCATGTTTTGTTGTAAGAACGACAGGTCTTCTTCGTCCAAAATGAGGGCGTCTTCATTGTCGCTGTTTTCAGCCATGAGATATTCCTCCACTTCGCTATCAGTCAGTCGGAATATTCGGTCACATTTGCGGGCCTAAAGTAATAGAAATCACTCAATATATAACATAAAAAATCATAAAACGTAATATGCGACATATGAGCAAATTTTGACCTTTCACGCATATTGGGCCACCGGTGTCCCTTACAGAAAATCTCATGTGTTAGCACTTCAAATGTATAAAACGCAATAAATAGCGATCAAGTTATAATAATTGGGGCCAAAAATATTCGGTTATCATTGAACGGTAGCGATTCTCATTCACAGTAATGTGCAGGTCTTGATCATCATGGAAGAAGTACTGCCCAATGACGCCGTCTGCCCATAAACCGCACCAATCCGTAATTTTTTCGGGATGCAATGATGACTCATGGATTACGTGTGGCGCTCTTAAAGTTGAGGCCACTGACTCCAAATTTCGGTAGTAAATTTTAATAATTTCGTCTCGTTGTTGGCTCGTATATCTTTCCATGATGAAATGGCAAACCATACTGAAGAGAAATGTCAAAAGAGCGGGAAAAAATATGGCGTCGTTTGCCGTCCCTACCGATTTACTTTTGTAGCGTCTCTGTTGAAAAACCCTTTACAATCATACATACTAGGTCGAAGTCAAGCAGTTTTTTTGAGAAATGAATTTTCAGACCCAATTTCATTAACTATAGGTGTTCCCCAGGGGTTAATTCTGGGGCCATTTTTATTCTCGTATTACGTTAATGATCTCCCTGAGCAGTTAGAATATTGCAAAATTCATATGTACGCCGACGATGTGCAGATTTATCTGGGGGCAAAATTAGATTCTCCTGATGATGCAGTGTGCAAAGTTAATTATGATTTACAGAAGATCTAAGATTGAGCATCGACAAATGGTCTTTGTCTTAATCCTTTAAAATCCTAGTGCCTACTCATTCACGGTAGGTCTCGGAAACACAATTTTGATGTTAATATTATTCTTAGTGGTCGTAGAATACAACAAATTGGAGAATTATTTTTAACAACACTTTGACTTGGTCAAACAATATAAATTCCATTGTGGGGACAACATACAATAAATTAAGGGCTCTATAGTATGGTCTATGGTCAACACAATCGTTTACGCCGCAGCGAATAAGGCTATTACTTGCAAAGTCACAACTAACGCCGTCAGTGTTTTATGGATGAGAACTGTTTTCTTGTTGCGACGCAGTAAGTAGGAGAATACTTAATGTTACTTTTGATAACATATGTAGATACGTGTATGGCGTTTGAATATATAATCACATAACAACCTTCAGCTCTTCGTTACACGGTGTAACACTTGACAATCTTTTCAAGCCTGGAGCTTTACTACTATTGCAGAATATAATATATCTGAGATGCCCACCATACCTTTTCGATCGCATTAGGCAGACACGATCAAACTGAGGAAATATTCTAATCCCATTAAGACATCGGGCACTGGTTTCTTATCTGATTTTAATGATTTAATTTCCGTCTTTAGCAAAATGTTAGCAGTTTCTTGATTTTTTAGTTTTTTTTAGCATTTCACAATATTTTCTGCGATAAAAAGCCTATTTTTTTCTCGGTTAAGGCAATAAGAACAAAATGAGGACTCGTTATCAGAGGGAATTTTAACTTATCGAATGTTATTTAAATTTTTTCACGTTTTGTTTTTTTTAGTGTTCTTTGAAAACCAAAAGATCTCCAAGATCTTCCAGATCACTGTCTTCGATAGAAATGTTAAATGCTTGCAAATCGTTTGGGAGTTCATCCGATACTTTTTGAAATTTGGGTCTTAGTTCTGCGTTAGATTTATATGGAATCACGGCCTCTAGGTTTTCAGAAAATTCGTAGTTGTCTTGAGGCAGCAACCAATCGAAAGTTTCTAATAAGGAATTTTTTGCCAAGTTCAAAGTGGGGACTGCACCTGACAGGAAAAACTTCTTCTCAAACCACTTTCTTTCAAAATGTCGATCGCAAACAAATTTACGTACAACGTCTGTGCCTAAATTCAATTTATGTATCCATTTACTTCTAGAAAATGCATCTTTAGGAAATTTAAAAATTCGAACGGGAAAATTGTCGGATCTATTTCTATTGCTTCTCAAACATGTTTCAACAACACATACACGGCTATTTTTCCTATTATCAATTAATTTCTTATTGTTTTCCATTCTAAATATTGTTTCCATGAAATCAACAAATAAATATGAGACAGGATATGAAAACACTAATCTAATTATTATTTTTAAATCAATGCGCTTTTTATGTTAATCAGTTGAAATCTGGATTCAATTTTTTTCGCCTATCATTAAAAAAAAAACTACAACACATGAACACACACACGCGAAACAAAAGTGTTTCCCTCCGCTCTACAGCAACAACACCCGCAAATTCATATCATTTTCATCCTCAGAGAGAAGCTCAACTGTGATTGCCGATCAGTGTTGCCGAAAGTGGGCATTTATGCCCAAAAGTGGGCATAAAAAATGTAAAATTTATGAGTTGGGCGGACTTTGGGCATTTTTTTGTTTGCGGCATATTGTTAATTTTTTTTTTCTATTTTTTTTTACATATTGCCGTTTTGACATATTGAGTTTTTTTTTGCTTTTTACATTTTGCCGTTTTTACATTTTCGTGTTCACCAATAATTTACGCAATCCGCTAGCGGGTTATTAATTATGAACGACGTCAAAAATAACTCAGTGGCACTATACTCTGTGATGCTTCTTCGCGTATTTTCTCAATATGTTTGTTTATTTTCTGTGAATGTTTGTGCAACAGCGTCGAAATAGTTGAAAAGCAATGGATAAGTAAGTAAAAACACTATTTCATGAATAATTTGCATTTATTAATAAAAATCTATTGTAGGTTCATAACAAAAAAATCAATAATTCAACCTACAGAAAACAGTGTTGAGGAAGCAGCTCCCAGGTAAATTTGTCATCAATCAAGCATGATATGATTAAATAATTCGTTATTTTCTCACAGCTTTAAGTCCGCCAATATCGCCAGCCATAAATAACATTCGCACTATCTGTTGCCAAACCAATCAAAGTTGTTACGCGAATGTTGCAAGAAGAAAAACGTCTTTAATTAAATTATAAATGGAAACTGCATCTGCTTTAGTGATCTCCAATATGGCCAGGAACTTATTTTGAATGCTAGAAATAGAGCCATAAAAACAAATAGAACGCTATTTTGCAATACTGGAAAATTACTGATTTGGCTTTTTTAATGTAATTAATACATACAATGAATTCCATAACCAAAGCATAACTTTAACTAATTTTATAAAAAACAAAAAAAAAGACTGAATTATTGATTTTTGTTTAAATGTATGTAATGTAATTTGTTTTTTTTTTATTTTATGTTATTCATATACAAATTAAAAAAAATACAAATTTTTATAATAATTACAAATTTTAAAAAAAATACAAATTTTTAGAACAAACAAAATTTTTTTTAAAAAAATACAAATTGAAAAAAAAGGTTTTTTATTTTTCCAACATCTTCATGCTGCAAAAGAGTACTCTTTTCGGCATTTGGAAAAGTGAGGAGTAAAAAAGAAAAAAAAAGTCATCACTTTTAATATATAACGTCAGGGTATATTTTTTCAACTCTTGAATTTTTGGGCATAAATTGTTGATTTTGGGCACTTTTAGGGGAAATTTTGGGCGGAAAAAAATTTTTCAAACGGCAACACTGCTGCCAATGTGTAGAACAGTAGCAGAGCGCACAAGCAACCATATGGCGTAGAGAAAAGAATAAAAGAGCGTAGTTAACTGTGAGCATGGGACTCATTACAAAATGAGAACATGGGACGCATTAAGGGCTAACTATAATGTGCTTGTGTGGGCTTATGCCAGCTTAAGTAACTGTGGGAATACATATGTTTTGTATGTGGTAAACTATAATGTAGTACTTAGAGTAAAGAGCCAAACTGAACGCACATTCCGTACGTAAAAAGCTGTTTGTATATGGTATACATAAAAAGCAAATTTGAAATGGAATTCAGCTATTTTTATTAACGTGCACATCCCTTCCAATGCAAATTTAATCAATTTAAGGGATTTTAAATTTCTTATGCATTTTTCACCAAATAAACACAAAATCTGAAGCTGTTATTGTTTAGTAATTCAGTGATGCACACTGATGCATTTTTAGTACTTTTCTTCGTAAATTACACAAAAAGAAAAACAGGTGCAGTTTTGCATTCAATTTTTTGCAAAAATTAATAAAATAATCGAACACATTCATACTTAAGGTATGATTTATATTGTTACGAATTTCCTTATTCGTCCTTTTTGCGTTGTTTTATTCCCAATAATAAAACAAGGTTCGTTTTAAATTACGATAATTACAACGGTTTCACTTCCTTTTTTTTTTACTTATATAGTACAACAGTTTACCTTATTTATAACACTTAAAAAGTCTTGTATTTACTATCAATTCGCGTTGCTTACTTTACGGTGTTTAATCACAAACTGCACTCTCCATTCCAAAGACCTCTGCTATTTATACCAACTCACCATACTCAAATGAAGGTAGATCTAGCGAATTCAAGAACCTTCTAGACATTGTTATTGTTGCTTATCTTTGTAGAAACATTCTCGAATGGCGGAGAGTTATCTTTACTGAGGTGAATTCATGCTACTGGTTTAGCGAGCTGGTACGTTGTTACAATGCATACTTTCAGGCGCATTACTAACCGCCTGTTATTTAAATACTGTTAGTAGAGTCATTAACAGCACGCAAAAGCTTTTACTTATTCGTAACAATAGCCAGTAGCAAGAATTCACCTCAGTAAAGATAATTCTCCTGTGTTCGAGATTGTTCTACAAAGATAAGTAACAACACCAACATCTAGAAAGTTATTGAATTCGGTAGATATACCTCCATTTGAGTATGGTGAGTTGGTATAAATAGCGGAGGTCTTTGGAATGGAGAGTCCAGTTTGTGATTAAACCCCGTAAAGTAAGCAACGCGAATTGATAGTAAAATACAAAACTTTTAAGTGTTATAAATAAAGTAAACTGTTGTACTATATAAATAAAATAAAAGGAAGTGAAACCGTTGTAATTATCGTAATTTAAAACGAACCTTGTCTTATTATTGGGAATAAAACAACGCAAAAAGGACGAATAAGGAAATTCGTAACATTGGTGTCAGAAGTGAAATTACAACAACGATGACGTTTGAAGAACAACGATGACGTTTGAAGAACTCAAAGTTGAACAACTAAAAAAGGAGTTGAGTAAATTGGATCAACCGACAGCTGGTAATAAGGTAGAGCTGCAGAGGCGATTAATAGAAGAATTCAAGCGCCGAAACATTGACATTGACAAATACCAGTTTGAATGCAAAGAAGAAATGGAGATTTCTGCAAATGAAGCAACTGGTAATGTAGATGTTTCTACAATGTTTGCTGCCATGATGGAAAAGTTTGCAAAATTGGACGAAAACTCTAGAATTATTAACGTGAAGCTGGACGAGAATTCTAGAATTGTGGACGAGAAATTGAGCGAAGATTCTCGAATAATTAACGACAAACTGAATGAGAAATTTGGTGAGAATTATAGAATTATGAACAAGAAATCTCCGAAGTTGTGAGCAATATGGAGATTCAAGTGAACGATCAATTCGAAAAGGTTGAACATAAGTTCGAGGAAATGGGGCAGAGGATTGAAGAAGTCGAACATAAGTTCGAGGAAGTCGAACGGGAACTAAAGAATGGTGTAAGCGAATTGCAAAGGAAAATGAGAGAACTTCAGTTACAAGAGGGGCCAGTGCGAGTAACTTCTGAAGGCTGTAGTGGATTGAAAGCTCCCAGTTTGGATGGCTCTACGCCATTCGACGTTTTTAAATTCCAATTCGAAATGGTCGCAATTAAGAACTTGTGGAACAGCAACGACAAAGCAGTAGAGCTAATTTTAGCACTGAAAGGCAACGCAGCAGAAATCCTTCAGAGCATTCCCGTGAGTGCCAGAAACAACTACGAGGATATACTGGCTGCGTTACAACGCAAGTATGGTGGCGATCACAAGAAGGATTTATATCGCATGGAATTAAGAGGCCGCGTGCAAAAGCATAATGAAACGCTTCAGGACTTCGCAACCGAGGTGGAACGTTTGGTGTTGATGGCATATCCTGGAGAACCCTAAACTTTCTTAGAGTAATTTAAGATAGAGGCATTTGTTAGGGGCATTAACGATCCTGACGTTAGATATGCGGTATTTGCCTCACAAAGAGCTACATTTGTGGAAACAGTTTCATTTGGTTTGGCGAATGAGACGGCGAGGGTTGTTTCCAGTCAACAGACACATAATGTGCGAAGGGTAGAAACGGAAGGCAAATCAAAAGATTTGAAAGGCGCCGTTAGCGAACTGAAAGAAGTGATTCGGATTCTCACGAAAGCGCTATGGCAAGCAACAAAATTGAAAAGTGACAATCATGGCGAACGTGGCCCTATAGGGCGGGTCTGTAGAGACCCGCGAAAACGGTCAAGATCTCTAGCGATAACAGCCGATACCGGACGAGTAAATGACCGTCCACATGTAATCGAGCGTACGCAGGATTCTAAGGCGGAGATAAAAGAGCAAATTATTGACGTCCGATCCCTGCGAATTGAGTCGGACGACGACGAGTGGTTCACGGCACAGAGAAGTGATCCTGTATTGACAAAAATTATTTTGGCAAAGGAAGAGGATAGACAATTAACGCGGAATGAAATCGCTTTAGAAAGCCCCGTTTTAAAATCATATTGGGCCCAGTGGAATAGCCTGAGATTGCTAGATGGCTGTCTATACCGTGTATGGGAAAGTGAAGATGGAAAAACGGAGAAAAGTCTAATTGTGGTACCTGCCTTGAAAGTGAAAGAGATAATTGCAGAATCTCATAATGGACCGAGTGGTAGGCACCTCGGCAAAGGCAAAACTATGGAGAAACTTAGTGAACGTTTCTATTGGGTTGGTCGTCAAAAAGATGTATCCGAGTGGATTGCAGGCTGCACTCAGTACTTGACAACTAAAGGACCAACGCGGAGGAGTTGCGGACGGAGAGATCAGGAGAGCCCAACTGCTCCCTTCGAGCGAATATCCGTGAATGTGGTTGGTTCTGTAGCATACATACACAGTCAACGCAACCAACGGCTATAGAGTACAAACTAAAGCCAACATAACCAACAGAAATACATATTAAAGAAATACCAAAAGAGGTATTAGCTTACATTTCATTGGCACTTCCCAAAGTGTCCAAATAACTAAAAGTCGAACAGCCAAACACACTCCACATAACAAGCGCCGTTTAATACTCTAAACGATACACATTGCTCTGTACGCAAGGCAAATAACAGTTCTCACGCCAGTGAAACTGATTCGTCAGCATGGCACACGCAGACATGACGGCGACCGTCCATGGCTTTGAGTATGTTCTACTGCATACACACAGCGACACATACAATGTTGCATAGCCACAGAACGGTGATCGTCTCTGCTGACAGCGACCGTTCATAGCTCCAAGAACGTCGCATACATACAACAATGTATACGGCATGATAAGCAATGAGCAGCGAGCGTTCCCTCTGCTGAGGGATACGCATATGATATTCGTTGGTCTGCCGCGACAACTCCATATAAATTATATAGGAATAAGAATATTAATGTAAGATACTATTGTATTTAGAATTAATATAAAAAGAACCAAATTAATAAATAAAGACACAGAAAGGTTTTGACGCTCAAGATAGCTCAACCAAAAAGAATTCCATTGTGTAATTATTACAGTTCATATCCAACAAGTAACTCTGGGAACCAATATGCCCTCGTCGTTATGGACTACTTCAGCAAATGGCCCGAGGTGTACGCTATTCCAAATAAAGAAGCGAAAACAATAAGCAAAGCTATCGTGATCAACTGGATAAGTCTTTTTGGTGTCCCTTTAGAACTGCCTTCGGAGCAGGGTAGGAATTTTGAATCTGCCGTCTTGAAAGAAATATGCGAGAGGAATGGAATTCGTGGCATAAGAACGACATCAGTGCGCCCTCGGACTGACGGCACGGTAGAGAAGTTTAATCAGGCTCTTGAAGAATATTTGAGCAAGATCGTCAGTAAGGATAGAAAATTCTGGGACGAACGCATACCAAAATTCCTTCTAGCATACCGGTCGGCCACCCAGGATCCACTGCCCGAACACCAGCTAGTGCCGTCTTCGGGACAGAGTTAATGCTCCCTAGAAATTTGGAGTTTGGCAACTGCCTCACATCCGACAGTGGGGAGAATGATGGTATCCCAGGAGAGCTGAGCGAACTTCACGTGTTTGTTCGCAGCAGAATGAAGTTGGTCAGCAATAAAATGGAAGCCAGATACGACCGAGCGGCAAATTCAGAAGGATTTCATGAAGGCCAGCTAGTTTTACTGTTCAACCCACAGCGCAAGAAGGGTTTATCTCCAAAACTTCAGACTCACTGGGAAGGCCCTTACAAGGTTGTCAAACGAATAAATGACGTGGTTTATAGAATCCAGAAAAGCCAAAGTCCAAGAGCTAAAATGAAAGTCGTGCATTTGGAAAGACTAGCTCTGTATGGAAAACAGAGGGTTGAGCCTGCTCGCGACGAACAGGCTTAAGTGGGGGGCAGTGTTACGAATAAGTAAAAGCTATTGCTTGCTGTTTATGACTCTACTAACAGTATGTAAATAACAGGCGGTTAGTGCTGCGGCTGAAAGTATGCATTGTTACAACCAGCTCGCTAAACCAGTAGCACGAATTCACCGCAGTAAAGATAATTCACCTGTGTTCGAGATTATTCTACAAAGATGAGCAACAACACCAACATCTAGAAAGTTCTTGAATTCGCTAGATATACCTTCATTTGAGTATGGTGAGTTGGTATACATAGCGGAGGTCTTTGGAATGGAGAGTGCAGTTTGTGATTAAACCCCGTGAAGTAAGCAACGCGAATTGATAGTAAAATACAAGACTTTTTAAGTGTTATAAATAAAGTAAACTGTTGTACTAAATAAGTAAAATAAAAGGAAGTGAAACCGTTGTAATTATCGTAATTTAAAACGAACCCTGTTTTATTATTGGGAATAAACCCACGCAAAAAGGACGAATAAGGAAATTCGTAACATTGGTGTCAGAAGTGAAATTACAACAACGATGACGTTTGAAGAACAACGATGACGTTTGAAGAACTCAAAGTTGAACAACTAAAAAAGGAGTTGAGTAAATTGGATCAACCGACAGCTGGTAATAAGGTAGAGCTGCAGAGGCGATTAATAGAAGAATTCAAGCGCCGAAACATTGACATTGACAAATACCAGTTTGAATGCAAAGAAGAAATGGAGATTTCTGCAAATGAAGCAACTGGTAATGTAGATGTTTCTACAATGTTTGCGGCCATGATGGAAAAGTTTGCAAAATTGGACGAAAACTCTAGAATTATTAACGTGAAGCTGGACAAGAATTCTAGAATTGTGGACGAGAAATTGAGCGAAGATTCTCGAATAATTAACGACAAACTGAATGAGAAATTTGGTGAGAATTATTGAATTATGAACGAGAAATTAAGCGAGAATTCTAGAATTATTCAGGAAACATCAAATGCCACAAATGAGAAACTGCAAGAAATCTCCGAAGTTGTGAGCAATATGGAGATTCAAGTGAACGATCAATTCGAAAAGGTTGAACATAAGCTCGAGGAAATGGGGCAGAGGATTGAAGAAGTCGAACATAAGTTCGAGGAAGTCGAACGGGAACTAAAGAATGGTGTAAGCGAATTGCAAAGGAAAATGAGAGAACTTCAGTTACAAGAGGGGCCAGTGCGAGTAACTTCTGAAGGCTGTAGTGGATTGAAAGCTCCCAGTTTGGATGGCTCTACGCCATTCGACGTTTTTAAATTCCAATTCGAAATGGTCGCAATTAAGAACTTGTGGAACAGCAACGACAAAGCAGTAGAGCTAATTTTAGCACTGAAAGGCAACGCAACAGAAGTCCTTCAGAGCATTCCCGTGAGTGCCAGAAACAACTACGAGGATATACTGGCTGCGTTACAACGCAAGTATGGTGGCGATCACAAGAAGGATTTATATCGCATGGAATTAAGAGGCCGCGTGCAAAAGCATAATGAAACGCTTCAGGACTTCGCAACCGAGGTGGAACGTTTGGTGTTGATGGCATATCCTGGAGAACCCTAAACTTTCTTAGAGTAATTTAAGATAGAGGCATTTGTTAGGGGCATTAACGATCCTGACGTTAGATATGCGGTATTTGCCTCACAAAGAGCTACATTTGTGGAAACAGTTTCATTTGGTTTGGCGAATGAGACGGCGAGGGTTGTTTCCAGTCAACAGACACATAATGTGCGAAGGGTAGAAACGGAAGGCAAATCAAAAGATTTGAAAGGCGCCGTTAGCGAACTGAAAGAAGTGATTCGGATTCTCACGAAAGCGCTATGGCAAGCAACAAAATTGAAAAGTGACAATCATGGCGAACGTGGCCCTATAGGGCGGGTCTGTAGAGACCCGCGAAAACGGTCAAGATCTCTAGCGATAACAGCCGATACCGGACGAGTAAATGACCGTCCACATGTAATCGAGCGTACGCAGGATTCTAAGGCGGAGATAAAAGAGCAAATTATTGACGTCCGATCCCTGCGAATTGAGTCGGACGACGACGAGTGGTTCACGGCACAGAGAAGTGATCCTGTATTGACAAAAATTATTTTGGCAAAGGAAGAGGATAGACAATTAACGCGGAATGAAATCGCTTTAGAAAGCCCCGTTTTAAAATCATATTGGGCCCAGTGGAATAGCCTGAGATTTCTAGATGGCTGTCTATACCGTGTATGGGAAAGTGAAGATGGAAAAACGGAGAAAAGTCTAATTGTGGTACCTGCCTTGAAAGTGAAAGAGATAATTGCAGAATCTCATAATGGACCGAGTGGTAGGCACCTCGGCAAAGGCAAAACTATGGAGAAACTTAGTGAACGTTTCTATTGGGTTGGTCGTCAAAAAGATGTATCCGAGTGGATTGCAGGCTGCACTCAGTACTTGACAACTAAAGGACCAACGCGGAGGAGTTGCGGACGGAGAGATCAGGAGAGCCCAACTGCTCCCTTCGAGCGAATATCCGTGAATGTGGTTGGTTCTGTAGCATACATACACAGTCAACGCAACCAACGGCTATAGAGTACAAACTAAAGCCAACATAACCAACAGAAATACATATTAAAGAAATACCAAAAGAGGTATTAGCTTACATTTCATTGGCACTTCCCAAAGTGTCCAAATAACTAAAAGTCGAACAGCCAAACACACTCCACATAACAAGCGCCGTTTAATACTCTAAACGATACACATTGCTCTGTACGCAAGGCAAATAACAGTTCTCACGCCAGTGAAACTGATTCGTCAGCATGGCACACGCAGACATGACGGCGACCGTCCATGGCTTTGAGTATGTTCTACTGCATACACACAGCGACCCATACAATGTTGCATAGCCACAGAACGGTGATCGTCTCTGCTGACAGCGACCGTTCATAGCTCCAAGAACGTCGCATACATACAACAATGTATACGGCATGATAAGCCATGAGCAGCGAGCGTTCCCTCTGCTGAGGGATACGCATATGATATTCGTTGGTCTGCCGCGACAACTCCATATAAATTATATAGGAATAAGAATATTAATGTAAGATACTATTGTATTTAGAATTAATATAAAAAGAACCAAATTAATAAATAAAGACACAGAAAGGTTTTGACGCTCAAGATAGCTCAACCAAAAAGAATTCCATTGTGTAATTATTACAGTTCATATCCAACAAGTAACTCTGGGAACCAATATGCCCTCGTCGTTATGGACTACTTCAGCAAATGGCCCGAGGTGTACGCTATTCCAAATAAAGAAGCGAAAACAATAAGCAAAGCTATCGTGATCAACTGGATAAGTCTTTTTGGTGTCCCTTTAGAACTGCCTTCGGAGCAGGGTAGGAATTTTGAATCTGCCGTCTTGAAAGAAATATGCGAGAGGAATGGAATTCGTGGCATAAGAACGACATCAGTGCGCCCTCGGACTGACGGCACGGTAGAGAAGTTTAATCAGGCTCTTGAAGAATATTTGAGCAAGATCGTCAGTAAGGATAGAAAATTCTGGGACGAACGCATACCAAAATTCCTTCTAGCATACCGGTCGGCCACCCAGGATCCACTGCCCGAACACCAGCTAGTGCCGTCTTCGGGACAGAGTTAATGCTCCCTAGAAATTTGGAGTTTGGCAACTGCCTCACATCCGACAGTGGGGAGAATGATGGTATCCCAGGAGAGCTGAGCGAACTTCACGTGTTTGTTCGCAGCAGAATGAAGTTGGTCAGCAATAAAATGGAAGCCAGATACGACCGAGCGGCAAATTCAGAAGGATTTCATGAAGGCCAGCTAGTTTTACTGTTCAACCCACAGCGCAAGAAGGGTTTATCTCCAAAACTTCAGACTCACTGGGAAGGCCCTTACAAGGTTGTCAAACGAATAAATGACGTGGTTTATAGAATCCAGAAAAGCCAAAGTCCAAGAGCTAAAATGAAAGTCGTGCATTTGGAAAGACTAGCTCTGTATGGAAAACAGAGGGTTGAGCCTGCTCGCGACGAACAGGCTTAAGTGGGGGGCAGTGTTACGAATAAGTAAAAGCTATTGCTTGCTGTTTATGACTCTACTAACAGTATGTAAATAACAGGCGGTTAGTGCTGCGGCTGAAAGTATGCATTGTTACAACCAGCTCGCTAAACCAGTAGCACGAATTCACCGCAGTAAAGATAATTCACCTGTGTTCGAGATTATTCTACAAAGATGAGCAACAACACCAACATCTAGAAAGTTCTTGAATTCGCTAGATATACCTTCATTTGAGTATGGTGAGTTGGTATACATAGCGGAGGTCTTTGGAATGGAGAGTGCAGTTTGTGATTAAACCCCGTGAAGTAAGCAACGCGAATTGATAGTAAAATACAAGACTTTTTAAGTGTTATAAATAAAGTAAACTGTTGTACTAAATAAGTAAAATAAAAGGAAGTGAAACCGTTGTAATTATCGTAATTTAAAACGAACCCTGTTTTATTATTGGGAATAAACCCACGCAAAAAGGACGAATAAGGAAATTCGTAACATTGGTGTCAGAAGTGAAATTACAACAACGATGACGTTTGAAGAACAACGATGACGTTTGAAGAACTCAAAGTTGAACAACTAAAAAAGGAGTTGAGTAAATTGGATCAACCGACAGCTGGTAATAAGGTAGAGCTGCAGAGGCGATTAATAGAAGAATTCAAGCGCCGAAACATTGACATTGACAAATACCAGTTTGAATGCAAAGAAGAAATGGAGATTTCTGCAAATGAAGCAACTGGTAATGTAGATGTTTCTACAATGTTTGCGGCCATGATGGAAAAGTTTGCAAAATTGGACGAAAACTCTAGAATTATTAACGTGAAGCTGGACAAGAATTCTAGAATTGTGGACGAGAAATTGAGCGAAGATTCTCGAATAATTAACGACAAACTGAATGAGAAATTTGGTGAGAATTATTGAATTATGAACGAGAAATTAAGCGAGAATTCTAGAATTATTCAGGAAACATCAAATGCCACAAATGAGAAACTGCAAGAAATCTCCGAAGTTGTGAGCAATATGGAGATTCAAGTGAACGATCAATTCGAAAAGGTTGAACATAAGCTCGAGGAAATGGGGCAGAGGATTGAAGAAGTCGAACATAAGTTCGAGGAAGTCGAACGGGAACTAAAGAATGGTGTAAGCGAATTGCAAAGGAAAATGAGAGAACTTCAGTTACAAGAGGGGCCAGTGCGAGTAACTTCTGAAGGCTGTAGTGGATTGAAAGCTCCCAGTTTGGATGGCTCTACGCCATTCGACGTTTTTAAATTCCAATTCGAAATGGTCGCAATTAAGAACTTGTGGAACAGCAACGACAAAGCAGTAGAGCTAATTTTAGCACTGAAAGGCAACGCAACAGAAGTCCTTCAGAGCATTCCCGTGAGTGCCAGAAACAACTACGAGGATATACTGGCTGCGTTACAACGCAAGTATGGTGGCGATCACAAGAAGGATTTATATCGCATGGAATTAAGAGGCCGCGTGCAAAAGCATAATGAAACGCTTCAGGACTTCGCAACCGAGGTGGAACGTTTGGTGTTGATGGCATATCCTGGAGAACCCTAAACTTTCTTAGAGTAATTTAAGATAGAGGCATTTGTTAGGGGCATTAACGATCCTGACGTTAGATATGCGGTATTTGCCTCACAAAGAGCTACATTTGTGGAAACAGTTTCATTTGGTTTGGCGAATGAGACGGCGAGGGTTGTTTCCAGTCAACAGACACATAATGTGCGAAGGGTAGAAACGGAAGGCAAATCAAAAGATTTGAAAGGCGCCGTTAGCGAACTGAAAGAAGTGATTCGGATTCTCACGAAAGCGCTATGGCAAGCAACAAAATTGAAAAGTGACAATCATGGCGAACGTGGCCCTATAGGGCGGGTCTGTAGAGACCCGCGAAAACGGTCAAGATCTCTAGCGATAACAGCCGATACCGGACGAGTAAATGACCGTCCACATGTAATCGAGCGTACGCAGGATTCTAAGGCGGAGATAAAAGAGCAAATTATTGACGTCCGATCCCTGCGAATTGAGTCGGACGACGACGAGTGGTTCACGGCACAGAGAAGTGATCCTGTATTGACAAAAATTATTTTGGCAAAGGAAGAGGATAGACAATTAACGCGGAATGAAATCGCTTTAGAAAGCCCCGTTTTAAAATCATATTGGGCCCAGTGGAATAGCCTGAGATTTCTAGATGGCTGTCTATACCGTGTATGGGAAAGTGAAGATGGAAAAACGGAGAAAAGTCTAATTGTGGTACCTGCCTTGAAAGTGAAAGAGATAATTGCAGAATCTCATAATGGACCGAGTGGTAGGCACCTCGGCAAAGGCAAAACTATGGAGAAACTTAGTGAACGTTTCTATTGGGTTGGTCGTCAAAAAGATGTATCCGAGTGGATTGCAGGCTGCACTCAGTACTTGACAACTAAAGGACCAACGCGGAGGAGTTGCGGACGGAGAGATCAGGAGAGCCCAACTGCTCCCTTCGAGCGAATATCCGTGAATGTGGTTGGTTCTGTAGCATACATACACAGTCAACGCAACCAACGGCTATAGAGTACAAACTAAAGCCAACATAACCAACAGAAATACATATTAAAGAAATACCAAAAGAGGTATTAGCTTACATTTCATTGGCACTTCCCAAAGTGTCCAAATAACTAAAAGTCGAACAGCCAAACACACTCCACATAACAAGCGCCGTTTAATACTCTAAACGATACACATTGCTCTGTACGCAAGGCAAATAACAGTTCTCACGCCAGTGAAACTGATTCGTCAGCATGGCACACGCAGACATGACGGCGACCGTCCATGGCTTTGAGTATGTTCTACTGCATACACACAGCGACCCATACAATGTTGCATAGCCACAGAACGGTGATCGTCTCTGCTGACAGCGACCGTTCATAGCTCCAAGAACGTCGCATACATACAACAATGTATACGGCATGATAAGCCATGAGCAGCGAGCGTTCCCTCTGCTGAGGGATACGCATATGATATTCGTTGGTCTGCCGCGACAACTCCATATAAATTATATAGGAATAAGAATATTAATGTAAGATACTATTGTATTTAGAATTAATATAAAAAGAACCAAATTAATAAATAAAGACACAGAAAGGTTTTGACGCTCAAGATAGCTCAACCAAAAAGAATTCCATTGTGTAATTATTACAGTTCATATCCAACAAGTAACTCTGGGAACCAATATGCCCTCGTCGTTATGGACTACTTCAGCAAATGGCCCGAGGTGTACGCTATTCCAAATAAAGAAGCGAAAACAATAAGCAAAGCTATCGTGATCAACTGGATAAGTCTTTTTGGTGTCCCTTTAGAACTGCCTTCGGAGCAGGGTAGGAATTTTGAATCTGCCGTCTTGAAAGAAATATGCGAGAGGAATGGAATTCGTGGCATAAGAACGACATCAGTGCGCCCTCGGACTGACGGCACGGTAGAGAAGTTTAATCAGGCTCTTGAAGAATATTTGAGCAAGATCGTCAGTAAGGATAGAAAATTCTGGGACGAACGCATACCAAAATTCCTTCTAGCATACCGGTCGGCCACCCAGGATCCACTGCCCGAACACCAGCTAGTGCCGTCTTCGGGACAGAGTTAATGCTCCCTAGAAATTTGGAGTTTGGCAACTGCCTCACATCCGACAGTGGGGAGAATGATGGTATCCCAGGAGAGCTGAGCGAACTTCACGTGTTTGTTCGCAGCAGAATGAAGTTGGTCAGCAATAAAATGGAAGCCAGATACGACCGAGCGGCAAATTCAGAAGGATTTCATGAAGGCCAGCTAGTTTTACTGTTCAACCCACAGCGCAAGAAGGGTTTATCTCCAAAACTTCAGACTCACTGGGAAGGCCCTTACAAGGTTGTCAAACGAATAAATGACGTGGTTTATAGAATCCAGAAAAGCCAAAGTCCAAGAGCTAAAATGAAAGTCGTGCATTTGGAAAGACTAGCTCTGTATGGAAAACAGAGGGTTGAGCCTGCTCGCGACGAACAGGCTTAAGTGGGGGGCAGTGTTACGAATAAGTAAAAGCTATTGCTTGCTGTTTATGACTCTACTAACAGTATGTAAATAACAGGCGGTTAGTGCTGCGGCTGAAAGTATGCATTGTTACAACCAGCTCGCTAAACCAGTAGCACGAATTCACCGCAGTAAAGATAATTCACCTGTGTTCGAGATTATTCTACAAAGATGAGCAACAACACCAACATCTAGAAAGTTCTTGAATTCGCTAGATATACCTTCATTTGAGTATGGTGAGTTGGTATACATAGCGGAGGTCTTTGGAATGGAGAGTGCAGTTTGTGATTAAACCCCGTGAAGTAAGCAACGCGAATTGATAGTAAAATACAAGACTTTTTAAGTGTTATAAATAAAGTAAACTGTTGTACTAAATAAGTAAAATAAAAGGAAGTGAAACCGTTGTAATTATCGTAATTTAAAACGAACCCTGTTTTATTATTGGGAATAAACCCACGCAAAAAGGACGAATAAGGAAATTCGTAACATTGGTGTCAGAAGTGAAATTACAACAACGATGACGTTTGAAGAACAACGATGACGTTTGAAGAACTCAAAGTTGAACAACTAAAAAAGGAGTTGAGTAAATTGGATCAACCGACAGCTGGTAATAAGGTAGAGCTGCAGAGGCGATTAATAGAAGAATTCAAGCGCCGAAACATTGACATTGACAAATACCAGTTTGAATGCAAAGAAGAAATGGAGATTTCTGCAAATGAAGCAACTGGTAATGTAGATGTTTCTACAATGTTTGCGGCCATGATGGAAAAGTTTGCAAAATTGGACGAAAACTCTAGAATTATTAACGTGAAGCTGGACGAGAATTCTAGAATTGTGGACGAGAAATTGAGCGAAGATTCTCGAATAATTAACGACAAACTGAATGAGAAATTTGGTGAGAATTATTGAATTATGAACGAGAAATTAAGCGAGAATTCTAGAATTATTCAGGAAACATCAAATGCCACAAATGAGAAACTGCAAGAAATCTCCGAAGTTGTGAGCAATATGGAGATTCAAGTGAACGATCAATTCGAAAAGGTTGAACATAAGCTCGAGGAAATGGGGCAGAGGATTGAAGAAGTCGAACATAAGTTCGAGGAAGTCGAACGGGAACTAAAGAATGGTGTAAGCGAATTGCAAAGGAAAATGAGAGAACTTCAGTTACAAGAGGGGCCAGTGCGAGTAACTTCTGAAGGCTGTAGTGGATTGAAAGCTCCCAGTTTGGATGGCTCTACGCCATTCGACGTTTTTAAATTCCAATTCGAAATGGTCGCAATTAAGAACTTGTGGAACAGCAACGACAAAGCAGTAGAGCTAATTTTAGCACTGAAAGGCAACGCAACAGAAGTCCTTCAGAGCATTCCCGTGAGTGCCAGAAACAACTACGAGGATATACTGGCTGCGTTACAACGCAAGTATGGTGGCGATCACAAGAAGGATTTATATCGCATGGAATTAAGAGGCCGCGTGCAAAAGCATAATGAAACGCTTCAGGACTTCGCAACCGAGGTGGAACGTTTGGTGTTGATGGCATATCCTGGAGAACCCTAAACTTTCTTAGAGTAATTTAAGATAGAGGCATTTGTTAGGGGCATTAACGATCCTGACGTTAGATATGCGGTATTTGCCTCACAAAGAGCTACATTTGTGGAAACAGTTTCATTTGGTTTGGCGAATGAGACGGCGAGGGTTGTTTCCAGTCAACAGACACATAATGTGCGAAGGGTAGAAACGGAAGGCAAATCAAAAGATTTGAAAGGCGCCGTTAGCGAACTGAAAGAAGTGATTCGGATTCTCACGAAAGCGCTATGGCAAGCAACAAAATTGAAAAGTGACAATCATGGCGAACGTGGCCCTATAGGGCGGGTCTGTAGAGACCCGCGAAAACGGTCAAGATCTCTAGCGATAACAGCCGATACCGGACGAGTAAATGACCGTCCACATGTAATCGAGCGTACGCAGGATTCTAAGGCGGAGATAAAAGAGCAAATTATTGACGTCCGATCCCTGCGAATTGAGTCGGACGACGACGAGTGGTTCACGGCACAGAGAAGTGATCCTGTATTGACAAAAATTATTTTGGCAAAGGAAGAGGATAGACAATTAACGCGGAATGAAATCGCTTTAGAAAGCCCCGTTTTAAAATCATATTGGGCCCAGTGGAATAGCCTGAGATTGCTAGATGGCTGTCTATACCGTGTATGGGAAAGTGAAGATGGAAAAACGGAGAAAAGTCTAATTGTGGTACCTGCCTTGAAAGTGAAAGAGATAATTGCAGAATCTCATAATGGACCGAGTGGTAGGCACCTCGGCAAAGGCAAAACTATGGAGAAACTTAGTGAACGTTTCTATTGGGTTGGTCGTCAAAAAGATGTATCCGAGTGGATTGCAGGCTGCACTCAGTACTTGACAACTAAAGGACCAACGCGGAGGAGTTGCGGACGGAGAGATCAGGAGAGCCCAACTGCTCCCTTCGAGCGAATATCCGTGAATGTGGTTGGTTCTGTAGCATACATACACAGTCAACGCAACCAACGGCTATAGAGTACAAACTAAAGCCAACATAACCAACAGAAATACATATTAAAGAAATACCAAAAGAGGTATTAGCTTACATTTCATTGGCACTTCCCAAAGTGTCCAAATAACTAAAAGTCGAACAGCCAAACACACTCCACATAACAAGCGCCGTTTAATACTCTAAACGATACACATTGCTCTGTACGCAAGGCAAATAACAGTTCTCACGCCAGTGAAACTGATTCGTCAGCATGGCACACGCAGACATGACGGCGACCGTCCATGGCTTTGAGTATGTTCTACTGCATACACACAGCGACACATACAATGTTGCATAGCCACAGAACGGTGATCGTCTCTGCTGACAGCGACCGTTCATAGCTCCAAGAACGTCGCATACATACAACAATGTATACGGCATGATAAGCAATGAGCAGCGAGCGTTCCCTCTGCTGAGGGATACGCATATGATATTCGTTGGTCTGCCGCGACAACTCCATATAAATTATATAGGAATAAGAATATTAATGTAAGATACTATTGTATTTAGAATTAATATAAAAAGAACCAAATTAATAAATAAAGACACAGAAAGGTTTTGACGCTCAAGATAGCTCAACCGAAAAGAATTCCATTGTGTAATTATTACAGTTCATATCCAACAAGTAGCTCTGGGAACCAATATGCCCTCGTCGTTATGGACTACTTCAGCAAATGGCCCGAGGTGTACGCTATTCCAAATAAAGAAGCGAAAACAATAAGCAAAGCTATCGTGATCAACTGGATAAGTCTTTTTGGTGTCCCTTTAGAACTGCCTTCGGAGCAGGGTAGGAATTTTGAATCTGCCGTCTTGAAAGAAATATGCGAGAGGAATGGAATTCGTGGCATAAGAACGACATCAGTGCGCCCTCGGACTGACGGCACGGTAGAGAAGTTTAATCAGGCTCTTGAAGAATATTTGAGCAAGATCGTCAGTAAGGATAGAAAATTCTGGGTCGAACGCATACCAAAATTCCTTCTAGCATACCGGTCGGCCACCCAGGATCCACTGCCCGAACACCAGCTAGTGCCGTCTTCGGGACAGAGTTAATGCTCCCTAGAAATTTGGAGTTTGGCAACTGCCTCACATCCGACAGTGGGGAGAATGATGGTATCCCAGGAGAGCTGAGCGAACTTCACGTGTTTGTTCGCAGCAGAATGAAGTTGGTCAGCAATAAAATGAAAGCCAGATACGACCGAGCGGCAAATTCAGAAGGATTTCATGAAGGCCAGCTAGTTTTACTGTTCAACCCACAGCGCAAGAAGGGTTTATCTCCAAAACTTCCGACTCACTGGGAAGGCCCTTACAAGGTTGTCAAACGAATAAATGACGTGGTTTATAGAATCCAGAAAAGCCAAAGTCCAAGAGCTAAAATGAAAGTCGTGCATTTGGAAAGACTAGCTCTGTATGGAAAACAGAGGGTTGAGCCTGCTCGCGACGAACAGGCTTAAGTGGGGGGGCAGTGTTACGAATAAGTAAAAGCTATTGCTTGCTGTTTATGACTCTACTAACAGTATGTAAATAACAGGCGGTTAGTGCTGCGGCTGAAAGTATGCATTGTTACATCCAGCTTGCTAAACCAGTAGCACGAATTCACCGCAGTAAAGATAATTCACCTGTGTTCGAGATTGTTCTACAAAGATGAGCAACAACACCAACATCTAGAAAGTTCTTGAATTCGCTAGATATACCTTCATTTGAGTATGGTGAGTTGGTAACATAGCGGAGGTCTTTGGAATGGAGAGTGCAGTTTGTGATTAAACCCCGTGAAGTAAGCAACGCGAATTGATAGTAAAATACAAGACTTTTTAAGTGTTATAAATAAAGTAAACTGTTGTACTAAATAAGTAAAATAAAAGGAAGTGAAACCGTTGTAATTATCGTAATTTAAAACGAACCTTGTTTTATTATTGGGAATAAACCCACGCAAAAAGGACGAATAAGGAAATTCGTAACAATATTATGGCCATTCAATAAATTTTTGTGAACAAATTTCATATATTTACGAAACATAAAAACAAATACAATTTCTGCAAACCTACCAATATTACATTGATGTGCAACTGTGGCTTAATAGTTTCAACTTCATGTAAGTACATCATAGTCACCTAAAAGTCTTTCCTAAGTTGGTTAAGCATTTGACATACTTTTCGTTCAGATTTGACAGTAGCTTAAGCCAACACATGCACATTATAGTTAGCCCTTTAGACTTCGTTTGATGGGCGACAAAACGTTGTATGAAATGGAACATCGATATATATTCTATGGTTAGTGGTCCAAGATAATTTTATGATCACAGAAATGCTGTTGCAACTGGCGAGAAAAGGCGAAGTCTACAGCCAGTTGGAGGAACATGTTGAAATTTGTTTGTTTAATTAATATGTGTAAGACGTCTGACCTCGTGAGGTTGTAAAATAGTCAATAAAAGTAAAGTAAGAAATTCTGTTCCTTACCCTAGCCGAATATAATGATGTCGTCGATGTAGACATGACATCGGACGCCGATGTGTACCCTTAGGACATCGTCCATTGTTTGTTGGAAAATAGCAGGAGCATTTCTCAGGCCAAATATAAGTCGGGTGAAGTCAAACTTCATTGAGCGTTATGTGATGAAACCCACTTTTAAGATCAATTGTAGAAAAGTTTGATCCTAAATTAGAGAGAATTGTGGTTACATCAGGAATCGGGTATTTGTCGGGTATTGGATCTTCGTTTAGTTTACGATAATCAATTACCATACGGTATTTCAGTAAGCCCGAAGCATCCTGCTTCTTCGGTTCTATCCAAACCAGAATATTGTAAGGAGATTTTGATGGACGAATAATGACGTATTTTATCAATTCTTCCTTTTCATTTCCAAAAGCATAGGATATGCTTTTGCCATTTTCCAAGGGCATAGGATATGGTTATTCTTTTTTGAATAAATTGGTAATTGTAAATTGGTCCGGTTCGGAGAATAAAGTTGGCCAAGAGTATCAAAGTTTGTTTAGTTTAGTGCTGTCGTCTGAACTAAGTTATCCGTAATAAGGTATGCACAATTGTGTTCAATTGACGCATGGGGTAGCTATATTTATTTATGAGAGTAAAGTAGTTTTCCTTTGTAAAGATAACAGCATTTAAATCCATTAATGTGTCGTTTCCTATACTGTCCTCAAAAATTGTTAGGTTGGGTAAGATGTGAAATTTAATTTCCCATGTTGTTGTCAAAAATGTCAATATTAGCGTGATGAGTAATTTTGACTTGTATGGGTTGTCTTATGAGTTTTGGGCTAATGTAATTTTTGTTGGAACCAGTATCTAGTAGGAATTTGACTTCATTGTCGTTCTTCATTTTGAAACTGAAGTAAGGCAATGAAGAAGAGTTTAGTCTAAAAAATTTATGTCATCAATTATTGTTCCATCTTCGACATATTCCCCTTTATACTCGAGTTGATAATCCTCTGGATTTTCCGTGTAGGAGTCCTCGGTGTATTTGATTATTTGTTCCGGTGGATCCTCTAGCATTGTTTTTAAAAATTGTTTTGGTGATTATGGGATGGTCTATTCTGGTAGTTAACTTGTTTAGTCTGTATGGTTGGGTCTATTTCCATTGGCACTTGTGGTTTGGGCGGAAGAGGTGACCTGGAATGTGCTTGAGGTGTGTGGTATGTTTGTCCTTGACTAAAATGAGGAGTTTGATTTGGCTTTGGGAATTGTTTTGGAGTGATATTAGTAAGTTCTGGATAGAAAGGACGTGAACCTGAAAATTTCTGATATTGTTGGGTACTCTGTTGCCGACATAGAGCGTAGAGCAATCAAAATACGCTCTCGCTCTCTTGAGTTATCTTTACAATGAGTTTATCATTTTCAAAACAAGTGAGCGAAAGCAATCAAGCAATCTTCTCTTCTATAAACTCCTCATTAGTTTCACTCATTCAATACATCGCTTTGATAAGTTAAAATGGCGACCGCTTGTTTGAATAGAATTTTTCAATTGAATAACTCATTGTACGCTCATTGAAGCAAAAAAAGGAGCGCTCATTTCACGAAAATGATCGATTGAATTTTACTTATCAATCATAAATAAGCAAATGTAAACATATGTATAATGTTGATTTTTCAAGTGCCGTCGTTTCGTTGAACACAGAAATGAATTGTGTTGCTTGGAAAATATGCATTGATATTTAGGTAGTATGTAAGGAAATTATTATTATTTTTGAAATAATAATACTGTTAACACATTGAATCATTTATTTTTATTTTTTTTTATATTAAAAATAACATTTAATAAACCTAAATTATAAAACTAACAGTTAACTCAAACATACTGTTTTTATTGCTCAACACGAAGTTGCAGTACAAGTACAGTCAGCTCAAATTGAATGTTAAAAGACATTAACAAATATAAGTTTTATATACATATATTCCATAATAAAGTAATGTTTTTTAAATATTTTTCCATTACAATAAAAAGTAAACAATTGTTACACTAAGCAACATAAAAATGTACATGATTCCACTTTTAGTGACTAGAGTTTATTATAGTTAAGAAACGTAAATGAATAATGGTAATTGAACAGACGTTTAAAAAAAAAGACATTAACAAATATAATTCAATCGGAAAATTTTGTATTTTGGAAAAGGCTTTCATTCAGCCTGATAAAAAGTAAATTGTCGATATTGTCTGAATTAAGTCTGGAACGGTGTTTGGTTAAAATTAGCGACAGAGCACTGAATGCACGTTCGACTGAGGTTTGGCTGCATGGGACAGATAAAACTACTTCTGCTAGCTTAGCTAAAGCTGGTTCATTTTTCTGTGTATCTTTCCAGTAGGTAAGAATTTCTGCATGAAATGGCATTCTTGCTTCGTAAGCAAGACGTTCAAGTTTTTGCCGGAGCGGTTGAACAATGGGTGAAGACTGAATAGCTTCCTGAGTCAAGTTAAATTTTTGTTCGAGCAACGAAAACTTGTCATTTGCAATTGAGCTGTCGACGTCATTGATTTCTTCACATGTATTAATTTCAGTATTCCCTTCCAATGACGTTAGCATTGTACCTGTATTAACAAGGTGGGTCTGTAAATAAATATAAGTATAGTTATTTTAAATTAGCAACGGAAATCATTAACAATTGTATTTATGAGACGTAGAAAATATGCTACCACTTCGAAAAGTGCTTTGTTTTTTAAAATTAATTAATAATAATAAACTTACGATAGCTTCCCTCTTTTGTGCTTCCGTCAAGAATAGTGAGTCTATATAATTAAATCTGCGATCCATGTATAATGCAGCAATGAATGCATTGTTCTCAAAAAGTTGTATTTTCCTTGATTGCATTGCAGTTAACAATGAAATGGCGAAAGTGTTGTCCTGCATGCTTTCTAGTTTCGCTTCACAAAGCAGCCAGTCTCTGTAAAAATCTCCAATTATGTAGTTTTCTGTCTACAAGCTTTTTGTGCATTCAGCAACGGGCTTAAATGCACCAACGAAATTTTGTATGAAGTTCCAGTTAATATTAGGTTCGGTTTTATGATCATTCGCAATGTCTTTAAGGTCTAGCATAGATGTCAACATATAGTAAGTTGAATTCCATCTAGTGATGTTATCTAACGTAGGCATTTTGATCTCATCTTGAAAAAGCCCAGTGCGAATGAGCTTTCGTAAACAACGTACAGCTTCTCTGCACTCCGCCAACTCTGTATGAACTGTTTTGTAAACGTCATGAGCAGCTAACTGCAACGTATGTACAGCGCATCGAACCACCAACAAAACTGATTTCAATCTGTTATAACGATATGAAGATTAGATAATTAAAGAAGACGTAACATGAAATAAGTGCCTTACCTGTTATGAATTTCGTCATATACTTCCGTTTCTGCGGCATCATTTTGCTGCATAAGCTTTGAAGTTTTGATAACGTTTGCTGCATTGTCAGTTGTCGAAGAATACAGCTGCGTTGTATTCACACCAAATCTGTCTAAGCATTTTTGAATTTCTTCCTTCAAAAATGAGGCAGTATGCCGTTTTTTTAATTCAATCATTCCGAGTGTGAAGACTTGTATTTTAAAATTTTCAATTAATTGAATATTTATGCCCAAAATTCTTTTCTCCATTCTTGTCGCAGTGTCCAATTTAATGCAAATTAATTTATTTTTCAAAAGGACAGATAATTGTTTCCTCATTTCCACTGCACATGAATCAAGCTTTGCCACTATATTTCTTGAATTGATTTTGATGTCAAACGCCTCTTCATAGGGCTGTATAATTCTTTGGAAATATTGCTCATCGTCGAATACCCGGAATGGCATAGCTTTAACTGTAATCAGCCCAACACAGCACTTTAAAAATTCACTTTTATTCATTGTGATATTGATTTTTTTTGAGCTCTTCAAACTTTGCTCGTCAAACTTATGCTTATGGATTGTTGTGTAGTGCCGTTTTATATTATGGAGCACTTGCCCCTTAAATGTTTTTCCACATTTAAGGCACTTTGACTCATTGCTGGTTTCATCGTAAGAAACGAATTCTTTTTTGTCAATGTTGGAAAATCTTCCCATGTTCTTTAACAATTTTAACTTTTTACCACGAGAAAAAACAAAATAATGTGACTCTAATGCAGTGGTAAGCAAAATGTTTATCAAGAACAACTTCGAAAAACGACGCTAGCAGAGCAGATACAAGTATGTAATTCCTGTAAACCAAATCAGTTATGAACAACAACAAATTCACTGAATTTTGTAAATCATACTCAAATGAAAAATGAGATACTATTGGTGTTGCCTACTGCTGCTCTGATATTCTTATTAAACAGGAGCATTCAAAACTTAGCTTTGTTGTTGTAAAGAGTTTATCATCGCAATAACTTTTGAGTGAGAAATATCAAAGCATTGAAAGCAATGAGTACTCTTTTGTTGAGTGCTTTCGAAAGCGTATTCAACGAGCGATGACGTTCTAGAGCATTAACAAACGAGCGCTTATTTCTTTTTACGTCGAAAATGAAAACACAAAATTGAGTCGCTCGCAAATAGAGTTGTATTTGAGGAGAAGAGCAAAATAATACTTCTCAATGATAAGTATTTACGAACTCTGGTTGCCGATTATTATTAAAAAAACAAAAATAAATGGTTTCCCATTACATCCCATGAAGGGATAGGGAAGACCTTCTCACAATCACTGAGCTGTGCGCTTTCTAGTTTTCACTCACTGATTGGGACCTACAGTTTTACACCGATTCCGAACGGTATTTTGAGAAGCTTTTTCATGGCTATATACTCGATAGTGTCGAAATTTTTTTAAGGTGGTCAGAGCAGGGTTCGAACCCAGAATCTCATGTACAAGAGGCGCGAACACTAACCATTGCACCGCCGACGGCCATTATTATTATTGATTTTATTTTAAAACCTGAAGGTATGTTATGAGCATGATTGGCTCTAGAATTCATATTGCTTAATTTTAAACACATATGAAGGGTTTTGGACTAACTATTTGGCTCTCTTACACTCAGGAGACTAGGTAAGGCACCATTGAATCCTCAGTAAGCAAGACTTCTTCTCCAAGTTCCAAACAATCAATTTTGTCTAGAATTAGAGAAAGATATTCATAGACCTCCTGGTAGAATTCTTTAATGGTACTACCCCTTTGGGAGAGAGTTGTCAATTGGTATTCTAATATACTAACATCTCTCTTATCAGAGTAGTGTAGAATTATACATTTTTTGATGTGTTAACATCTATAGGCCCGGGTATGGACTTAACTCACAAAGTGAACTCATACAAACACAGTTTGTCCGACACACAGATTGTCCGACTGCGATCACGCAGATTGTTTAGCGTTAAACTCCTCCGATACGGCTGAAACGATTTGTATGCAATTTTGGTTGCATATTGGGTTGCCCCTAAATGGTAAAGGTGACCCACCCCTATATAGAACACAGGTTTGTCCGACTGCGAAACACAGATTGTCAGACTGCGATAAAAAAACACACACTGATGTCGCGGCAGTGAATATTTGTCTTGTGTGGCTGCGAAGCACTCTCAGAGCAAAGTGAATAATGACGTGGTTATACGTATATACAAATGAGATATTAAGAGAGCAACGAAATTTGTGTGAACAGGTGTATCGTATGTACGAACATAACAATGCATGAATTTACATGTGTTTGTTGCTTTTCATTCTTTGTTTTTTGTGGGAATAAATAAATATATTAAATATTTTTTTCTATCTCGAACGAAAGTTTTCGTTCGTGTTCTATACGAAAGAAAGTTGGTTTGGGTTTCATAATCTTGTCGATTCAAGTCGAATGAAAACATAAAATTGTTCAGTACAAATGTTGGTTTCTCTATTTCGAATGTGCTGTCACTTAAGAAAAAACATGAGGTCAGGCGAACGAAAATTTCGACTTAAGCGCCGTGGCCACACATCAAACTGTTTGATCAAATGTATGAATGTGTTGGTAATATTTTGATTGACTTGGCACGGCCACACATCAAATTCATACCAACAAGTTTCATTTCAAAGTTGTTGTGAAAACGAAAAAACGTATGATTTTTTGGTCGGAAAAAAATTTCATTATTTGTCAAATTATTTATTGATTATTGAAAATATTTTTTTTTTGAATTTTAATGTGTTTTTTTCTTAGAAATATTTGTTGTTCATTTTTCAAAACACGGCGTCACCAACAAAAAATAATGTCACTGCGAAAACTAAACAGAAATAAAATTTAAAGTAATTCCGCGCAAACACTTCCAACTCTCTGCAAATCTCTGCAGCGATGGTAGTGAAAATCAAAAGTATTTTGATTTTCTTCAAGCTCATATAAACCTATCCCTGTGAGTTTTTTTTTTACTAATACAATCAAAATTGTGACAGTTTGTTGTGTGGCCATGCCCTGCAGTCGACGTAGCTAACGAATTTTTAGTTATTTCCCTAACTACCAATAATTACCATGAACTACCCGCCTGACTACCAGCAATGCTTTACACTGACGAATTTAATATGGGGATGTCATTGACGGTAGTCAGTGGCTACCCTCTGCACTACCATGTACCATGCAGATCGCTAGTTACATAGAATTGACGAAATATCTACCAACATTGTACTAACTACAAGATTGTACTAACTATTACATAGTACAATCCGCTTGCAGAATTCGCGGGACCAATGAATTAATGTTATGACTAAATCTTTTTCATTATCTTCACATTCTTTTTCTACATTTTCCAACTTTTGAACAATTTGTTCCTTTTAATTTTTTATTAAGCGTTTCGTTTGTCTTTTCCTTGTCATTATACCGTTCTAAATATTAAAATTCACTTTTTACAGTGTTTTATTTAACTTGCTTTGTTGTCTGTCAGTCTGTATTGTTTAAATCTAGTAACTCATTTTTAACACAGTTGCAGTTGACCAATCGAACTAAAATTTTGCACACTTGTCAGATTTGGATGAATAAAAAAAAATTAAAACATTAAAAATTTATTTACTAAAAAATTAAAAAAAAATTAAGTTACAGTGTTTTATTTATAATTGCACTAAAAACTAGAAAATAATTTTTCTCTTAGCCTCAATAAGTATATTCTTCTTCATGATGGGGTTGTACAATGGTCCGCCTACTTAGCACTTCAACAACAATGGTCTAGATACTTTCAATAAAGAGCGTAATTAAAATGAATTAGTTAATTAATTTTCTAGGGATCTCTCAAATAAAACGCTTGCATTTAAATTAAAAATGGTGACATTTAAATTTGACACTTAATTTGACATTTAATTTTGTCACCATTTTTAATTTAAATACGAGCGTTTTATTTGAGAGAACCCTAATTTGAGTTGAATGAGACTGATTTTCGTTCGCTTAGCTATTCTTTCGAGATGGAGAAACAGGCTGTAAGTGTTATTAAGTATTGATATTATTTAAATGACAAGTCATCATATGATTGAACGGCTTTTTTATTATTGTGAAAGGTATGTCTAACAAAATTTGGGTGCGGAGCATTCTCAGAGCAAAGAGAATAATGAGGTGGTTATCCGTATATCACTGATAGGCAAATTCAGGGCGCCGCGCCTTTTTGTTTTCTCTTTTATTACGTACATGTGCACCAGTGTTGCCATTTGAAAAAAATATTTCCGACCAAGAATTTCCATAAACCCGACCAAAAACACAAGTAACCGACCAAAATTGTGAAATAAGTCCTAAATTGTTTTATTATTCTTGTAACATACATTTTGTATTTGAATAGACATTGCTTATAAAAAAATAATATTAAATTAGTAATTCAGTCTTTTTAACATTTTAATTACAACAAGAAAAATGTTGGTAAACTATATGGTAAAATATAAAATATATGGTAAAATATATGATAAAAATAAGAAATAAAATTTTTCTACATAAGTCATATCTTCGGCAATTTTTACAGGTTGAAGTCCGTGCATTTCATAAAAACAAGAAATAAAATATAATTTGAGTCTATCCCATTGCTCAACTATTCTATTTATTACACCTTCAAGTGATATCAATCTAGTCCCGCAAATCTCTAATATTTTGTGGGGTTTTACTGCACAATATTCTTGAAATTCGTCTATTCGTTTGGGACTGTGCGAAAAAAGACATAAATTTTACGGCAAAGAGACTCAATACTTGTTGGTAGCTTTTTACAAGCATATCTGGCACAAAGATTAAGTGAATGGCAAGTGCATTTTATGTATTATAAATCCGATTCACGGGTAAGCAACGTTTTTAGCCCGCTGATATCTCCAGCCATGTCATTAGCACCATCTGTCGCCAAACCACATAATATAATTTTACGGAATACTACGTGAAGCCAAGAAGTCCTTTATTAATTTGCAAATAGTCACCGCATTAGCCTCAGCAACCTTCAGCATGGCTAGAAACTTGTCTTGAATCCCGAAATTGAGGAACGTTTTATTGTTTCGTCCACAATTAAGGAAAACCTAATTTTTCTTTAAAATAGAAACTATACCATCACTTGCCTGGTTTCCAATACACATAGGTCGCTGTTTGAGTTGATTTTGTCCTCCCGCAATGCAGTAATTTTGCTATTGAAGAATCTGGGCAACACTCAATAAGTAAAGCAGGCAGATAGTCCATTAATAAAATCGGTAGATTATGTGTAATGCAAAACATTACTAACGCATATTCCGCATGTGTGACTTGTTTTTGTCGCTTTTGTTCCTCCGCATTACAAAATTTGTTGATCAACGGATTTCTATTTTGCAGATCATAGATTTGAATATGGTATGTTGATTTCTCATGTGCTTTTAGGTGGGTCAAATGACATATCAATGATTTGAAGCAAGCAATGCAATATGCGGACCCATCTTTTTCTTGCAACCAAGTGAATGAGTTCAGCCATTACAACCGAAACTTCTTTTTAAGTTAACTTGTGTTCACTACCACCACTGGAAAATAAGATTTTAAAAGATTTATAAATAAAATCATTTAAATTTTTACATCAATATTGTTATCTTCAGACCTGTTAGAGACATCATTATTGTTATCTTCAGACCTGTTAGAGACATCACTGTTCTTTACTTCAGCCTTCGTAGCCCTTTTTGTTATATACCTAAAAAAATTAACAGGCACAATATTAGTATAGTAAATGCTCTTTTAAGCGGACACTGACGGTCGCACCAATTTTGTCCGCCTAAGGGAGATGTCCGCCCAATAGAGCGTTTTAGAGAAATTAAATAAAATTAAAGAGAACACTCCCTCCACTAAGGATATAAATATGTTAATACATTACAAACCAATTTGATATAAATTTTTATTATTTAAATGCGTACTAATGTACAAGTGCTATAAATATCATTTCAATACATGGTATTGTCAAGCCCTTAACATTCAAGTAAAATATTCACGTAGAAAAAATGCAGATTCATAAATCAGAAACTTAAATCAAACATACTGAAAAAAAAAACTTCAAAATTATTTTTGTTGCTGAAAAATTAACGGATGATGCAACATTCACACGTTTCAAGGTATACTTTTCAACTTATGCTTATCAAACAGCAAAAAACACATTTCTAAGGTAGAGGTTAATTACAGTTGATGCGCAATTTTTTTTTGTCTGTGAGCAAAAAAGGGGAGTCACAGCTCAGCACAAGTACGTAACTACTTGTCTGATGCATGAACGCGATGTTAGTTGTTTTCTCGTTCATACTTTCTTTTATTTCGACAATAAAAATTGTTAGAAATCATGTTTTCACAATTTTGTTGTCCGCTCATGGGAGATGTTTGATACCAAAAAAGTGTCCGCGTCCGTCCAAAGAAGCGTCCGCTTAAGGGAGCTTGATTTCTTCCTGAAACAAGGCGAACATTTTGGGACCAAGGAATTTGTCCGCTTAAGAGAGCTGTCCGGCTATAAGAGCTGTCCGCGAAGAGAGCTTTCACTGTATTTCCAAATGTAAATAAATTAAGAATGAAGCCTCGTTGTCATATCACATAGCACTTTTCATGAAACACTTTCCCGGTCCTGCTGCACCACGTTCTTAATGTTGCAGGACAGTTAGAGCTACACATTTTCCATCAAGTTTACTCATTTGTCCATGTTTTTAATTTTGACAAAATTAAAATTGTTTCTTTTCACAGCAATAGATTAGATAGATAGATCACTTTCTTTAAATATTAGGGAACACTTATGGGCAGTTTTTAAGTGGGTAGTTAACTATAAGATTACTTAATCGTAATTGAAAGTTAATTTGAGGTTAACTTTGCATTTTGTTTTTCACTGGTGAGTTAATGTAAGTCGCCATATTGTTAACGATTATGGTAACCCTTGTATTCTTATTGGAAAAAACAACTGGTTTAGGATAAATACCAAAACAACAAAGAGGAACAAACACAATGGAATTATGTAAAATAATAAATAGTTGCATAAAATCGAAGTTATTTTAAAAAAAATGTGTAAAAAACTGTATAGGCGCAATCATTTAACGATCTAGACTCAACGTATGTGTACAAATACGCAAAACAGAAGCATATATTTTATACAATCTAACATTTCTCATTTTGACAGTCAGTAATTTGATTGTCAAAATCATATGGATCCGACTAAAAGTTAACCAACCAAGATTGTGGGTTAAATCATAGTTAAACAATGACTGAAAAACACAATTCGATGTTTAACCAGAATTTAACTAAGAAACGAAGATCACCACTGACCGAAAAACTGGCCATTAGTAGGAAGACGCGCACAATTTCAGTTTTTACGATGAATAGTCCAAATCACGCAACGAAGAAGCATTGCAAAGTACAAAGCTAAGCTTTTTGCGCCGTCAAATACAATGACTTCTTTGGCGGCAAGTGTCAAATCACAATTCAGTGCGTTGGCGCACGTGAATGTACCAGCCTATGGAAAAATTGATTTTTTTAAATGATGGCTAACTAAAATTAATGATGGTGGGTACGTCTAAAACGGACCAAAATCGAATTGGTCGGGCCATCCGACCAAATCATAAAATTTAAAATCCATCCGACCAAATTTGGTAGGATTCTACCAAAACGGCAACGCTGATGTGCACACTTATCGTAGAGAATTAAACAACACTAATCAGTCTCGTTTGAGCATTCAACAAGGGAGGTTCTGTTATCGCTTATTATTTAAAAACAGCGTTGCCACAGAATATGATTTGTCCCTACCAATATGTTTAATGGACAATTTGTTTTACATTTTTTATTTTCAGAAAATTAGTTTGGCAGACCGGAATATTTGGTTTGTGAACGTGCGTAGGCTCGCATGAAAAACATTTATTTATTGTATTTCATTATTTATAAGTACACATTTATTTTGTATTTTCAAAATAAATAAAATACTTAAGCAAAATTTGTTATTTTTGCAGTAATTTTTGGAAATTTTTTTGTAGTATACAGCTATGATTTCAACTAATGATATAAAAATAAGTTTGTCATTGGAGATTTAAAATTTTAATTTGGGCATTTGAGATGAAATTTTACTGGCAACACCGGTTCGTGGTGAGAGCGAGAATGCATATAACGCATACAATCGCAAAATATATGAGTCGAAGTTCAATAATAGCTTGTTCACATTTACTGCGTTTCAGCTGGGACGCCGGCGTTTCGCTCTCTTGAGATCATTTCGAAACCATGGTGTTCACATTGTGCTTTTGTTAACTACTGTGGTTTCATGTGACATTTCTCATTTCTGTTTTGTGTTTTCTGTATTGACTGTAAACAACACAAACGCACATTTGTGAATAAAGAAATATAAAATAATATCAAAAAATTAATGTAATTTTTATAATATTAGAATTTATATCATTGTATGGTACAGCAATGAATGCATTCAAAGATATAAATGATTATATTCATAAATCACATTGCAATAAGTACTTACCACCACAAAGCAAACTAGAAATGTAAACAAACTGATTTGTTTTCCTCATTTTTCTGACATTTGCTTTGAACCAGCAATGGAAATTTTTTAATTTTACTCCTTTTTTAACTACTATTGGAGTACAACACTGTGCTCTCTCTCATTTTTATTGTGGTTTCAAACAAACTACAGTAAAAAGAGCATAATGTTTGCTTTTTTTTTGTATGGAAATAAGTGCCAATTAAAGTGTGTTTCGCTGAAATCATCGAAAGAGAGCGAAACGGCGGCGTTTCAGCTGAAACGCGGTAAATGTGAAAAGGGTATAAGATTCAAGTGCTGCTTCGGCCTCTCCGACAATTTTGTGCCGAATTGTGTGAAGAATCACAAAATACTTCGATGTGTTACTATTTTGCCCATACATTTGGATGGAGGATCCTATCCACCGACTTCCACCAGGAGCTAAACTCTCCAGGTTTCCCTGAAAACTGCCTTAGACATTTAACTACGTCTGGTACTCTTTCTGAATCTTCTAAATACCCGCTAAAATCAAACTGTGGTTCACATTCTTCTACTACGGTTGGGTGTAGAATAGTTTCAATTGTTTTCGTTATTATTTTTGAAAGTTCCTTTTTATGATTAGTTGTGAAGAGTACTGGGGATGATAGTGTAGTGTTAGTGTTTCCTAAATTTAATCTTGAAAAAGTTGAGGCTATTTCGGCTTCTTGACTCATTTGTGACTTATTTATTGTTGTTACATATATGTTTCTCTTAATTACTGATAATTATAATTTTCCCAATTAACAACATAAGCTTACAGTAATAGAATGGCGGTCACCTCGCATAGTGACGGCGACACTATCGAGTATATAGCCATAAAAAGCTTCTCAAAATACCGTTCGGAATCGGTGTAAAACTGTAGGTCCCAATCAGTGAGTGAAAACTGGAAAGCGCACAGCTCAGTGATTGTGAGAAGTTCTCCCCTGTCCCTTCATGGGATGTAATGGGAAACTATGTATGTATGTATGTAACAGAATGGTTCTTCCCATGTTCATGCTTTTTAGTTCCTCTTGCAGTTGAAATTTTTTTTTGGTTTGTGGATCGAAGTAGTCGCTAGTAGTGGTGTATTTTCATCTTGGAGTCACGTGCCCTGGAGTTATGATTACACTCGCACCATGTCACGTCTAAAGTTTTCAGAGATTTTTTTTTTCTGGTAGCAGTGTGTTATTTATTTGTAGCCAGTGTTTGTTACCACTGAATACGCCTTTTGTTACATTGCAAAATACAATTAATTTTGATTAATTATAATTTTTATTTATAACAATAAATCTTATAATCTTCTTTTATAAATGTCCTTTTTCACTTTGATGGGATTTTTTCAATTACTATGTCACAGAAGCTTCTTTACACGTCACACAGTGATTTTATACGTTATTAATTTTCCACTTACCTATGTATATCTGTGGTCACAAGGCATAACAGCATACATATGTTTATAATTGCAATTTTTTAGGAGACCGTTTTAAGGGTTCAAATTTCATTTGTAATGAAGCGATTGATCGAGATTTGCTAATAAATCTTTTCCAATATTTTGGGAACTACAAATTGGATTAATCATATTTGGATAGTGTGCAGTACGATATATACAGCTCGATTCTCGAAAAATGTAGTTTAAGCATAACTCGAGTTATGCTGTTATTCCTTGTCACCACCGATATTTTGTTTGTTTATTCAAGAGTTTGAGTTAATTTTCTTTATTTTACTTAGTTTAACGTTGTTTTTTGATGTTTAATTTTTCACTTGTATTATTCTTTTGTTAAAATTTTCTTATTTTGGTTATGTTTTGACTCTCGTTTCGTGTTTTCACAAAATGTTATACTCCAATGGCCGGACAGTACAGTCCTTCCTTTTTTTGCAACTACTGTTCAGTTACTTAGGAGCCACTCTTGGGTGTTGATTTATTAATCGGCCGAGTACTACATTTAATTAAACAGTTATGCTTTATTAAGGTTTTTATTTGACAGCCCTATGTGGTTTACGTTGAGTCTTATTATCAGCATAATGAATTATTTCTTACCTAAACAACTGCGCGTGGGAATAGTACATAATCTTTGTGCAGACGTAACGTCAGCAATAGTGTGAGAAGGAATGTAGGAATGAACAGCTGCTGTTTGATAGTGGGAAAGCATTGCAACAATGTTGCAAACGTCTGTTAACAAAGCGGGGCTCTGATGTCGTTTGTACAACAGTGAAGACGCATAGTCAGCAATTGGTGTGAGAAGTTACTGTATAAACGAACAGCTGCGATTTGATTGTGGGAAAGCATTGCAATGATGTTGTTAACGTGTGATAATAAAGCGGAGCTTTAACTTATGGTACAAAATGACGGTATCTTACTAATTGTTTATATGTTATAGACGGCTAATTAAATCCAATTTAATTTTCTTCCAAATAGTAAAAAAAAACGTTTATTTTTTTGAAGTGAATTTACAAACATTATAATCTACAGTAAAAATAAAATATTTGCCAAAGCCTTGTCTTTCAGAAAAATGTAAAAATCTGTATAGGGTTCTTGGAAAAAAAACTACTGATTGAATACTTGTACCTTTACGGGGAAATATTGCTTTTAACATGGTGAAAACATTCCAACTTTGAGAAGTCGGTATTTCACAAATGTACACCAAATTTACAGTGTATTCTTTATTAAATTGTTCCTAATTTAGTGGTGTTTTTAGAAATATTCTTTCCCTTAAATGATCTAGTTTTTACTCCACTTCTCCAAATGTGTAGAACTATTACACAAGTCAACACTAGTTTCGGTGCCAAGGAACTGTATATATTTTTTAAACTAGGACTTCATACTGATTACAAAAATAAAAAAAAGTTGTAATTCTTACGTGTAGTTTTCGCGTATTTCGCTTTTGTGCATATATATAAAAAACTGATTTTTTGCATTATTATTTACATAAAAAACTTTCTTTTTCGTGATTTTCGTGAATGATCTCGTCTCGTTGCATTCCCCAACAGTAGTCAGCCATCATATTCCGATCCCATCGGCCTTGGTACCTCTCTTCCACAGTTTTCAGATCCTGATGAAACCGCTCCCCTTGCTCATCGCTACAAGATCCAAGATTATCTGGGAATCGGTCGAGATGACTATGAAGGTAGTGCAATTTGATAGACATGTTGCATCCCAAGTTTTTAAAGTTATCTAGCATGTGGTTAACATTTTGGCGATAGTTGCTTGACTTGTAATTTCCAAGAAAGTTTTTAATAACTTCAACAAAAGAAGTCCAAGGAGGCCGTTCCAAATCATTCATTGAATTTATGAAACTGGAATCTTTAATTAATTTTTTTATTTGTGGACCATCAAAAACTCCCGCTTTTATCTTCTCTAAGCTTAGTCCTGGAAATTTTATCGTTATATAAGAGAAACACTGGCCATTTTTATCCAGGGCTTTGACGAACTGCTTCATAAGACCTAGTTTAATGTGCAAGGGAGGCAATATAATTTTTTCTTTTGGAACTAAAGGTGGATTTATGATGTTATGATTTCCAACCTCCAACGCCTCACGTACTGGCCAATTTAGTTTTTGCCAGTGTAGGTGCTTGGCCCGGCTGTCCCACAAACAATATAAACATGGATATTTGGTGAATCCACTTTGCTGTCCTAATAAGAAATTAGTCATCTTAAGATCAACACATATAATCCATTGGTGCTCGCTATATTTGATTTTGTCTAGCACAAGTGCGATATTTAAGTATGTTTCTTTTAATCTTGTAGAATGGGCAATTGGAACTGAACCATATGTATTGTGATTGTGTAAAAGTACACACTTCAGGCTTCGTTTGCAGCTATCTACAAAGAGACGCCATTCATTTGACCGGTATTCGGAAAGACCCATTGCCAGAATAAGGCCTTGCACATCAGAACAAAATACAATATCGTCTTTCGAATGAAAAAATTTTAGTAAGCCTTGCTCTCTTTTCCGATAGTATGTCACTTTTGTATGTGATGCCAACATGTTTCTTTCTTTTAGTCTAGAAGCCATTACGTCTGCAGATTCTTTAGGTAGTTCAAGATCTCTTACCATATCATTTAAGTGGTCTTGTGTAAATAATTTGGGGTTTGTAGACGGCATTTCTTCAAAATCACTATCGCTACTCATTTCGACAAGGATTTCTTCAAAAAAGGGTTCATTTTCAGAGCATAATTTTGGAACAGGTACTTCCTGGAAATGTGGTAGAGGTCTTCTGGCTGATTCTACGACTGGATAAATCATTTTTTTCAGATTAATTCCACGTAGGTTAATACAACAAAAGTAGCAGTCATCTAAGTGATTTTTTTGATCTTTCCACTGCATAGGCACTCCGAATTTCATACGACGTCTTTGACCATTCATACACTGTCTTAATTGTTCACAGCACATCTTGCAAACCATTTGAGGAATCCACTGCTTATTTTTATCCTCAATTTGCAAATTAAAATAAAAAAATAAGCGCTTTTTATAAAATCCGTTATAGGTTTTCTAAACTTTTTAACGGTATAGTCACCACAAATGTAACAAAACACGTTTGGATCATTGAGACAACTTCTTCGTGACAACGACATGTTATTAAATATTGTTAAATATGTCCGTCTTATGCTTTTTATTTATTGGAAATACACACGCTTTTTGTTTCACGGTCGAATGCAAAATTGCTATTAAAAATTGGCATTATATCCAAAACTACACGTAGGAAAAAATTTTTTTTACACATTTTTAGTATTACCAGTGTCGGCATGTTACAGAACCACTAACGTTTTCTCGACACCATTTAACTTTTTTTAATTTGTTGACTTGTGTTATTTAAAAGTTGTGATATTATTATCGTATTTTTTCCAATCGGTCCCACTGCGCGTCGGGGCATGTATTCAAATTAGCAGTATGTTAAAGTATTTCGCCGTTATGCGGATGGTGGATGGATGCTCACTCACAAGGTTGAACCTTGAGACCAGATGTCGCAGTCTTTTGTCAACTACAAATCCATAACCAAATTCATGCTTTTTCTCATGGTAGATGTTCTTCTTTGTACAGCCATGACCTGCCCATCGCATCTCCTGGATAGCAGTAATGCCAGCCTAATAATTCCCATGGACATCTGGCAGTTGGATAGTAGCAGATCTGATCTGTAGAGTGTGCTAACATTCCAAGTGCTTATCCGTAAATTATGGTCCTTATAACGTTTGCGGCGGTCGTCAACAAATAAGGGAGTTTTATGTTTCTCATTTTGTATTTTCATTGCCAATATAACGTTGCCGGAAGGAAGGCAAGCCCAGCCCATCGTTGATTTGAATTTTACCTACTGCCCGTATGATTATGTTTCAGGCGCCCAGTGTGTCGAAACTGGATTTTAATTGCCTTACTTTTGATCCGCCGTTGGCCAGTAGTGTTGGCTCATCCGCCTTCAAAGGACAAAAGAATATGTCCGCTAGTTCGAAGAGCTTCAGTGTAGAGATGGGCACGGGTCACGTGAATCACGCGTGATTCTCAGCGGGCTCCAATTTTGCTCACGGAGTAGCGAAAAATCTTCGTGCGTGAGTCCAGTCATTGCGTGAGTGAGTGTGCGTGACTTCTTACGATTTAATTAAACAAAGTATTTTTGGAGGGCTTCTAATATAATTTCCCTCTAACAAAGCGTCGTTAATCATCTTCTGTATTTCAAGAAAATCTGCTACAAGCGAAGGAATTTGTATACGTTTTACAGTGGGACCGAGTGCAAAAAAGTGGTAATAATATCAGAACTTCTGAACTATACTTCCGATTATTTTAGAATGCACTAAGTATTTGTAGGGGAGGAGTCAGGCTTTGAGGATCTGCTATTTAGAGGCATCTTGTTTCCACGTACGTTTCGCTACAGCGTGTCAGGGTAACACAATTTTTATGGCATGTAACTGCTTAACTTGCCCAATTTAAAATAGCTTTGTTTTTAAGGTTCTACTAAGTCGCACAAACCAAAAAGATGCAGAGTCGTGTGTCGTCTCTCTAACCGTTACAAATATATTTGGAATCAAAAGTTTAAAATGCAAACACTTGCACTGACTTTCTTAAGTTTTTTTGGTAAAAACTTGGTCATTTTGAGTCAAATTGCAGTTCGAAAAAAACCCCAGCCACATTGGCAAGACTTCAACCATATTTAAGTTGAAAACATTTTTAAATTATTTAAAACCGGTTGGTAAAGCAAAGTTCTCAAATTAAAAATTTTTTCAAACTGAAAAAAAAAACAAAATTTGTTTGGATCATTCTTTCAATAGTTTCTAAAACTTTTCGTAAGAAATATATAAAATGTTGTATTTTTTTTAAGCAAGGGCATTCAACCTAAAGCCAGCCAGCCTTGGCAGAAAAATAATGATTTTTGAACAAAATTTAAAATTTTTGGATATGTGTCTGGAGTCGGAGTTTGAGTCGTCAAAATTTGCAACGACGCAGAGTGGCGCCATTTGCGTTTTTTCGTTGGCGTTTCGTTATTACCCAACAAACTAAAAAAAAATAAATTTTTTTTAAAATATATTTTTCAATTTTCTGTAAAATATTTATCACAATTCGTAACAGAAGGTATATCTAAAAGACTAATCATTTCTAAAGTATAATTAGTTTCTAATTCTATTCGTGACTTCACATGCCGCAGGGAAGAATTAAGTGGATCGGAAGATGCTTCCAACATGTTGAAGAGGTCCTCATTTTGGCTTACCCTTGAAGCTTTGAATGTGTTCTGCAATCTATATTTTTTATAAAATTTGTTAAGGGACTCCTGTGCTTCTTCAGAAGGTCTCCAATTGGCAAAGACTTGTACTCAATTATATCTTTGCCATGCGCCAATATTTCATGGACGGTCGGGGTCAACTTCTTCTCTGGATAAATTTATGCTAAAAGAGATGCAGTTTTCGATGCATTTAAAACATTCAAGATCACTCCCAATCTTTTCACGATTTGAGTGTCAATTCCAGTGATTCTAGATACTACCTCATCATTTTCAAAAAATCTCTTAGAAGTGTTTCCATCGTTTGAGTTACCGTATCCGCACTTGGGACAGTCTACTTTGTTCAACTTGTTTAAAAAGACCATCATGTATTTGCTTCTTTCAGATCTTCTCCTTATCCTTAATTGATGTATTTTCATCGATGTTTTCATCTTGTTGTGGTAGGTATACGCCAGTTTTAGCAAGAACTCCATACATTATTCCATATTCGTAATTCTCCTCGTATGTAGAATCGTTGAAATTACCGAAGTTCTTCTGACTCTTTTTGCAAATCGGGCATGACAATGTTGAGGTTGTTCCTGTCAGTTCGTTTACGACTTTGCCGTCAACCATGGTCAGGTGGAACTCGTAACTACATTCAATATACTTTCCTTCTCCAATTTGCAGCTTTGTAGGCTTAATCTTGCTTATTTTTTCTTCAATGTCCTTCACCGTGGTCCTTATAAGTTCTGCCGATTCCATTGCAAACTGAAACATTATTGGTCGGCAATGCACTGAAGACGGTCGTGGATTTTTCAAGCGCAGGGAAACATCAGATTTTAGCTGCAAAGGAACAACAGATGCCATAAACATATTTCCGCCAGATATTGTAGCATCATCGGAAGATATCCTTTGCTTATAAACGATTTGTCCGGATGATCCATCGCAGCCCCATTTGCTGATCAATGTCAGCTTCTCAGGAAGAATTTCCACCTCATTTTCAGGAAGACTCTCCAACAACCGTTTTGCTGCATGGCCCATAAGATCCTGCAGATTGGCTTTCGCAGAGACTTCCGTATGCAGTGGTCGTGAATTTATTTTGGCTTGCGTAATATGCTTGTATCCGGATAAAACGTCAGCCCCATGTCGCATTAAAGATGCCCGTAGTTTCTCATATTTCTCTTTGGAAAGTTCTAAGTTCAAAAACACGGCCAAGGCTTCTTCGGAACCATACTTTTTAATGTGTGCGTGGGAATGCTTTCCTTAATCCTTTTTAGTCGCAGTGGACTTGCATCAGCAACATATTTTGTAATCTGCGACCTAACTCTTTCACAATCCTTTGTATATTTAATAGACAGCGCGTCCGATAAATGCTTCGTGGTCAAGTCATTGGTGGCATCGGCAAGTTTTCTCTTTCTTGTGAAAATTGAACACTCCTCCATACTTTGTTTTTGCCTTCTTTTTGCTCCTCTGGTTGATGTGGTGGGTTTATCTATTGCCAATATAGCCAGGATGGTGTCTTCATTAAGCCAGTCCTCGTATTTGGAGTTGAAGTTGTGAATGGTTCAATTGCATTTCACCTATTTTGCCTTAATTTTTGCATACATCATACAAAGATTATTTTTTATACTTTTGCTTCTCTCAATATTTCCGTATAAGCTATCGAGTTCTTCTAAAGCAGCTTCCGCGAAAAATAATTATTTTTTAAATTGTAATTTTAAATTGTTCAACGCCATGTTTCCAGTACTTGTTGCGCCAACTTTCAGTCGTGGACTAATGCAGGCATTATGCTTATTTTGCAATATATAAGCTTATGCTGGTGCAATGGTAGTGTGCGCGGCTCTTATGCATGAGAACGTGGGTTCCATCCTCGCTCTGACCACCTTAAATTTATTTGACGGCGGTCACCTCGCTTAGTGACGGCGACACTATCGAGTATATAGCAATGGAAAATCTTGTCAAAATACCTTTCGGAACCTGTGTAAAACTGTAGGTCCCAATCAGTGAGTATAAAACTAGAAGCTCTCCCTAATCCCTTCATGGTATGTAACGGGAAATCATTTTTTTATAGGCTTATGCTACCATGTGTAAACATGTACCTGTTACCTGCATATATATGGATTTAGGCTGAATTATGCAATTTTGGTATTATACACGTGTCCAAATAAGATTTGTGCCTACCTGTAGCCACCATAAGTCAATATTGTTCTTGACTATTTGTACGCCAAAGTAATTTTTAAGTGAGGTGCGTACCTGCTAATTTCAATGAGTAGTATCTTGTGCATCCTGTGTCTGTAACAGAAGATGCTTGGCTGATTTGACAGCCGCTTCCCAGAGGCCACCAAAGTGTGGTGCTCTTGGCGGGATGAAATTGAACTGGATCCCCTTGTTGTTGCAGGCGTTTGTAATGGCTTCTTGCGCAGCAGGGGTGTGTATGACTTCTGACAGCTCTGGTAGCTTATTTTTCGCTCCAACAAAATTTGTAGCGTTATCACAATATAATCTTTGGCAGTGGCCTCGTCGTCCAATGAATCTTTTGAGGGCACCTATGAAGGCCTCAGTTGTGAGGTCGCTCACTAATTCTAGGTGCACAGCCTTTGTCGCGAAGCAGCAAAAGACTGCAATGTAGGCCTTATGTGGCCTTTTTCCTCGCAGCTTGTAGTGGACTGTTAGAGGGCCACAGTAGTCAACTCCGGTATTGATGAACGGACGTGCTGGTGTTACCCGTGTAGAAGGCAGGTTTCCCATGACTTGGTTGAACAGTACTGGCTTAGCTCTGCTACATCTTATGCAACGGTGAACAGTAGCTCTAGCCATGATTTTTCCTTTCAGTGCCCAGAATCGCTGTCGTACGATTCCCAGCAGAGTTTGCGATCCACAATGCTTATTCTCCTGATGGACCATTTCAAAGATGAATTTTGAAATTGGGTCATTATAGGGAATTAACAATTGATGTTTTGAGTCGAATGGCAATGATAATTCTTCAAGACGACCTCTAACACGTAGTAAGCCGAAGTTGTCCAGGATTGGTGATAAGTTGCGTAAATTGCTTGTTCCGCGCAATTCTTGATATTTTTTTAGCTGGTCAATCTCTTCCTTGAAGTCCGACTCCTGCATCCGCCTGACTATGTACATCAGGGCAGTGTCTAGTTCGATTGTGGTAAGTGCCCACTGACTCTGTTGATTGATGACCTTGCGCCTGCATCGATTACTGAAACGCAGCATGTAAGCTATAATGCGTTGTAGACGGGCAAATGAGTTGTTGTGTCTTATTAGATACATAAAGTCAGATGAAGCTACTGAAGTTACAAGAGCCTCAGGCGCCTTACGTTTTCTTTCTAGTTCCGTTGGGATTGCCAGTTGTGCGTTGTATGTGGGTGGCCACATCGACTCGTTTCCGTGTAGAAACAGAGGGCCACAGAACCAAAGTGCACAATCTTTTAGAACGGCTGGTGAAATCCCGCGAGATAAAACATCGGCTGGATTACTTTTTGAGCCAACATGACGCCATTGATCTGCTTGGGTTGACTCTTGAATGATTGCAAGTCTGTTTGCCACAAATGTATGAAAGGCGGCAGATGTTGAGTTCATCCAGGTCAGAACGATCTCTGAGTCGGCCCAGAACCAGACAGGACATGTTAATTGAAGATCAGTTTTGATTCTTGATGCAAGCTGAGCTCCAAGTACTGCCGCGCAGAGTTCCAACCTTGGTATGGTTTGTCGCTTAAGAGGGGCGACCCGAGATTTTGCGCAAAGAATTCGAGTCATGGTGGTTCCATCCTTGAATGTGGATTGGATGTATGCCACTGCGCCGTACGCCTTTTCTGATGCATCGGTGAAGATGTGTAGTTGCATCGACTGGGGCACCTTTCCCTTACCAATGTGCCGCGATACCCGAAGAGTTTTTAACGCGTTCAGGTCGTTTCTGTAGGTAGCCCATTTAGTGTGTAACGATTCTGGTAGCGACTGATCCCAGTCAAATTTTAATTCCCATAACTCTTGTATAAATACTTTTGCTGTCACTATGACTGGCGATAATAACCCCAAAGGATCAAAAAGCCTTTCTAGATCGGATGTGACCGATCGTTTAGTGATTCTCCGAACCGAGTCAATGTTGACCTTTACGCAGAAGGTGTCATCCTTTGGGAGCCAGGTGAGGCCTAACGTCTTGATCGAATCCGCCTTTGAGCTTTCAAAATCTAAATTAACTTCTTGATCTCCTTGCAAAATGTACTGCAACAATTGTGGGTTATTGGCACACCATTTGCGTAGATTAAAGCCATTATCCTTCATGACTTGTATGAGTTGCTGTTGTAGTGTTAACGCTGTGTCGGATCCACCCAGGCCATCATCGACGTAGAAGTTCTCTTGGGGAAACTGCGACGCGAGCGGGTACCGTATCGTGTTTTCCTTGGCCACCTGCTGCAGGCATTTTGTTGCTAAGTATGGGGCCGCTCTGGTGCCATACGTAACTGTGTTTAGTTGATAGTACGTTATGGGTTGCGAGGGTTCCTTTCGCCAAATGATTAATTGAAGATGACGATCCTTAGGCGAGACGAGTATTTGTCGGTACATCTTCTCGACATCAGTTGTGAACGCATATTTGGGCAACCTGAACCGCAGTAGTATGGAGAACAAGTCTCTTTGAACAGTTGGACCTGTGTACATTAGGTCATTCAGTGAGTGTCCCGATGAAGTTTTTGCTGAAGCATCAAATACGACTCGAAGCCTTGTAGTTGAGCTTTCCGGTCGTTGCACGCAGTGATGTGGGATGAAATAGTTTGGAGAGCGAATCGCTTCTGCTGGTATCTTTGTCATGTGTCCCAGCTTCTGGTATTCTTCCATGAAATTAGCATATTGAGCTTTTAATTCCGGGGAATCGCCATTCCAGAGAAAAGAAGCGATTGATTGCGATTCCGTGTGAGTCACCTAAAGCTTCAGGACCTTGATGGAAAGGAATCCGCACCACAAATCGATTTTGATTATCTTTTATGGTGTGTTGTTCGAAGTGATTTTCGCATTGCTTATCTTCGATGGACATTGGTTTACTGGATGTTTTGATCTCTTCTAGTTCCCAAAGTCGGGAGATGGAAGCATCAAGTGATTCATCAGCGGTGCATATTCCGCACGTCAGATTGTTGGATTGTTCCTCCTGTATTTTTCCACAAATTATCCATCCGAATACAGTGTTCTGCATTGTTGGAAGCTGATTTGCCAATTTTATTTGCCCGATCGCTAACAAGCCGTGATAGTGTTCTGCGCCCAGCAGAATATCGATTCTATCGGGGCAGTTGAAAGCTGGATCAGCGAGTGCCACATTTTTGGGTAGTGGCCATTTGTCAGTATTGATGAACTGTGATGGTTGTGGTGACAATATACGCGGCAGAACAAAGGCCTCAAGTCGCGTCGAATACTTGTTAATTCGGGATTTGAGTCCTACATTTACTCGGTGCCTTGTCTTTGTATTTGTTGAACCGATTCCATTGATGCTTATATTCGAAATCTGTCTGGAAATGCCGAGCCGTTTTACTAGACGTTCCGTGATGAAATTGACTTGTGATCCGGAGTCGAGTAAAGCACGGCATTCCACCTCTGTTCCATCTGCTTGTATTTTCACAACTGCTTTGCCAAGTAGCACGTATGAACTTGCTTGTTGATTATTAGACGCTGCTAATGAGGTAGCTTCTATGTCGTTGGTCGCCTGAGATGATGACGTTGAAGATGAAGGCCCTGCGCCCCCTGCTGTTGTAGTTGATGCGACTGATGATACCTTTTGATTGTCCTTTTTGTTTGAGGACTCTTGCTTGTTATCCAAATGCAACAGTGTGTTGTGTTTTTTATTGCACCTCATGCAACATCGTGAAGTGCATTGTTTTGCTGAATGTCCCGTACGTAACCAGTTCACACAACATTTATGCATTTGTGTGTAGTTAAGCCGCTCCGAGGGTTTTAATTTCAAAAAGGTCTGGCACTGAAATAGTTTGTGAGCGCCATCGTTACATAGCGTGCATGCAGCATTGCCTTGGTTCGTTGAAGCTGCTGAAGCGCACGAGTTGGCTGACCATTTTTCCTTCTGCCCCATGGCTTCCATTGACTGAAACCGGGTCTCTAGAAATTCTAGGAATTTGCTCACATGCTGCAATTCCTTTGGATTTTCTATTGTTTTTTCATATTGCGAGTGAAGACCTCGATCTAACTTTTTTATGAGAAGATGAAGCAGCATTGGACTCCATGAAGAAGTGTCCACCCCTATATTGGTTACGTTCGCCTTGAGATACCATATTTTCTGCACAACGGGAATGTTTTGGTTGACTACCAACTGTGAAAAAAGATCAGCGAACGCAGGCCATTTCAAATAATCCCCGTCGAATTTCGGAATTGTAATTTTGGGAAGTGGCAACACGTTTTTTTGTGCACACTCTGCCCTGTATTGTGCTGCAGACACTGTTGTATGTTTGAAGTTTTGTATCACCATTTTTTCTAGATCCGTGTAAGAGTCCATGTCATATCCTTCTTCGAGTGGGTTGTCACAGTTTTCCCAAACTGAGAAATGTAGCTCCTGGATCTGTTCCCACAGCTTCTCTTTCAATTTCATGTTGGGTCCGTTGTGATTACCCTTTTTAGAGACTATATCATTACGATTTGTCTTCTAATGGATAAGGTAATTTGCGACGCTCTTGCGGATGGAGTAGGTGTTGGGAAACACATAGCCTGCTGTTGAATTGGTGGAAGCTGATGATGAGCTTGTGTCCTTGCCATTGTTATAGTTGACTTAGCGGGGGCCAGTTCTTGATGTTGATACTCTGCTTCTGGATTGGTCGTTTCTGTTGCGGTTGGACCTTTTTGCTGGTTAACCGGTGTTTTCATCATTGCCGACTCCTTCTTATAATTTTTTATGATTCGCTGTATGATATCACCCGTTTCGCGTTGGGATTGAGCCAATACGTCCATACTGATTTTTTCTTCTGCCATCTTCTGAAGCTAGCACAATGCACAGATGATCCGTTGATTGGTTTCCTCACTGTAGATTCGCGGTTGCGAGTTGATTGAGTCCTCTACGGTTCTTGCGTCCCCAAGAGTTGGTCCTGATATGTTGCAACGCCAAAGTTCCTTTGCGATTGTTGGTAGCTTTGTTGATCCTGATAATTTGCCGGACCCAACTGAATATTGCTGATTGCTGTGTGGACAACTATCCAATTTTTGCAGCAAATCGATACGTTGATCCTGTTTAATGTTGCAGGATCTGACGTAATTCGCGAAGTTGCGTGTTTTGTTCTACACCGAAGAGTGTTCCAAGTCCCTTACCACTGGTGGGGGGAAACTTGAAACTCAAGGATCACGTCGGGGTCACCAAATGTATATTGAATGGACTCTTTTGTCCTTCAATAAATTTGTATTTGATTTTTTATCGAGGCAGTATCACCAAGATAAAGTTTGGAGCAACTCAAGCACTTGAAACTTGGTTACAGTGGAGAAAATGGAAAGAAGTTGAAACAGTGAAGGGTTGTAACTTTCTGACAACTTTATTGATAAATTTTCTTTCTTAAATACTAAATTATTGCTAAGTTTACAATTTTGTTCTTTTCTTATTCTATGGTGTGTTCCCTTTGGATGAATGAGAAAGCTGCTCATTTAGTTAAACAGAATTATACATGCATACATGTGTATATTGCTTATTGTAACAATTTTGCTTGGTGCATTGACTAGTGTGGTTCATTGGACTATTGCAACAACCTTATTTGTTTACATAAAGTTGAAATAGTCGCTTTGCAGATGTGTGTGTGTGTTTATTATTGATGGATTTGGGGACAATAAATAAATTTTGAGTCAGCGTAAATGATTAAATGTAAACATATAAAGAAAACAAAACCAAGCGATGTGAATGTATGAACACAAACAGTTAATTTTTTTTATTATTATACATTTAATAAATACATCAATCAATTGGAAGAAAAAAAGATGATTCGTGAAATAGTTTTCGTGATATTACACCTGAAATCGCACCAAATTAACTAAAAATGGTGGATTTGTTGGAAACCGAAAATCGGTCAACTTTGAACAGTTATGTCTTCTAAACTAAAAATATGATATTATTAAGAGTAGCATATTTGAGATCGTTGAAAAGTTTCCTAGAAGATGGGTTTATTTAAAATTTCGTAGGCGCACATGAAAATTTTGACTTTGCAACCTCGTTTGCGCTACGGGCCCAACTGTGCGACTCCTATCCCTAGTATCCAATTTCCACCTATAAACATTTGTTCGCGCAGAAACAATTTATTTTAGTTACTTTGGTTTTGAAATAAAACACAAACATATTTAGGTTTAATAAAGGGTTTTCCAATTTCCAATTTGATAATATGATTTCACTAATTGTTAAGGAAATTCAAATGTTTTTTATGTAATGTGAAGTACAGTCGATACAATTAAGTTCAGAATAAAACGTCGTTCAAATGGCCTCCACGTCTTCTTTTGCAGGAACGAATTGGGTGAACCCAATTTTCGAGCAATTTTTCCACTAAATCAAGTCGTATGTCATGAATAGCACGATCAATATTCACTTGTAATGCATCAAGGGAGTCTGGTTTATTGTTAACCACAAATGACTTCAAATAACCACACAATAAATAGCCTAATGGTGCTAAATCACAACAATTTCTTGTAATATGTAATTGAATCTCCAAACTTTTCTCACAATAATTCGGTTGTTGCACGTGTTGGGTGGCACGTATCCCCGTCTTGTTGGAACCAGATGTTGTCAAGATCAGCTTCTTCCAATATTGGCCACAAAAAGTTGGTTATCATCGATCTATACCGCTCTCAATTGACAGTAACAGTGTGACCAGCTTCATTTCGAAAGAAGTACAGACCGATGATCCCATCAGACAAAAAAACACCAAACTGACAGTTTAGGTGAATGTAATGGTTGTTCATGACTAATTTGTGGATTTTCTTTGCACCAGAATCGACAGATTTGTTTATTCACCGCACCACTCAGAAGAAAGTGAAAGTGACTCAGATGAAAGTTGTTCCAAGACAAAATCAGCAAATTCATGACGTTTACGGTAGTCGAATGGCTTCAATTCTTGAGTGATAACAATTCTATACGGACGCAAGCCCAAATAGTTTCTCATAATCCGCCAGGTTCTGGTTTGAGACAGTCCCAATTGTTGACAACGTCTTGGAATCGATAAATTGCGGCCTTCAGCAAAACTTGCCTCAACGGCATTACTTCGAGCGGTTCTTTGTTTTATTGACTCTTGAACATTATTTAAAGAAAATGTACGTACGTACGTAATTTGCACCAATTTGACGAATAGCGGGAACCGGTGGACGATTATTACGATCATAAAATGGCAAAAGCGCACGAAAAGTTGCAATTGGAGAATGATTATTTTGATAAAAAAAATTTAATAATTTGTAAACGTTGCCCTTGCGTATATTGCTCCATGAAGAAATTGTAAACATTACTGAATACAATGAAAAACAAATGACAGATCATGACACACTACAAATAGCCGAAACATCACTTAGAAACCATATCACTCAAATTGAGAAACCCTTTATTTCCTCTTTGGTGTTGGTAAACTTTCTAAAGCTTTTTTTCAGGTTGTACCAATAGGTTTGAAAGAATTTATCAATTTTGTTCAACCTACAACTGGCTGAATTTTTGTCAGTAACTCAAAATGACCAAGTTATTATCAAAAAACCAAACAATGTCGGTGAAAAAATGTACATGTTAAACTTTTGATTTCAACTATCGTTATGACGGTCAGACTCCGCATGTTCTTTTTTCCGCTGCTTAAGAGAATCTCAAAAACAAAAATTCTGGTTACAAGTTTCGAAATTACATGCCGTGAGTGTTTGAACATCACCAACACCCTCACACTCTGTAGCAAAACGTGCGTTGAAACCGGGTGCATTTGGATACAACGTAGTACATTCTAAAATAATCTGACCAATAATTTATAATTTCTGATATTACCACTTTTTTTTTGTAATTGGTCCCATTGTCCGTCTGGAAGAATACTAATGGATATACCAGACAAACTTCTTTGAGACAAAAGGTGATAAAATGTTGTTCCTGTATAAAAAGGCTTAGTTTATTTGCTAAATTTACTAAAAACTCCAGTCAATTTAACTTAGGGACCTACATTCGAGTGTAGTAGTGTCTAATTCCTGAATATTATTCCAATGAACGTATTTAACAACTTACTTTCTGCGAACATTTTGTTGGATATATTTTTTAATATTGGTTTGAATATAAATCATATAATTCATGTGATTCACGCGTGAATGTGAGTAGAATCAAATTCTACTCACGTGAACGGGAGTACCGAAAAAATATTCGTGCGTGAGTGACTGTCTTCCTTTCGTGAGCGTGCGTGAGAGTGAGTCAAGACTTAATCACGTGCCTGTCGCTACTTCAGTGACAGGTTCGCCTATTTAACCTGAAACACATTAGTGATCGTATAAAGCCATAGCCCGGATCATACTTTTAGGAAGTAGTGAGCTCCTTGGACTACCCTAAGAAGGAATCATTTCTGCCCTCTCCCAAATGTGTGGCTATCAGAAACTTATAAGTTCTCTATCATTGAAGTGTCCAAATATTCTCTCTCTCTGGCTCTCTCGTTACTGTGTTTTGTAGTAAACAAACACAATCAAGTAAGGAATAGTAATAATTTTCGAATACAGCTGATATAAATAGTACACATGCCTCTTATGTGGCTTCGCAATTTAAAAAGAGTAGCCGGTGCGAGGGAGGAAAAACATGCAACGTTTTGAATCTGTTTCAGTATACAGAATTTAATATGCACTCTATGGAGAATTTGATTTATTTATTAGAGATCCCATTCTATTTGTTGCATACCTCCATTTTCAAAAATTGCATAATCATCTTTACCAAATATCGGGTTTTTCAATAAGAGCGCTACAAAAGTTTTTTTTAAATAAAACAAAACCGATTTTAGATACCATTGAAATTCTTTATTCCTGTGAAAGTACGTTCGATGCCATTATGTATGGAACTCGATTTCTTTTGCATGGCCACCACGGGCACGCTTGCAGAAGTCCAGACGCTGAACCCAATTTTCGACAGTTTTCAAGCATAAATCGGCCGATACTGCTGCAATTTCACGTTCAATATTCGTACGAAGTTCATCAATCGTCGCTGGTTTGTTGGCATAGACCATAGACATGACGTAGCCCCACAGGAAATAATCTAACGGCGTCAAATCACACGACCGAGGCGACCAATCGACTGGGCCATTTTGTGAGATAACACGTTCACCAAACTTGGTTTCCAATAAATTGATTATGGCATTCGCTGTGAGGCTTGTGGCGCCGTCCTGTTGGAACCACATGTCCTCCAAGTCCATACTATCCAATTGGGGCCAAAAATATTCGGCTATCATTGAACGATAGCGATTCGCACTCACAGTAATGTGCCGGTCTTGATCAGCACGAAAGAAATACGGCCCAATGAGGCCGCCGGCCAATAAACCGCACCAAACCGTAATTTTTTCGGGATGCAATGATGACTCATGGATTAAGTGTGGATTGCTGTCTGACCAATAACGCATATTTTGCTTATTGACGAAGCCATTCAGCCAGAAATGAAATTGAGAAATTGGACGTAGCGCTCCAAATTTCTGTAATAAATTTTAATAATTTCGACTCGTTGTTGGCTCGTAAATCTTTCCATGATTACTGAAGAGAAATGTCAAAAGAGCGGGAAAAAAATATGGCGTCGTTTTCTGTCCCTATCGATTTACTTTTGTAGCGTCTCTGTTGAAAAACCCTTTATTTGAAAAAAAATTAACTCCAACATCTTTTTTTACATTCGACACCAACTCCGGCCATTAACATTTTTCGAATCATATTACGACCCCATAGATGTTTCCAGAACTCTGGTTCACACAGCCTAAATTTGCCTTAAACCAATTTGTTAATTTTTAGTAATGTACATAACAGCCTAATATATTCTTGTTTTTTTTTTAATAGATCTTTTTTATATAATGATGTCGACGATCTATTCTTTGTTATGCAAAACGGGTATCTCCTGGTTATGGACCCATATGCAAACGACACGTATACAACCGAAAACAAATACTGCGTAGACATTGAAAACGCTTCGGCTACAACATATGCGATCGTTTGTATTACGGCAGTTGAGGAGCATATAAATCGTAGTAATATTGTGGTGGTGGCCATTTTAATGCTGATGTCGATACCTTGTCTCCTGATGGTCTCATACGTCCACATTAGAATTAAAGAGCTGAGGTCTGCACATGGAATGTCCTTGAGCATCATGTCCGCATGTCTGGCGACAGGCTATTTCCTATATTCGCTGGTGCACATTTTTAAGTTGGATGAACGTGATGTTGGTTACGCTGTGCAGTTTTTTATTTTATCTTATTACTTTTGGTTTTTTTGCGTTTGTTGCAACATTTCATTGAATATATGGTAAGTTATTATTGTATGTATATTAACACTAGATAAAGTAATTGTATCGATAATTACTAGATACCTCAAAGTCAATTACGCGACTTGAGTGATCGCATTCTAATTAAGTCACTCCCACGAGCCACTCTTAAGCCATAGTCATGTATACGACATTCCAGCTACAAATATTCTAAAATCTCCATTGAAATATTAGCAGTTCAGGTATGCTGGCAGAATGAAAAGTAACATTTTGAGACAACCCGGTTTACGGGGTCTTCGAAAAATCAATTTTTCGGGAAACAGTTTATCAGTTTTTAATTTTGGAAAAAATCGATAGAACCGGGTTTTTGTTTGTACATTTGTTTAGCGACCATTTCATTTACTTGTTCGTGTTTAAAACTCAACATTTCTCAGCTAAATTTAAATTTGGCAACCACGTTTTAAATTAAAATTTAACTCATATTCCAATTGGGAATGCGTATGTATTTTAAATTTTTATTCAATTTCACACTAAAAAGATTTAAATTCCAAAAATCATATTAAAATTTGAAAAAGATTTTCATGTATGAAAATCGCATTAAGTTCAAAAAATTTAAGTAAAAATGCCACTAACAATTGGAATATAAGTTTAAATGAAGCTACTAAAGGCAGACCAAAATTTGTTTTGGACAATGACTGGGGATATATTAGATATATAGTACGAGTACGTGGTTAGAAAGGGGTACAATTTGGCGAAAAAGAGTTAGACTTCAAAATGCAATAAAAATCATTTGGAATGATTTGGACTATGTTAAATATTGTGTACGTGGGCAAAAAACGTAACAAGGGGTAAAAAGACTGAAAACAAACTGAAAACTTGAAAGTGCAAAACAAAATTGGCGTCATTGGGAATATGTATATTAAAGATACGATATGGGTGATTGGTACAGGAAAGGGTAAAATTTGGAAAAGGGGCGGGGGTTGAATCAGCGAGAAATTTAGTTTGAAATGATTGGGAAGTTATTCAAAATAGAGTATTGTCTAGAAAATGGTTGAACTTCAAAAATAGTCAAATTAGGTAAAACTTAAAAAAGCAAAAAACAAATAAAATGCGTGACATGATTTGAATTTGTTAAAAATTATGTTTGTACGTAAAAAGAGCAAAATATGAATATGCGAGAAGTCTTCTTCATAAAAATTATTTTTTTGTAAAATAGGTCAAAAATGGGTAAAATAAACGTGTTAAAAATAGAAGATGTGGACAAAAAGGATGAAAAAAGTCAAAAAGGCGTAACATTTCAAAAAGCGATAAAAATCGTTTGGAAAGATTGGGAATCTGTTAATAATAGTGTACGTGAATAAAATGAATGATTGAAAACGGGACAAAAATGGTTACACTTCAAAATTATAGAAATTCGTGTTGGAAAGTTTTATAACTTGTTAAAAGTGGGTTAGAAGGGGGAAAAAAAAAAAAAACGGCGAAAGCTCAAAATGCGGGAAAATAGGTATTGATTGCATGGGGTTGTGGATGTTTTGGATCTAACAACGAGCATGTTGTTCGTAATTAGTAAAATTTTTAGAAAACCACCTGTGTTTGCTTTTAACGCCAAAATGTTTAATATGTAATTATTAGTTTTGTATTGAACAAAATCAGTTAAAACAACTTTTTATCGGGTACAACAAATGCATTTTAAGTGACCGTTAACGTGCTTTTTATAATCTGAAATGGGTCTGCACAGAAATTTTGTGTATGAAATATAGGTTATGTCCGACGTAGACAATAACATATCACTCAACATACACTTTTTTAATTTTCCAAACGATTTGGTCGCATTTCCAAGTTTTATCCCCTTTTTGCCCATTTTTAACCACATTCACAAATTTTTCCACATTCCTAACCTTTCCAAACGCTTTTGCTCATATTTTGTAGTTACCACTTTTGCCCCTTTTTATCCGCAAACACAAGTTTTGCCTCATTCCTAACCTTTTCAAACGATTTTCTCGCATTTTCCAGTTTTACCCTTTTCGCCCCTTTTTTTAACCAGATTCACAATTGTTGCCACATTCCTAATCTTTCCAATCCATTTGTCTCGAATCTTCATTATTTACTCTTTCGCCCACTTTTTTATTGCATTTTGAAGATTTGCGTTCATAATCAGTCGATACGAGTTTTATCGCAATTTTAAACACTTTCCCACCCTACCCATTTTAAACACCTTCCCATCCTTTCAGACAATTTTCCCGTATAATCAAATCTTTTCTATTTTTTCACCCATTTAATAATTAAATAAGTAAAAATATTATCATTCTTTTTGAATTAAATCGGGAGCGAGCAATATTTTAACAGCTTTGAAAATAAAAATTAGGCTCCCGAGCTAAAAATAAAACTCGGGAGTTTAAAAGATTGAAATCGTCAAAGAATTAAAAATTAAACTCCCTTGCCGTTTTAAATTTTTCGAGCGAATCGAAAATGAATGGTTCTCCGTACTCTGGTGAAAAACGTAATTAATTGGTACGCATATAGCAACCGAGCCCTTTGGGCCATGTTACAAAATACTACAACAAAATATTAATATTTTTAAGGATATTTAACACAAATTGAGTAAAACCCGATTAACCGACGTCAAATAACCGGGTTTCGGTCTGTTCAAAAATTACGATTTTAAAAAAACCGGCCGACGTTTAATTGCTAAAACCCCGGTTTCGGTTTTGAGCACTCTAGCTAACAGTGACATATTGAAAAAAGTGTCATTTGCCAATCAATATTGTTATTCCGTATCTTGTATTGTAGGAATTAGAACACAATTTCTAACTTCACAGACAAAGTAGCTGATTTAGCATTTAGAATTTAGCTTATGATTGGTAAATTACAACAGCAACAATTTTTCTACCCCCTGCTAAACTACTTCTTCGCCCAGCTTATATCGGGAGCTTAGGTATTTTGAACGACACAAGTGGACGAAAAATTAGGTTAGTAGGATATAAAATACAGTCGTAATATGTATATTAGGCATAGCTGTTAAATTTTGATTACTTTTAACAAGAATTGTATTGATTATAATTATATAATTCTCTATTAAACAATTTCGGATTCCTAATTGATTACAATTACAAATAATCTAAAAGTAATCAAAATTACTTCAAATTACTATAAAATAATTAAAAAGAATCAAAAGTAATCAAAAAATAATCCGATTACTTTCAAAGAAGACTACTTTTGATTCTTTTTGATTATTTTAAAATATTTAGCATTTATATTATTTTATTTTCAAACATTTGGATTTACAACATAACAAATTTCTAAACAAATAAATTTAAATTATATTTTCATATAAAAAATATACACATATGCACTAAATTTAATTAGAATAACACAAACACTTACGGCCTTATTCATACAAAGCTGTGCGAGGTTTGACAGGCGATTTTAGTATGAAAAATCATCTCTCAAACCACTCATAACTTATTATGAATAAGGCTGTTACAATTTAAGTAATTCATAACTGCACGAAAAAGTGCAACATCCATCAATCTTATGAATTGGGCCAACCGCTTGTCCAGATAGGCAACCCCAGACCATTATGTTGTCACCTCCGTGCTTTATGGATCGATTCAAGTATCTCGCCAGAATAAAAGACGTGATGTAGGCATATGCTGATGAAGAGATGCCACTACAATGGAGGATCCAGCATGATAACGATCAAAAACATACAGCAAAAGTGGTTAAGGAATGGTTCCGGACCAATGGGATAGAAGTTCTTCGTTGGACTGCTCAATCGCCCGATCTTACCCCAATTTAGAACTTGTTTGAGATCGTTAACACGAAAATCAACCGAGACAATGGAAAACAAAGGAAGATCTTTTCGAAGCCATAAAAATAGCCTCTGAACGAACCGGATATAATTTATAAAATAATATCCACTGTGTATGTATGTATGTATTTAAAAAGTCCTATGTATGCCCATTAAAGATTTGGATTATGCACATATACTTATATAAAAAAAAAATGGTGTCCCATATCATCCCATGAAGGGATTGAGGAGAGCTTCTCACAATCGGTGAGATGTGCGCTTTCTAGTTTTACACTCACTGATTGGGACCTACAGTTTTACACCGGTTCTGAACGGTGTTGAGAAGCTTTTTCCTGGCTAAGTACTTGATGGTGTCGCCACCACTCAGCGAGATGATCGTCGTCGAATGAAATGTAAGGTGGTCTGGGCAGGAATCGCGCACACTCACCATTGCACCACCGACGGCCATACATACATATGTAATTAAATACATGTATAATAAATAGTGATGGGCACAGCACACGCGATTTGCACGAATCGTGCATGATCCCACGTTACAAGTCATGATCGTCAGTAAGTGTTCGCTCTTATCACTGGGGCGTGTATGATCGTGAGTAAAAAGATATTTTGACGATGGGAAACAAAAATCTTGTACAATTTATACCGGTAGAGAAAAATATAACTCAAACCAAATACTGGTTTAATTTGATGTGGACAACAATTTGGGTCGTGTGAAATTCTAATCGTATAATTTGTAATATTCAATTAGGTTGTGATTTAATGATAAAGACAACTATGAATTGTATACATACCATATGCAATGAACACAAAAGTAAGTTAATTGAAACGATATGTGGCAAAATATTGCTAGGAACTTCCCTATCCCGGGACATTTTCCTTCTCCTGGTTGTATCTTTCTTAAACGTAGCCTATGGAATATTAGTTGAGCCATAACTACTAAGTTGTACAGAAATGGAAAAGAGTTTGTATCTTAAAAAAACGTATTGCAAGTGTACAACTTCGGGATGACCTTCTGAAAGTGGAGTTTAAAATGAGTGGAACTCCCAAAATTGTAATCGACAAATCCAGACCAGAAACATTGAAAGGAAACAAGAGAAAAACGCAAAAGGTATAGGTACGGATTATTGATTAGGAAGAGCCTTCTGCTTACCACCTTCAGTGATGCTGCGTAAATGAGGTTGCCCGTTGCAGAAGAATATTCAAAACCATTACAATGTAAATTCAGCAATACAGTAATTTATAGAAGTATTCAGAAGTGGACGTCGGTGGTGCAATGGCTAGAGTGAGCGCATCTTGTACATGAGATCCTGGGTTCGATTCCTGCTCTGACCAGCTTAAAAATTTCTTTCGGCGGCGGTCACATCGTATAGCACTGTCGAGTATTTAGCCATGAAAAAGTTTCTCAAAAAACTGTTCGGAATCGGTGTAAAAACTGTAGGTCCTAATCAGTGAGTTACAAATTAGAAAGCGCACAGCTCACTGGTTGCGAGAAGTTCTCCCCAGTCACTTCATGGGATATAATGGGAAACGGTTTTTTTTTATTATGAAGAGGAAGCAACTGGTATTTTGAGTGAACGTTTTTCACCGCATGGCAGGGAAAAGATACTTAAAGTACATAAAAAAGCAAGGATTTCAAATTGACTTATAATTAGGATTGAGAAATTGTTTAACTGGCTTCAACAGCAAGGTTTTTTTACGGTTTTGTGGCATTTTGTTGACGCGTCTTTGCTTCCCTGTTAAAACTTCTTTGTGGGATGTGCCGACGATTGTTGGGATGCTTGAGTGTCATCTACGAGTTGTCCGATGGAACATACCAAAAATAAATCTATATATATGTGGCACCCTGTCATCCATTTTCCTATATTTTCGTTAAATAGTTACTACTCAAGTATTGCATTACAATCTTGTTTTCTGCTTTCTATTCCTTTTTGATACTTACAGTAACACACGTAAGGCACGCGCCAAATCTTAAAATATCGTTTAAATCTTTTGTGAGCATATGTAATCATCGTTATTAAATAAAATAAAACTATTAAATTATATACACCACGGTATTGATTTGTATGGTAATCGGTAAAATTAACAAATTGGTGACCCCGACGTGGGATCGTGATAAATAATTTTCAACACTTGCATTGTTCCATAAATTTCACGATTATAAAATGACCGATTTAAACGACAGTGAAGCCTCATCAACAGTCGCCGCCTCCGACAACTCCAAGTTGAACCTTCAGCCGCCGCCAACGTTTCCGTGGTATACTGAAGACTTCCACTACCGCAGATGGCCGGTTCGAACATTGAATCTTAGTTCACAACCATGGATTTGTGGTTCACGGAGTCTGGAATCTCAACCTATAAACAAAAAACGGCAAAAATTTTGGTAGCCCTTGATCTGAGCGTGATTTCACAATTGTTGGAGGTTATAGAAGAGGTTCCCCAAAATGAACGCTATGATTACATACGAGAAAAAATAATTAGTCATTTCGCAGAGAGTGAGCACCGAAGATTTAATCTCCTTCAATCTGAGCTACCTCTGGGAGATAAAAAAAACCTTCAGAGCTATATTATGAGATGCAACGCCTTGCTGGGTCAACTCTTGGTGATGCCGCTCTATGAGTTATGGATCAAGCGACTCCATGACGTTGTCGAACCTGTTGTTGCCGCATCGAGTGGTACCGCCGCCAAATTGCCGATTCCGTTTTAACGCCATAGCAAATCACGTCCCTAGCGAAATCGACTAGCTATGAATAACCTCACCAAACTGTTCGAGAATATCACAGTCACCCTAAGTCACGTGCCCCGGCCCGGTATTCTTTACCAACCCTTCCAATGCCACTAATGAGGAATGATGATATCATAAGAAGTATGGTCGTAACGCTCAAAATTGCAGAAGCCCGTATCGTTATAAAAACGGTTTAGTCAACACGGTTTCATCTAGTACCGCTAAAACCTTAGATTGGAGCCAGATGCTCGTGGCAGATGTCAGCGGAAAATCTACGACGAACTGCATATTATTCCGCCTGTAGGTAAAAAATCGAATAACCAACAAAACTTTTATTGGCAATACAGGTGCAGTTGTCTCCGTCCTGCCTCTGACGTCGAAGTCTGTCGGTGTGGAGCCCACCGCCATCAAATTGTACGCAGCAAACAGTTTTCCAATAAAAGTTGTTGGAGGCAAGTGCATTATGCTGAGCCTTGGTCTAACACGTACATTCGAATGGTATTTTCTGGTAGCCGATAGTTGGTGCCGATGTTTTGAGATTTTATGACCTGCTTATCGACCTACGCCACAATCGTCTCATCCACAATAAGACCGGCGACCATCAGGCTCCGATAAATTTTTCTCAGCTGAGCGCCGCCGAGGTTAAAACAATTGTGATATAATTTTTTATACGTGGCAGTTTATTTAATTCTTTAGCGAATTTTTCCCGGGGAATCATATTAAATATGGCATCGCTGTTATTTAAACAGTACGTGCTCTTTATATAGGAGTGTGGTTTCTTCAATTTGTCTTCATCGTCATGAAGTGAATTATCTCCACCTCTCTTACTAAGTTCGTATTGCAGCTTCTCCTTGAAACCGTCGTAACGACATGAAACTCCACTACAATAGACTAGTATTTCATTCAAATTTTCTGGTTCTATTTTGACCATTTTATTCTGCCCTTTATTTATAATAAATTTAATTTCGCATGCATTTTTGATATCTTTGATGGATGTGCAGTTCCATATTCGAAGTTGATCAGACTCCCAATAGACACTACTCTCCATTGCCTCTTGTTTAGTTCTATTTGTTTTGCTTCTAGTCACAACTAGTGTCTTTTTCACTGTTGGATCTTCTTGAGCTGGTATCATAGCTTTTAGTATTTCTGAGTTTATGTCAATTCGTGATAAAGCATCAGCATTTGTGTTGTTCTTGCCTTGTTTATAAATTATATCGAAATCATAGTCTGATAATTCGATCCTCATTCTTGTGAGTTTTGAGCTAGGATTTTTGTGTGTGAATAATGATACTACTGGTCTGTGGTCAGTTACCACTGTAAATCTTCTTCCAAATAAATATGGTCTAAAAAATTGTATGCCCCAGTGTATGGCTTGGAATTCTTTTTCAATCACCGGTTTATTTCTTTCATGTTTGGCAAGACTTTTGCTTGCATATGAGATTGGTAGATCTTTTCCAACTTCACCTTGTGAAAGTATTGCTCCAAGAGCGTAATCGGATGCGTCTGTTGTTAAAACGAAAGGTTTATCAAAATTCGGATATTGCAATATTGGTGGATTTATTAATTTATTCTTTAATAACTCGAATGCTTTCTGGTGTTCTTCTGTCCATTCAAATTTTACACGTTTTCCAACCAATGCGTTTAAACAACTAGCGATTTGCGCGAAGTCTTGTATAAATCTTCTGTAATAATTACAGAATGCTACAAATCTTCGTACTTCGTCTGCATTTTTAGGTGTTGGATATTTGGTTATGGCTTCAAATTTACTTGGATCTGGTTTAATTCCATTAGATGTGATTAAATGTCCTAAAGAGACGACTTCTGGTCTCAAAAATGAACATTTGCTACACTCAAAAAAAATTGAACTAATTTTCAGTTAAAATGAACTAAAACTGAGGAAAATTGACCTTCGTATGGAGCCAAAGATTTTTGAACTCAATTTTAGTTCATGAATTTCCTTGGATTTAGTTCATAATTTGAACTGGGAGTTAGCTCAAATTTATTGGTTTTTAGTTTAATAAAGTCTAACCATGAACTAGACTTGAGTAAATTTTTGTAGCAAATATAGGAAACCGTTACTTGTTTTTAGTTCATATGTACATCATATTGAACTAAATTCAAGTTGAATTGAACTAAAATCTAGGTAAAAATAAACCTTGTATAGAGCCAAAGATATTATTTTCTCATATACAGTTCATTATTTCCTTATAATAAGTTTATTAATAAACTTGGAATTAGTTCAAAATGTTGCTACTCAGTACAAACATCTGCAACATTTACCCATGGTAAGTTATACGTTAACACAAACCAGTTCAATGTTTTTTAGAAATAAACTAAAAATAAGTTTATTTGAACTTAAATTGAGTAAAAGCTGTACTTAAAGTAAGTATGCATTGAACTCAAACTGGGTAGAAATTTGTCATATTCAAGTTAACAATTCCGCGAGTATATTTAAAATTTAGTTCACTACTTCTTTAAACCTAGTAACATGTACCAACATGAAATATATTGAAGTAAAACACAGATCAATTTAACTAACATGTAGTTTATTTGAACCTAAATGGAGTATAAATTGGACTACTTTGAACTTAAATTGAGTCCATATGAACTAGAATCAAATTCAAATTGAATAGAAATCAGTTTAAATGCTGGTTCCTTTAACTGAAAATCAGTTCGGTATTTCCTCAAAATAAGTATGTATATGCGAAGTAAAATTTAGTTCATATAAAATTGATTTGAGTAAAAAGATTACCAAAAACCAGTTTAAATAAACTAAATTTTAGTTTATTTGAACTGTATTTGAGTAAGCATGTTACTCCAATTTAGTTTTATTTTTTATTTTTATTACATTTTTACTTAATATATTACATTGTTAAATGGAAAAATAAATATGTACAATATCGAAATGTTCAAGAATAATTTCAATGACATTTTTAATACATAATAACATATTCATATGCTATATTTTATAAATTAATATTTTTATAAACTTCTAAAACATTAAATACACAAATACATTTAGTTTTGATTATTATTCTGTCAGAGGCCGAATTGAATCCGTCGAGTATTTGACACCAGTTGAACCATTGAACGTCCAGAATCATACCAATGTAAGAAACAGAGCTGCATTTTGAAATAAAAGAGAAGCATTAGTTATGAAAAGTTAATATGTATGATCAAGTAAAATTTAATAGCATTCTTACATTGCCGAAATGGCAATACAAATTTTTCGAAATGAATCGGCATAACTTTAACTGAAACATTGACAATATTTTTTACACGATATTGTAATATTGTCAATGGTTCATTTCAAACTATAACACAAGATAACAATAGCAAATCGAATATAAAATAATACAATATATTTGCGCCGTTGTTGAATAAACAAATAATGTCCCTTAATGTCCGTATATGGAAATTCAATTTGAAAGATAAGTTTCGCGATGAAAGATTAAATAAAAACTTCGTTCATCATAATGTTAACAGGCTACTAAAGTAAACTGTACGGCCAAATATCAATATTCTGTTTTATTTACGTTTATTTTTGTATACATAGTACTGATCAAATGAACAATTATTGTTGGTAAAGCAATTTTTGTCGGGTCAGCTAGTATCTTCAAAAATATATTTGTGGTGGTAAATTAGGAAACTGCAATAGAAAACATTAGGTGGTAAAAAAGTGTAAAATATAACTCCATCCGAAGTCCATTTATTTCAGGAACTAAGGAGACTTTTGATTGAATAATATTCACAAAATTATATCACCTCAAGTTTGCTAACGACATGTCCTAATAAATCTACTACACGGATTATATAGTACTAGAATAGTTTAACAAGTTTAAAGTCTGTCCATAGGGTTCTCTGTATTGGAAATGCCGTATCCTTTCATACCTAGTTCAAACCATTGTATATTTATCATTTACATGTGTAACTTCTGGTACAATGAATAACACTGGAGAGCAATACAATACTGTAGCTTTAGACTAGCTTGTTTCCAATCGTCATCGCGCCCTGCGTACAGCTAATATGTTTTCTTTACCATGTAGCCTCTATTAGGATAGCATGTTAATAAAACATATCATGTTTGCTCGTTTACTCCAAATATTCAATGCCCTAATATAAATTAGGATGCCAGTTTATTTACGGAAACTTTCATCTTTAAAATCGGTTAATATTTTCCCTCTGGAATGGTGGAGCAATTTCGCTATACAACTTCATTTGATGGAAAAAAGTGTTGACTCCTATTGTATCAAAAATCCTATAATATTACGAATTTAAGCGATTTGTGAGTGAAATTGGTATGATTTTCAGCATTTGTGTTGGTTTGAATAAATTCTTAAATCGTGCTTAACCCATTTTCTACCACTACCCGATTTCGATGAGATAACTTAAAGAAATTTTGTTTGCTGCCTATTCAGGCTTCAAAAGTAATATATCTGAAAGATTTGAGTCCCTAAGGTGCCTAGGTTCCTGGAAATCAGGTGTTGCGAAAACGCATCATTGATCGATTAGGGGTATATTAGGTTTGAAAATAAAAAGAGAAGAATCCTGTTTTTGTGAGGAATTTTTTGTAGTATCTAAATGAAAGGTTAAACTTAAGAGTAAAATATCCGAAATATTGTTACTTAGTTTATTTATTTTGTATGAAAAGTGTCAAAACACTTAGTATGAAGAGAAATATTAAATTTTTTACATTGGAAAAATGTCTGCGAATGACATTTAGCACATCTCTTTCTGGTACCGCCCGGAGGTTTCCATATGACTTGATCCCGAACGTCTAAACGTGGCATTTGGGGTAGTCTTTCTGGTTCTTCAATATCGTATTCGTATGATGGTTCTTCCTCTGGCCGATCTTCATACAGTAGCAAACCTCGGACAATATCACTTTTGAATTTCAATTGAGACAACGGGAGATTGCTCACGGCTTTTGCAATCAGGCAGTGAATTTTCCAGGCATTTACGATTGTAGAATTGACACAATTGTTCCACAATGGCCACCTCCACTTTTTATCTCGGATTGCTATACGTCCATATGCTTGTTGTACTCACTGATTATTTTTGGCTGTGGAAGTGATACCTTTTTCTTCTCTACGGATGAGTAACGCGTCGTTCGAACATCTTGTGTAGCACCAACAAAATTTGATACTATAGTGACTTCATTATTATCATGCCAACGAGCTATAAACAATTTATTGTTTTTATCAAATACATAATCGTACTCATGTTTTTCCAGGTACTGGAGCGAAGGTAGTTTCTTATCCGGTTTATTTTTACGATTCCTTTGACTTTTTTTTTTGTGATACCCAAATGAAGATCAGCACCTCTCAAGCGATTGGAAACTTGAGCTCATTTAACAAACAGAATAGGTAATATGACATGAAAGAATTGTCAAAATAGACAACATGACGATCCGGATAAGGAACAGAGCGCAACAAATTTAAAACTATAGACGCGCCTAAGCCAATCTGCTTATTGTATCGAGTTGCATTGCCAGCATACGGCACAGCTTCATATAAATAGCCTGTATCCGAACATAGACACCAGTTTTTGAAACCAAACCGAATTGGCTTTCCCCGAATAAACATTTCACAGTTGTGTCTGGCGAAGTATGGTACCATTTGCGCATCGATCGATAGATGAGTAGTAAAAATACCAAACTGTTTATATTTGACATTCAGGATATCAATTAGAGGTCTGACTTTGGCAAAATATCAGTGGTGTCAATATTGGTGTTATCCATCAAATAAAACACCTTTTTGATTGTCGTAAATTTATGACGCAGCATTGCTTGCTTCACAATGGGAATGCCGAAATCTGCTTTCACATACCAGTATAATTGAAGCTGAGGAAGTGACTGATAGCCGGAAAATATCTATCTGTATTCCAAGAAAACGGAACATTTCTTGCTTCGTAATCTGCAGTACAACATTGTGCTGCTGAGAGTAAAGATTGGTACTTTCAACTAATATATCCATAACTTCGGTATCGAAATATTGCAAAAATAATTCCAATGGCGAGTTACCACCTATAAGAAAATAACCAGTCAAATTCCGACATGACCTCTGATGTACAATAGTGACACTTACTCATGGTATCAACAATTTTCTTCATATCACAGCATCAATGCACACTGTGTGTGGCGGGAATTTCTGATATGCACCTAATCGACCAACGATGCGTTTTCGCAACACCAATTTTTGCAGCTACATTTATTATATTATAAAACAATTGTTTTGGCAGATGACATTTTTCTTCTGTTCTACAATCCTTTGGCAACAGGATTCGAGAGGTCTACATCTTTTTTAAAACATTAAGTTATTTTAATTATTTATTTAAAAAAGGGCTGTTTGTAACCCTTCCTGTTACAGGCTGTAAATGCTACTAAAATATACGTATACAAATTTTTATACTTCCGTCGTAGAAATAATAATAATAAGTGTACAAAAATGAGAATTATTTACCAAAAAATTATACAAAGTGTACCGAAGATTACAAAAAGTTTACCAATAGTAGGTAAAAGTTTCCCATAAAAATGTACAAAAAATTTCACCTAGTCACCATAAATTGGCACAAAGTGCACCAATAAGTTCACATAAATATACCAAAAAGTACAAAAAAATGTACCCAATAGTAGGTAAAAGGTACATAAAAATTTACAAAAAATTTCACGTACATACCAAATATTGGCACAAAGTGTTCATATAAATATATCAAAAGTGTACCCAATAGTACACAAAGGTTTCCTTAAATCTGCGTAAAATTTTACAAAAATTACAATTATTTACCAAAAAAATAAACAAAGTGTAAACAAAAGTGGACCAAAAAGTACATACAAGTGTACCAAAAGGTACATAACTCCAGAAAAAATTACAGTCACCAAAAATGTAAACAAACTGTAAAAAAGTATAAAAAGTGTACCCAAAAGTAGGTAAAAGATTACCAAACGGTACATAAAAGTATATCAAAATTATAATTGTTTACTAAGATATTTACACAAATTGCACCGGAAAGTACATACACGAGTAACAAAAAGTACATAAAAGTGTACAAATAGTACGTAAAAGTTTGTCAAACGGTACATAAAAGTATGCGAAAAGGTGCATATAGTGTATCGTAAGCCTGCAGTGTCCCAAAATCTACATAAGAGTGTACAAATGAGTACATGATGTAGACGAACGCTAATTGTACTACAAAGTACATACAACTAGCCTTATCCCCTGTGATGTATTTCGTATTTGATCTCAGGACTAGCGGATAGGTTCGTTATTCTACTCTTCGTTTTATGCACCGTGTCGAGATAACGATTTGTGAGCGTGCATTTACGATGACTCTTTTGTACCGACTTGGAATGAATTCAAATCTGTACAATATATTCATTACAAATCGGTATGAAGCGATATGTAAATATATACATATGTATGTATGTACAAAACTAAAACTAAATTAAGAACACTTACCACTTCACTCGTGAACACTCCTAAGCAGCTTCTCCTTATATTGGCTTAAAGGTTTTGATAAGCTCCAAATCCTCGACAAAGCCCCAAATCTGTGTCACATATGAAGAGTTTAACGGCCTGTTTTTGTAACTTGTTTTTACTCTCATCGCACGTCTAGAGCCAAACGAATTTCATTTTTGGTTTTTGTAAACATTTTTTTGAGTGTAAACACAAAAGTTTTTAGTTATCGTCAAAATGTAGGTTCACATAAGTCAACAACGTACAATGTTAAATGTCAAAATAGACAATCGTAAAAAATTGTTCGTGTGGGTTATATTGATGTGTTTTCATTTCAATCACGCAAAATCCTACGGCTTAGGCGACTTTCTCTATCATCATTTTCCGTAGTTGTAATAGGAAAACCGACAGCAACGGAGGCAATCATTTTAAATTGGTAAAAAAAGCAAACAATTGTGTTTATTTTCGTTTGTTTATTTATTTTTTAATGCCTACAATCAGCTGTTGTTGATTTTACAGCTGATGGCTAGGGTTGCCCCCGTTTATCATATATTTGTATGAAAAAGCTTTAAGAAATGCCAATAAAAACATGAAGGTAATATTGTTCTTTGACAGGAACACAACCAAGAAAAAGAGCTTTTATGCCCAAGCGAAAAGCAACAATGAACTCATTTGAAGACCTGATTGCTTGTCTAGCAATTGCACGCCTGCTGTTTGAAGATAGTTCCAAAAACAGGGCGTAAGTTCAAGAAAACAAAAAACTAAATTTTTTGCGCCAACAAAAAAAAGTTACTTAAAAAAAATTTAAAAAAAAATCGCGCGATTTTTGTAGTATAATTTTTCGCAACAAACAAATAAAAAATTAGTTAAAAAAAATGACTTTTCAACAATGGGTTCCGACAACGGAAATAATAATAAAAATGTGAAATTTTTTTTTTCAAATTTTTTCACTTACGTCCAGGCCCATCCATCAATATTTCCACGCTTAATTATTCTCATGGGGTGGCCCATGGGGCATAAATTTTGCCTTTCTTCGGGAACTAATCCCCAGCAGTGATGATATTTGATAATTTTCGAGGGGACTTTTTGTATTCTTTCGAAAGTACTTTTATAAAATAATTAAATAAATCTGTGTTTACACCGACAGATTAACGGGCTGTTTGTAGAACATGTAGAATAACATTTATTTAATCTGCGTACGGTTTGTACATTTTTCGGTGTAAATGCAGTGAATGCTTTAGTTCACCTCAGGTACACATAAATTTCATTCTTATTACACAAAAAATAACAATAAACAAATCTTGCCAATTTCGATCAGCTGAGTTTGGCAGGCCTGCACTTGATATAAAAACAAAATTCTTGCAATTCCTACTGCTTCTTCCTTGCTAATTTTGCCATGTGTTGTATTTAAAATCCTCTCACATAAAATTTGGTGAGTCAAATCCGAAAGTACTCTTATTGGACCAAAAGGAATTGGGGACTTTTTGAAATCGAAAGGAGGTAAAAAGTCCTTATCCACTACAAATATCATCCCTGATCCCCAATCAACCAACGCGTGGATGCTCTTTCTGGCATGAGTCTGTCAATACTCTCAAACAAATCTGTTATGTCGAAAACACTTCACTTCCATGTTGCTTCAATGAAAGAGACGCCCGCGAATGAATATAGTTAAAATGTACTTTCCAATTTCCCAATATTGACTGTAACAGTACTTTCACCACAATAACTTTCAATTTAATTTTACCACTTATTTCTCGATATCGAAGATTCTTGATTTCCTATCAAAAAACATGTTTTTTAAAATTTTAAACATTTTAAATTTTTTAAAATTTAATCATATACAGTATTAATCATATACAGTTAATACAGTTATCGAAAAAAAAATTATTTTTTTTGGTTAATTTCTACCTTTTACAAAAAAACGTGGTCACATCAGTCCCCTAAGCTGGCACCACATTCGGAAGCCCATAACTCTGAAAATAGGGGTCGCCACTGATTTTTTTAAGTTGGCAAAATTTTCGTGAAGCTAGAAAACATAGATATATTTTAAAAATTCATCATACGATATTGATATCTCGATAACTAACATGGTTATCGAAATAATTTATTTATTTTTATTTGTTTAATTCGACTCTTTTTACCTAAGAAAGTGGTCACATCGGTCCCATAAGAAGTCATTACACTCGAAATACCATCCCGTATGTCCGAAATTTGCGGGCCCATAACTCCGAAAATAGGGATTGACACAGATTTTCTTATTTTAAATTTTTTCCATAAAATAACGACTTTTACCTCTCATAAAAAATCGTTTAGATGTTCCGACATATACTAGTTTTGTTCCCAAAATGCATGTTGTTGTAACCTTCAACTACCTCCTGTATATCAGTAAAGTAACGAATATATTCGTACATAATGGTTTAGGAGCATTTCATTCATTTAGCCAAATTTGTTAACTGTATATGAGTAAGTTTTGAACTAAAAGCTAGGAATACTCAATTTTCTTCAACTAAATGATGTAATTTTATTTCCTCGTTTCCAAGAAATTTATTTAAGGAAACTTGGATATGTATTTTAAGTACATAAAATAGTGTAGAATTTACTCAATTATAGATAAGTTTCCCAATTTCAAGTAAAAATTAACTTAAATTGACTACACTTTGAACTAAATTTAAGTTAATTTTAAAATCAAATTTAGGATATTCTTTCTGTATTTAGGTAACATAATTTGTTCCGTTAGTTTGTAAACTAGAATCAAAGATATGTTTTACTCAAATTTAGTTAAATTCTCTAAATTTAAGTAAAAATTAATTTGAACTTAGTATATCTTCTGAACTAAATTTAATTTAATTTTTAACTCAAATTTAGGATGTGTTCCTAATTTTGAGTAAATTTCTAATTTTGCGTAAAAATTTACTCGTACTGAGTACATGGTCTGAACTAGTTTTAAGTTAAATTTGAACTCAAATTTAGGATATTATGTTTTTGACTGTAATCGAAACAGGAACATCGTTTAGGAACATTTTATTGAATTAGAAAAACTTTTTGAATTTAATATAAGTAAATTTGAACTCAAAAATAGAAAAACTCAATTACGTTTTAACTAAAATGTAGGATATTTTTCTTTAATTACAAAATGTGTTTATTGTACCTAAACCAAGAAAACATGAACTTAAATTGTGTTAAAATTTCCTTATTTGAAGAAAAAATTAACTTGAATTGAGTACATATTGTGAACTAATTTCAAGTTCATTCTGAAATCAACGTTAGGATATGCGGTTTTTGAGTATGTACGCAACATTGTTCTTCAGGAACATTTTATTCAATTAGGAATGTCGTTTGCACTTAATATAAGTTTGTTTGAACTTGAATATAGGAAAATTTTAACTTTAATCAGGAAAAGTATTTATTGAACATAATGCACGACAACATAAAGCTAAATTATGATAAATTTTCTTATTTCAAGTTAAATTTTACTCAAATTAGGAACACTTTATTGAACTAGATTCTAGTTAACCCTGAACTCAAATTAAGGAGAATTGTTTATAACTTATTTTCACTTTGGTTGTAAAAAATCATATATTCAAATATTGTTGTAACCATTTTAAGTTAATTTTTAATGCTATTTTACTTTCATATTTTAAGGTCAAATGACCTTAATTGTGGTTTAACATTAACTGAATTTCATTACCTTTTTCCTGAATTGTAGTTAATTTTTACTCCAAAAGAGTTTTTAAAATAAACTGTCGTAAGGTTTATTCAAATTTTTTGCCTGAGTTCAACACATTCTGAATGCAATGACAAGTGTACTGCAGTTATGACTTTTGTTTCCTAAATTACTCAGAAAATGATCAAGTTCAGCCGTCCCAATTTGCAGTATATTTTAATTTAATGGCATTATAATTCTCTTACAAATCATCCAACGTATGTACTCGATTCAAGTACAACTTTAAACTTAATTTTAGGATTTGGAATTACTTACAGTTCACAGCGATCAAAACATTATTTTTTCCATACAATTTTCTATTTAGTATTATATAAACTAAAATCTATGAAATATTTACTTAAATTAAGTATATTTTTCCTCAATATGAGTAACCTAGCACTCAATTCTAACAATATTTTTTAAGGAAATATACTTTCTTATTATGAGTTCAGACAATTTTTACGTATACTCCGGTCAAGTAAAGTTTACTTAACTTAAGTTAAAATTCCTAATTATAAGTAAAAATTAACTAAAATTGAGTAAATAATGTGAACTAAATTTTAGTTCACTTTGAACTCAAATTTAGGACATGTTTCTTTTTGAGTGTAGCATTTAGTTTCAGATTGTGCCTCATTATTCTGTCTAGAACTTTTACTAAGTTCTTGTTGTGATGTTCTAAACTGCAACCGAATATTATTATGTCATCCACATATAAAAATGCTTCTGACTCCAATCCAGATAATCCGATGGTTAGCATTCTTTGAAAACTATTTGAGGAAAGTTTCAGACCGAATGGTAGTCGTGTGTACTGGTAGTGGCCATCTGGTGTCGAAAATGCTGTGCACGCTCTTGATTTTGGTTTTACTTCTATTTGGTGAAAATAACTCTTATATCCAATGTTGAGAAGTTGTTGAGAAGTATTTAGCTCTTCCTAGTTTATCTAGTATGTCTTCTAACCTCGTTAGTGGGAATTTATCATCGACTATTTTGTTGTTCAGCTGTCTGAAATCGACAACTAATCTCCATTTCTTTATATCTGTTTGGCCCTTTTTAGGTACTAAGAGTAGTGTAGCGTTGTACGGGCTTGTTGAATTTTCTATTATGCCATCGTCTAACAAACCTTGTACTTGTCGATTTATTTCTTCTTTGTGTGTATGCGGTAGTCTATAGTTTCTTATGTATACTGGTGTTGGCTCATTTAATTGGATATCTTGTTTGTAGAAATTGTTAGCTGAAAGTTGTTCGCCTTCTAAATGGAATATAGATTGGTATTTTCTCAATATATTTTCCAATATTAACTGTTCATTTCGTTCACGATTCAAGTCTTTTATCATTATATGTTTTCCTGTTGTGTTTAATATTTTAATATGTTTATTTCCATTTTTTGGAATTATGGTGTTTGCAATGAATACTCCGTGTGTAATCTCTTTGTTACAGACAATTGAGTCTTCTTGTACTGAGATGTTAAAAGATGTGATTATCTCGGATCTTGGTGGTATCTTTATATGATTTATTTTTGATCAGGGTCGCCAGTTTTTTTTAAGGCGAAATCCCCGAATTGTTATTTTTAATCCCCGAAAATCCCCAAAAAAAATTTTAAATCCCCGGAAAAATCCCCACAGTTTTAAAGGAAGTTCTAGAAAGTTTTTAGTTTTAAAATAAAAATTTATTTAGAATTCAGTTTAACAAAACAAACAAAATGAAAACTTAAATATTGAAAAATTTAAACATAACAAATTATTATATTATTATTATATTATAAACATTATATTATTATTATTTTAATAATAATTAATTATAACAAAAAGATTATGACAAATAAGATTTGGATTTTGATCTGGACATTGGTTAAAAGTCATTAAGGTTTAGTATGTCAAATACTTCAGTCTCATACTCTTCAGATTCATCTACTTCATTATTTGTTTTGTACATAGTTTTAGTATTTCTCGTTATTTCTTCTCCACTGATTCTATTCTTTTCAACAACGCCAAATATCAAAAATGTTTGTTACTTGTTTTATTGTTGTCATCACGTACAGCCTTGCCAGTAAAACATTTTTATATTTTCAGGGTCTGACAAGTGCATAGAGTAAATCTTACTAGAGAGAATATTTGATTCATCTGACGTTTCCTTTCACACTCTTCGTGATGCGGTCGGTGTGATAGAGAGATGTTTGACGAAATGTGACTTACACCAGGTGGAATTACAATAACTTCTTGCTTTAATTTTTCATGTCATTTTTGTGAAAAACTGTGAAATTTAAATGTGTTTTAAACTTTTTTATTGACTGTTATTGTTAGCATACATTTGTGTTGTATTTGACACAATAATTTTAACACACAAAACAAAATGCCATTGTTGTTATTTTGTTCGTTGTTTTGAACCATTGCCTCTATCTGGTATTAGTAAAGCAATTCTTTTGAACATCCAATGTAAATATCACACCAGGCCAAATGTCATAAATTTCCTGAGAGAACTATTATAGTAATTAGTCTATGGGCAACTGTATGCATATTTTGCTCACAACATTTAGCAATAACGATTTGCAAGTATTTACTGGCAACGCAAAAAGAAACAGTATAGACTTGCCACATTAACTTCCTTCTCTTTGTTTTTGCAATCACACATACGCGAAACCAAATATTATTTGTGTGTGTATGCTTTCTTTGATTTAGGTAGTTCCCCTGCAAACATATTGATCGCGCGCGAATCGCCGAAGAGTTGTGTAATATGGCGGCGATACAACGCGTGCGATCATTAAATTATGGTTAGGCGATTCGCCATATCGATCGCCTGTATGCCTGTCGCGATTCGCGTGTGGCGAATCACCCGCGAATCGCATTTAGCGAGTCGCATTTAACGATTTGCCCGCGAGTCGCATTTAGCGAATCGCCCGCGAGTCGCATTTAGCGAATCGCAATTAGCGAATCGCCCGCGAATCGCATTTAGCGAATCGCCCGCGAGTCGCATTTAGCGATTTGCCCGCGAGTCGCAATTAGCGAATCGCCCGCGAATCGCATTTAGCGAATCGCCCGCGAGTCGCCTAACCATAATTGAATGATCGCACGCGATATATTACCGCGATTCTACACAACTCCACGACGATTCGCGCGCGATTCATTGGCAGGGTTTGCAGGGTTTCTGTAATGGGATGAAAATAAGGATGCAGAGTATTTATTCATTTTAAAAACAATTTTAAATGCACTTCATTAATTCATATTTCAGTTACATTAAAAATATAAAGAACTATAACTATTAAAAATACAAATAATTATTAAAAAAATTATTTATTTCTGGTTAGAATTGGGTTGGTCCTTTCGTTTTGCGAGGCGATCGTTAGCATGCACGAAATGTTGCTGCAGAACGTGGTTGACAATGGAATCGTCGGCGCCATTAAACTTTTGTTGCCATACTTCTGTAAAATTTAAGAAAAGTTGTTTAAATATATTTTATGTTATAAAATCGTATAAAATACAAACCTCTGAGAAGGGATATGAAATACATATTTTCAATGCTATGCTTTGTTTTCGTCCCTTTCCAAGAACATTTGACCGCCAAGTCATCTGTCATTACCCGTTTAATGGCAGCTCCGACAAAACTAGGAGCATCAGCCCCCCCAACTCTTCTAATGATTCGTTTCTGTAAATAGCACAAGCATTTGTAAAATATTTACACTGTTTCCATCTATACATTACATATGGAAAAATATTTCAACTTACAAACTCCTCAACCCTGTCGCTATTTTCCGTTAATTCCATATCAAAACTACGAAACTCGTCGAGAGAAGTAAAAGGCAATTTTTTTGAAATATGTCCTTGTTCCACTGGGATGTTTAGTTTTTTTAATTCCCGAACCTCATTTCGGCTAGCCACAACTTCCCCAGTCAATGTAGTTACTAGCTCTTTTAGTGATGTTATCGAACTGCTCTGCTGGGATACTTGCTCCCGTAAGGCATGGAGCTCTAGCAAAACTGCATTGAGGGGTTCGGATTTGCGATCTTTGTTTTTTCTGCTCGATTCTTTAGATGTACCTGTAAAAAAGAATTAAAATAAAAATAAGGAAATAAATCTTTAATATTATTGTAGGTGTAAAAGTGTGTAATATAAATAATTGCACTGCGATCTTACCACAGTTAATGTTTTGTGATTCTTTGTTTTTGACGTAGAATACGTCTTACCTTACGGTATGAGGAGTCATGTCAGGTTTTTATTGTTGTAATCTTTATTTCATTGAATTTGAGGAAACGGCTAGATGAATTTTTTTAAAATTTTTTTTTGTAGGTAAATGAAGATGTTATCTTTCGTTTGATATACATTTCATATTGGTTGATATATTTCTAGTATTTTAATTTCTCAAATGAAAATTGTTTAAACACATACACTCAAACATATGTGTGGTGTTTGGTTGAGTGTTTTTGGTTGCTCAACATTGCTTAGGAACATGTATCTAGTAAAAAGTAAAACGAACAGCAAGCTAATGTTGCTTGGCAACATGTATCTAGTAAAAAGTGAAACAAACAGTAAGCTAACGTAATAAAGCTTTTTTGCGAAAGCTTCAATAAAGCTGTTGTAACATTAATTTTGAATTGTAAAGCGTAAAGCTTTCACACAACGCTCGAATGCTAATGCGAAGACTCGATAAGGTAAACCTTTTTTAATATTAGGGCGGCCCTATCAACATTCGCAGAACTTATTTCAATAAAAATATTAAAATACATAAATTAAATTAAGTTTAAAAAAATTGAACATAATATTTTTTTTTTTAAACGGACTTGAATCAAATGCCGTTGGTATATATAAAAATTACAGCAGACAGTTGTCCGAGGCCTTCGGCCACGGACTGTCCCTGCAGGCTGTGTCAGAGACACGGCCATTAAGTTTAACGTAGAATACGCCATCCGATAAGACAGAAAACATATATAACAATAAATGATAAATAATATAAGCAAATGAATTTATTGTTATATATGTTTTCTGTCTTATCGGATGGCGTATTCTACGTTAAACTTAATGGCCGTGTCTCTGACACAGCCTGCAGGGACAGTCCGTGGCCGAAGGCCTCGGACAACTGTCTGCTGTAATTTTTAATTTGTTTTCCAAATCAGTATTTGCTGAGTTTATGGTTTCGGATGTAGAAGCTTCTGCAAATAATTCTAGATTGATTATTAAAGAAAATGATTGTAATGTTTGACAAAACTTACCGGTATTCGTTTTATAAGATATTTGTTTGGACATTTTTGATTTATTTAGTGAATTAATGGTATAAAAAAGAATGAATTATTTGTTGAGTCCTCGAGACAAATAATTTTTTTTTTATTGAAAGAAAATCAAAATTTTTGGGCTCGCCTAGTTGAAGTTCGCTTGCCCAACAAATATTAAATGTATCTGGGATATTGGTTCGTGAAAGAAAGGTTGAATATTTTTTATAACGTGACCTTCGAAGAAGGGCATGGATTTTTTTTATGATTTTACATATTTGAACAATATTGTTGCCAACAAGACAAAAATTATTTTGTTTTTTCAAAGTAAGAGAGAAATGCTCAAGCTTTACACTTTCAACACATCCGTTAACAATTTTACCAAAAGAAAATATAGAATTTCTTGCTGTATGATCCGAATCCAAAATTAAACTTTTCTCGACTTGTCTGTTATACAACTGAGATGCTACATGGTTGCTTTTTTTTACACTTTTCTTTATTTTTTGCAAGTGGTTTTCATACTTAAAAGCGCTTATACCCTCTATAGATCCATATAGTTTCGCATCCTCGTGAAGATGTAGCAAGCAATGAAAATTACATGTTAAATAGGCTACGTCGTAAAAGTCTGGTATTTTTTGCACGAAGTTATGAAGAAAATGTTGAGCACACTCATTGTTAACCGAGCAGTCTTCACTATCCAATAAAATTCTTATTGCAAGAGATAAATGCAGAAAATGGTGATATTTCTCGGGAGACAAGATATTTTTTAATATAAACGAACCCGTGTATAGAAGGAATTGTCTGAGTTCTGTGGCTTTAAATCGGTCAAGTTCAGTAAGTGCACGAGGTTTTCTATTAAATTCACAAGGAATACACGTTTTAAGGCCAACTAAAGAATTGGAAAGCATTTCTATTTTCCACGACACAAGTGAATATTGTTCCCCCTTTTTCTTTATCCATGCATTTAATAAAGTTCGGGTTACACCGAGACATACAACGTGCATGTAGTCTAATGCAATTTGTTGTACCATGTCTATTTCAAGGATTTCAATTATTGTAGAGCTTTTTATGTTATGATGTGCTTGCTGAGCACGATTCCTAAATGATTCGTTTGTTCTCATATTAAAGACCTGCGTTTGCGGGAAAACTACCCGATTTTTAATCATTTCGCCCTTTTGCGTGCAGCGTGTGCAGGAATAGTAACCAGTGTAGCCTTTTGTGCCAATAATGAATGATCTTGCTGGTGCATCCATTATAAAACACCTTATTTTTATTGAAAACATTTTGTCTTCATAACAAAATCCTTCCTCTACCAAATTTTTTAACTCAGAAACAACTCTGATAGATACTCTCTTGCACATTTAGGCTTTGTATATCCTTCATAGGCACCAATTAAGAGGACATCAGTAGTATCAACAACACTACACAGAATCGGCCACACTTGTTTGCTTGAACTTTTACACAAAGGCAAACCGTCAATATTAAAATCCAGCGCAATTGTTTGCAGAGTAAAATCCTTCGCACGTAAGAAGTCGGTTAGAGCATCTGTGATGCTATAATGAAAATACTTTCCAGAACCCATAGGTCGTGCAACAACATCTTTTGGCGTTCTTTTTAAAGTTCTCACGTCTTTAGGGACACTTATGTTGCAGTCTCTTAAAATTTTTAACATTTCGTTAACAGCAACGTTGCTAATATTATGTTTTATGGACCAACTTGAAAGTCTCTTTCTTAATTTATTTAAATCACATAAAAGGCTTATATTATTTTCCGTAATCTCATCATCTTCTGTATTTACGTTGCAATCAAAACCACTTTCTGAGTTTTCCGCAGTCGGCAACACATTTTCTTCAACAACGTTCACATTTGATTCAACCACATTTTCAACGTTCACCAAACGATGCACTGTTTGGGTATAACTATTTTCTAAAATATCAATTGTCGCGGCCTCTGCACTAGTTGTTTCTATTTCATTCAAGTTTGAATTTTTCGCTATTAATTTGAATGCTTCCCTCTTACTTTTCAACCGTAAAGCCTTGTTTGACAACATTTTTATTAATTTTTTACACACCCTTCACAGATCACTGTCACTTACTAAATGATAATTTTGCTAATTGCCCTTGAAACCAAATATTCATTTTCCCGTTACCTTAACAAAACAACAAGACAAAAAAAATATTCCATCGAAACTTATGAAAAAACACTGATGACTCAACTCAAAACGATAAAAAATGCAAAAACAAACTATTGTGAGGAAGATTTCCCGCTACTTGTGTGCGCTCGCATATTCATCGCTTAGTTTCAAGGCGTAGGCGATGGCGCGCGATTCACATCGTAAACGTCATCAAAATTGATTTCAGATTTAAGTGTTTTTAGAAAAAAATTTGACTTGCTTGTGTACGCTCGCATATTCATCGCTTAGTTGTAAGGCGTAGGCGATGATTGGCGATTTTTATTCCCTGCGAAGGATCGCGTAATCATCGCCAAAAAATTTCAAAAATGTTTGCAGGGTCCAGATAAAAATCTCCAATTTGGGGATAAATCCCCTAAACTGGCAACACTGTTGTTGATTGGTATTTCAATTTGTTCCGTTTCTGCGTTGACAGTTAGCACGTATTTGTCGTAATCTACATAAATTTAGTTAGAAAATCTCTTCCGAGAATTCCATCTGCGGGTATTGGAAAATCTTCGTGTACTAATTGCACTTTATGGTTTATTGTTATATCATCTAGATTTATTTTGATAGTTGCGGACCCCATAGATTTTATTTCTTCGTCTGTGATGCCAGTTAGGCGGCAGGAATCACTAGGATTTTCTTTGTATTTTTCTAAAAAGTTTTCTTTTATTAAAGTGACGTCTGCTCCGGTGTCTAGGAGTAATTTTAATGTGACTCGGACATCTTTTACAGTTATTATTATATAATTTTTTAAATCTGATGATACTTTGTATATTTGTTGAGTTTCTACTCTTCTTGGCCCTCTGGAGAATAGTTCTGTTCGTCTATCTCCGGGTCGCTGAAGTTTCCCTGGTTGTCGTTGTAGTTATCTTCCTTGTTATTATCTTCATTGTAATTGTCTTCATAGGTGTCATCATCAGTGATGCCAACCCAAAGCGTGGTAAAATCCCACAAACACTCCAAAAAAATCCCTTTAATTGGAATAAAATCCCATATTTTTTTAGTATGTATTGTATGTTAATATTGTAAAAAACATAAATAAAAGTTTCATAAGGTACAAAGTATTTAAAAATAAAAAAAAAAGTACAGACAGGTTTTATTTATATTTATACATATCGGCATTGTCTAGTTCAAACATATTTTATCGACCGCCTTTCCTTTTACTTGAGTCGGCCAATCCTTAAACTGTGGCTAATGCTCCTATTTTCTACAATTTTTCTGCTACCCCTCGGTTTTACTACCAGATGAAGCTTCATCGCTTGAATTTGTGGAATCTAAAAAAAATCCTTTTAGGACATAGTTTTAACTTTTATAATAATTAATAGTTACCTTCCTCTCCTTCATATTAAATAATATTAGTATGCTTCAATATCTGGAGTGTAATTCCATACGCGTGTGTTGATGCTTACATTCCCAATTTTTCATTTCTGCAATTAACATCGTTGCATATTTGCGTACCAAATGCAAAATATAATAATCTTTGTTTGACCTTACCAAATTAGAGCGCATGCGTACGCAAAGACATAGCGTGGTACGTCGAAAGAGTTACCAAAGTGCATTTTTACCAAAATGCTATTTCAACGGGTTTGTCTGTGCAATTTTTAGAAAAATTTCGTAACAAACTATTTCATACACATACATAACATTAGAACAATATACATATTTTGGGAAAACATCAAAAAGTTCGTAACTCTAACTTTTCGGCAAATATCGCACCCATTTTTGTATCCCTCCCTTTATCCCTTTTATGTTTGAAAATCCCAAAAAATGGGATTTATCCCTCGGATTGGCATCGCTGGTCATCATCATTATCGATGCGATGGATGTTCCTATTGCGATTTTGGTTGTCTCTGTTATTGTTGTAACCGTTGCGATTGTTGTTTCGGTTATATCTGTTGTTGTTGTGATTGTTCTTGTTACGGTTGTTGTTATTATAATTGTTGTTGTTATAGTTGCTAGAATTATTGTTTTGATAGTTTCTATTATAATCATTTATATTCCGATTGTTACCCTAGGTGTTGTTTTGATTGTACTTATTATTAAATTGGTTGTTATTACGGTTATAGTTGTGGTTACTGCGGTTGTTGTTATTATTGTTCTGTGTATTGTTTCCGTTATAGTTGTTACCGTTTCTATTGTTGTTTCTTTGGGCGTTTTGGTATAATATTCTTTGAGTCTTATTGGTTGTCCTGACCTCTTGGGCAAGTGTAAGTGCCTCTTGCAAGGTTTTTACTCTGCTTGCTTCAATTGTCTGTATGATATTTTTGTCATTCAGACCATTCTTGAAAGTATTAAAGGCTATCTTGTAGTTAATTGCCGTGACTGTTGTCCTGTGTTCCTCACCTAGTTCTAATGTTTGTATTTCTGTCAGTTCGCTGATAAGAGACTCAACGTATTCACCGTATTTGGTGATACTGTAAGTGTTCTGTGTTAAGTTTGTCAATTCGCTTGGTTTAAAAATTGTTCTCAATTTAGTCAGTACCTGGTCTGTACTGTTTGGAATGCCCAATTGTTTAATTCTATTCTGGGTCTTTTTGTCCAGTCTAGTTGTATATATGAAGTCAAAAAATGCCACTTTCTGGTCGGTGGTCAATGTATTATCTATTAGTTTAACTGTCGAAATGAAATTATCCAGTGAATGTCTGTCACCCGTGAAAATCGGAATGATTTTCATGTACTGTTTTATGTCACGCGTATCTATGGCTGCTTGTGTGCTTGTTTGTATAGTGTATTGACTTTGCGTATTTGTATCGTTTTGGTTTTGTGTATTTAAAGCAAATCTGTTCTTTCTATGTGTATCTAAAATTTCCTTATATATTATTTTCAATTCCTTGAATCTATCTAAATTGGTATCTCTTTGTTCTTTAGTGTATATTGATGATAATAATGTATTCTCAGCTTCAGTGGTTAGCGTACCAAGCTCTGCGAATTTCTCATCTACTGTCTCTAGTTTATATGGTTTACCTAAACTTTTCTTTGCGTTTTCTATGCTATTATTTAGTCTTTTATAAATTGATTCCATCTTATTTATTTCAATTAAGCATTTATTTCATTTCTGATCGTTAATGTTTTCATTCTCTTATTGATATAATTTTTCAAAAATATAATTTAAAAAAAATACACTTAATATAATCACTACGACTAACAGTATTTCCACGTTCAAGCTTATGGTCTTTGAGTTGTTGTTTATGATCGTTTCGTCCTTCGTTGATTTGTCCAGCATATTGGTTCTTAGTTGTCTCAGCCCAGTTGTTCTGGTTTTCTTTTCGCCTTTTTCAGCTTCCGCTTTTTCCTGTTTGCAGCCCTTAATGTGTTGAGTTTTATGATTATTTCAGTTCGTTGTTTTAGTCTGTCTTCAGTTTCCCCTTATTTTATCTTCTCTGTTTAGCTTGATTCTAGTTGGGGGGCCGTACATCAACGGCGGTTCCACCACCTTTGGTATCTTCTCGGGGATGTATTTTGGTAGTGGGCCGACTGTTATTAGTGGCTTCGGAACGTACTCAATATGGGAATGGTTCGCCTCAATTCCGTCAGTTTGCAAGATTTCGACGTATCTTTGGTCTATCACCTTTATTTCTTCTATCAAACTCTTGTATTCTTCTTCAGTTGTGCTATCACAGTCTGACATTTGTCTGTGTTCTATTCTCTTTGGCAGTAATCTTCAAGGAGAGCTTCTTTTACTAGTAGACTTCCTTCGATTTTTGTTTCTCCCTTCGAGTTAAGTTTGCAGGATCTTCTTCTGATTTATTTTATTTCTTCCGTCAGGTTTTAAGGATCGCCATGTGGTGTACTACGACTGATGTTGATAAAAGGAGTGGAAAGGAATAAACTTTTCCCTAATTGAATTACCATACAACGCTACAAACCGTTATTATGGTACTCAATTGCGAGATATTCAATCATTGATTGTGATATAATAACTGACTTTATTTGAATCATTCCTTGAGCTTTTATACTCTGATCGATCGATACTTTCGCTTGCAATACATTTTTTTATTTTATGTTACAATCAAAAAAAAATTACACGGAAATCTTTTCTCGTTCCATTCATTCATAGAACTCTGTTTCTGTTACATTTATTCTTCATTCATGCAAGATCAACACAAATTGAAATCACTAGCAACAAGCAAAATTATGTCAAATGTTCTAACATTACCTTGTTCAGCATGTTGCTGTAAGAGTCAGTGACTTTGGTTTTGCCCTGCTCAAGCCAACGATACTTACTTCGTTGTTGATGAGGTTTTGTTCATAAGTGTCAAATTGCACTAGGTGAATTATGTTGACTAATTTGAGAATGATATGAATAAAGAATATTGGAAGTTAAGTACAGTGAAGAGCAAATGTGTGGGAACACTATACTTCAATCGAATTTTGAAATTGGTGATTCGGTGTTTATTGTCGACGAGCGTTTACCACCATGCCAGTGGCCCCTTGCCCGAGTCACAGATATCAACCCTGGTGCTGATGGTCAAAGTTAGAAACGTCTTGTCGCCCAAACTGCCCTGCTGCCCATCAATTCTCAGTTTTTCTGGACCTGCAGAACAAAATGAGTTGCTGTGAGCCGAGGCATAGCATGGTTACCTCTGAAAACCAAATAAAATACCTCTCTACATCTGTTTTGGTCCTTGTCAAGAACTAGTCGTTCTTTGTGCTGGGGAAATGTTGGAGATTTATCTTATTTTATTATGTAATTTGTTATGAGTTAGTTAATTTCTGTCAATTCTACTTTAATTTCTATAGCTTTATCAGTTTTTATTAATTTTTGTTCATTTATCTACATTATAATCTAATTTCTTATAAAACGTTAATATTTTGGGTCACCCTAAAATGCAAATGTTCTTTTATGACATCACAACAACAACATCATGCTATGTTGTTTACTACTTATTTGAAGGTGGTCAGAGCAGGGTTCGAACCCAGGATCTCATGTACAAGAGCCGCGCACACTAACCATTGCACCACCGACGACCACACATACATATAAATACATATTCATTCTTATTTGTCAGTGGCCAAAACATATGCAACACATGCAGCTAATGCAAATGATCTGAATATTTTCTAGCAAATCCGTTCTTGTCGATTACATTGATATTATTAGTTCGTCAATGACGCTTGTTGGGATTGATTTCCACACATCTTACAGTCGTCGAAACAAACTATAAGAACTTCTACAATTTTCCCATTCAATTTTTTGGTTTATGATTTCCTAGAGTTTCTCGATGGGATTTAAGTCTGGTGATTGTGGTTGCCATTTCATAACCCTATTTTCGCCAAACCACGATTTAACCACTTTCTTGCTGGAAGACCCACCACAATGGCATATCGTACTCGCCATATGGAAGCATTACCCATTCTAAATTGTCTTTATACACAAATCGGTTCATAATGCCATCAATTTGATGCAGTGGATCAACACCAGCACCAGAAAAGCAGCCCCACGCCATTACACTTCCCCATTCATGCTTGGCCGTCTTTTTGCAGTAACGTACTTCGATCCGTTTTCCTACTAGTCGTCGTACGTAACACATGCCATCGCTGCCAATAACATTAATTTTGATTCGTCACTAAACAAGACAGACCTCTATTTACTTCCTGACCAATTTAAATAGTCTTAACTAAAATGCAAACGCTTTTCTGATTACGCTTTGATATAAGTGGTTTCTTTGCAGGACTTCGTTCGAGTAGAAGGGCCTGCAAAGGGCGTCTAAGAATTATTCGAGCAGAAACTGATATTTAAATTTTGCAGTTATTTTGGAGGATGTATAATCAAAATTTCTCATTTTTTTTAAAGTAGCAATAATGCGAGATATTGAACGTTTATGAACATTACATTTCTCGGCAATGTCTTTCTGTGATATTCCACAAGAATAAGCATTCACAATTTTCCATCTGAGCTCAAATACGAATTTATCGCGCGTTTTAAAACGAATTCTATTTTAGCTTCAATAGGAAAAAATAACAAAATAATACTGAATATTCCTACAAATCCCTTTACACAGGCTTACTATATAATTATATGAAGAACAGCGATCGAAGTAATTTGAAAAAAAGACGTTATTTAAAACAAAATTGGAGAGTTGCATATGTTTTGCCCACAACGATTTTAATAGTTATCGATACAAATGCCGATAACATGGAAATGTACATTCTGAATTTTTTTTTAAAATCTTAATGCCGTTTATTATTTATTGAAATATCATTGTCCTTTTTGTGGTACAATTTTACAAACTTATAGACCGTGTTAAAAGCAGCAAATCTTAGTTGCATATGTTTTGGCCACCACTGTATAAGTATCGTGCATATACATTTTTCTATTATCCAACCCTAAGAATCAAATGACCTTTTATAAGTAATTAATATCAGAACTTCTAAACTATTGTTCGGATCGATTTAGAATGTACTAGTATTTGTGGAGCAGAAGTCAGGCTTTCCGAATATTTTGTTTATAGACCCAAGCATTTTTGAAACTCACAATGTAATACAGTACCCCGTTTCTGTAGTTCTCGAATCGAAAAAGTTTTCACATTAAGCATGAAACAAAAAATTCCATCGTTTCTCGATTTGTGAGTAAAAAGTGTTTCTATATATCAATGCGAAAAGAGGCAACACTGATGAAGTTTTGATTGGAATATTCCAAGAAAGCTGTCAAGTAAGAAAAAAATATAAACAAACAAAATAAACTAGTGCGAAAAAGAACAACAAAAAGAAGTATAGACATGCATTTTATTTTTGCTTTCTTGATTTTTCTGTAATATTTTGGAAAAATTAATTGAAATACCTAACAGAAAATATATAGTTCGTATCTTCTCCAAGTTTTAATTTCTTAAAAAACCTTTTTGTAAAAACAATATCAAAATCTCGCACCGTTTTAATTTGTGAGTATTTTTGACGTTTCACATTTTAATTTTTTCGACACACTACTTTTTAGAAACAGATTTTCTCCCATTTTTCCAATAAGAATGAAAAAAGCAGTACGTCACAGAAAGTTTTCGCAAAACAAACGTTGTAGAAACAGTCACATGTGAGAAGGGATTTTTTGTACCGATTCCTAGCGTTTTTGTTTCAATTCACACGTTTCATGTGAAAACTTTTTCGATTCGAGAAGTACAGAAACGAGGTACAGTACCTCAATGTTTTACGTTTATCAAGTATGGAGCATAACCATGGTGTTACCCAGTTTTTCTTTGTAGAAGAACGCCGTACTTATGATTATTAATAACATTCAAAGTTATCATCTAAATGTCGGATACACTTTCACGGCGAACTGTAAAGAAGTGAAGATGTAATTCTCCTGCGAAATAATAACACAGTGCAACAGTGGTTTAGGGCTTCAACCAAACCAAATAGTTAGGAAAGTACATACTTGGAACCCGGTCGGTTTTGCCCCTATACGTAACATATTTTTGTTTCCAGGACGAACAAAATTTTGGATGTATGTCAGGGACCTATTTTTGACTTCAATAAATCCTAAACAGAATAAAATATTGCATTACAGCCTTTGACAATATTGTAGCAATTTTCTGATTTCACAATTTCCTCCAACATGTTTCTAAGGAAAATTAGTAACCTGGCCCCGAAAAAGAAAACTCTCAACATATTTAAATATTTCGATGAGAATCATGAAGGCTATGTGAAATGCAAAAAATGTATCGTGTTTTTAGTTTAGAGAAGCATTTACAATTGCCTGACATCCGAGTTGAGGCACAAGAAAATTATACTGTTCGCCTTGACACTTCAACTAACTTAAGTTAAAATCAATAGAAAAATTCTAATTCTGTCATACATTGGTTTCGTCACTGAAGAAAGCGTTCCATTCCATGTGCTCAACTCGGGCAATATGCGCAATATAATTGACCCCATATGTCAAGGTATTTCTGACAAATGTGGCAAAAATAAATTGAATGGAAACAAATGCAAAACTGTACTAAAACACGTAGCAGCGAATATTAAACTTGAAGTACACCAAGAAAGTAAAAATCGCCTGTTATTTTTAAAAAATATTTTTGGCATCATGCTCGATTCATCAGCAAAAATGAAATAAGACCGCGAATTCTTAAATGGTGGAACTCAAAGGAGCTGATTCAAGCACATCCAAAAATCTTGCTAAAGAAATTATATTTATTTTATATAATTATGAAATAAAACTGAGCCAAACTGAATCAATAACATCGGGCCAATATGATAAAAACTTCAAAAATTTTATCACAAATGTACAAAAGCGGTGACCATTTTGGCGAAGCCTGTATTGAATAGAAGAACATTGAGTACACGAAACAAATTGACCACTTTGAAAGACAGAAAATATTCATGGGTGATATACAAATATGTCGATGCAGCACACTACACAATTTTGTGCACTTGACGTAATAAAGCATAAAAAGCAATTATAAGAGAGTATTTGTTTCAATGCAGTAATCTTACCAAATACATTTGGAAGGTTACCGTGATTTATTTGAATTAAGAAAGTTTAAATTACCTTAATTGGATTGTCCAACTAGATGGGGATTAACATTCAACATAATTATTTGATCATATACTTTACGGCTCACAAAAAGAGAAGGCTATTAATTTTTTAAAGATATTGTGGGAACAAATCAAAATCCACAGTCCCGTTCTCAATTTAACAGCTTCAACTAATTCAATGGATACGGACTCTGGACATTTCAAAGACAATAATTTCGAGCTATTGGACAACTTTTTAAGTGGTCAAGCGATCCAGAGATGTATGCCTTAAGCAAAGTATATTTTGCTATAATGCCAACTCAAGTAAGCATCAAGTAACTCAAGATGAAGTGTTGAGAAAATTTTAATGTAATGGGCAATTTTCTAAATGTCGTTGAACGTCGTATTAGGACGTAGGCGGTGCACACTGGGACAGAATTAAAAACGACCGGACAAATTTAATAACGTCGTTGTTTTTGACTTTAGACGTGACAAACTCATTCGTCGTTAGGTTTTTGAGGGTACTGAGCTCATTTCTGGCATTGCTTTTTGCATCAGGGGGAGGGGTTAAATTAAAAAAATCGTTATGGGTATCGATTCGTAGGTTTTGGATGCCCTGATTTAATTTTTTGCTAACATTTTTCGATGAGGATTTCGATAACTAACCTGACTGAGGGAAGACCATGTATAATTTTACCTTTGCACATAAAATTTCGTTTAACGTTTTAAACTTTTCTACCAACTTTATTGGGAATTATAAAATAAATTAAAAGTTTGAGTAGTTGGTGTCGTAACCATAAAAGATTTAATTGGGACCTCAAAAAAAAAATTCGTTTAAAAAAACTCTAAATCATGACGTTTGACATTTTCATCATAGTCGTCTTCGGAACTTGCGAAATTTTAGTTTGAAATTTCGAAATTTTAGTTTTACATTTTATGGTATTTTCAGACCTAAATTCCGACAGAGTAATGTATTTAACTTTACACTGAAAAAATCAATTTTTACAAAAGTATTTTATATTTAAATGTGAAATCAAAAAACTGGGCCAAAGTTTAAAAAAAAAATTTTCTTCAGATAATGGTAGTAAAGGGTAACGAAATAAAATCAGAGACTTCGGTTGGGGTCTAAAGTGTTCAGAACTGAAAATCGCGCGCCGGTAAAGATTAAGAAATTTTATATCTTTAGTCAATTACTTTCATTGCAATTGAACTAGAAACCTTACGTAAATAAAATTAACTTAATGTTAATTTTTGTAGCTCTTATAACAAAAAATAAATAAAAGAAGTTTAAATCATCCAGAAACATAACCTTCATATAATACACATCATAAAACACATTCATATAATACATTCATAAAATAGCCCAAAATTAGCCTGCATGCATGTATTGAAACAATACTCAACTTTGGGCCCCTTGCCTGATTAGCAACGTGCAGGGAACCTTCAAAACAGTTAATTTTCAACCTCAGTAGTTAATTGGCCTCTGTTTAAGTCACTTATTTTATGTGGATTACTGCTTCGATTTTTGGAATTTTGTCCGGTAATTTTTTAAATCTCTCCCAGTGAGCACCGTCTAAAAAAATAAATGGTTTCCCATTACATCACATGAAGGGACAGGGGAGAGCTTCTCACAATCACTGAGCTGTGCGCTTTCCAGTTTTCACTCACTGATTGTGACCTACAGTTTTACACCGATTCCGAACGGTATTTTGAGAAGCTTTTTATGGCTATATACTCGATAGTGTCGCCGTCACTATGCGAGGTGACCGCCGCCGAAAGAAATGTTAAGGTGGTCTGAGCATGTATCGAACCCAGGATCTCATGTACAAGAGGCGCGCATACTACCATTGCACCACCGTCGGCCACGGCCACCGACGGTGTGCACCGTCTACGTCCTAATAAATTGGTTCTTCCTCTTCTACCACTACTTGTTGCGAGTCCTCAGACATTCTAACCGTTTTGGCATCTGCGACCACAGAAGTGGCTACAGTTTTTGGGCGCATAAGTTTTTAGATTAAGAAGGCGTTCCGGCATGTTCATCTTTTGGCGGTCTTGCGGGTTTCCCCTATTGATATCCCAACACCGGCCTCATGGTTTTGAAATAGTTATGTAAAATCATTTAAATTTTGTCAAATTCTATTATTATATAATATCTATTATTTCCTTTATCTATGGTAAGCATTGCTACCTAATCTAAAAAAATTAATAAAGAAGTGCTTAAATTTCTCAATACATGTAGGTAACAACAGAGCGGGCAGTTTATTCTTTGAAACTGTTGTTGTCGGATAACCGAAATCGATTAAGTCTCGAAACTTTGGAAAATATACTTCTCGTCAGGGTTAATTCGACACACTTTGATAGTGCGATCGACAATTTGAGTATATTTGAAGACTAGGCTTAATACATAAGTTTCTATACGTACAAATTCTTATTCCTACTTATTTAATACAAACTTTCATTTAATTTAAATATTGTGACTGAATTTATTATGTTCTTATGTTCTTCATTTTTCAATTTATTAACCTAGCCATGAATAAAATAAGGATCACAGAATTGTAACAAAAACACACGAGAGCCGCAGTAAATTAGAGACTTCTCTCAGTGAGCAGCGATGAGAAAGCGATCGCAGAATTGTGCAAAAACAAAACCGCACAACAGCCGTAGTACATGAAAACAAATTTCATTTGGTCTGCTCTCACCTCGCTCTCAGTATTCAGCTACCGCTAAGGCTACGCAGAGCAGGGTTGTCAACTTTAATATATCAAAAAGCACCAAACCCAAACAAGTACATTTTAATTTTTTTGATGTGTTAACATCTATAGCGGCGTATAGGGACTAAATCTATCAAAGTCAACCCATGCAAACAACACACAGACAGGTTTTCTGCTGCTGCTAAAACCAGATTTTATGCTGCTGCTAAAACCAGATTTTCTGCGACTGCGAAAGAGAATAATGACGTGATAAACAAAAATGAGCGAGCAAGAGAGCAATGAAAGAGTGGTGTGGCAGGGGTGAGGCAATCGAAATTGTGTCTATAGCGTATGTATTAACATAATAATGTATGTATGTACATGTGTCTGTTGCTGTTGTTGAACGGAGATGTAAAGCATAGCCACGCAAAATTTCATTTGCAAGCCCATGGGCTTGCGCAGTCGACGTTATGGTGACACACTAATACGTCAGCTACTTCGTACAAAGTATGTGTGATGTTGTGTGTTTGGCTGTTTCGTTGCTGCTGATATGGCAAACATGGGGTTATGTGACACACGTATACGTCAGCTACTTCGGACAAAGTATGTGTGATGTTGTGTGTTTGGTTGTTTCGTTGTTGTTGCTATGGCCAAACAAAGCGAGTCATTTGATGTTCAGCATTGCCCGGTGTATACAAAAACAAGTAGAAACGATGTTAAGTTCGGCCGGGCCAAAGCCGGGCTGACAATTTACACTCACACTCTCCACTCTTTGCATTCCCTTAACTGTTTTCTTTTAGGTAAACAAAAGATAAACAAACATATTAAATATAAATATTCATTGTATTTTACACAAAACATGACTTTTAAATTAAATTATCGCATACTTGTGTTAAAGTCCATTGTTTCCTTAACATGACTTTCATCCGGACATTAAACGGTTTTAATTTCAATTTAACAATTCATCAGGTATTTGATAACTTTCTCAACAGGAATTTTCTTAGTACACAATCAATGGTTGTATTTTTAGAAGATTGTGTAAAATGTACATACTTTCATTCAAAAGGAAAAGTGAAACTTAGATATTTACACTGTAAAAAAATCAGCTTTAAAAAAAATATATTTTTTTGTTGGAAATCTAAGACTTGGTGTCACTGATGTTAAAAAATCGCAGTAAGTCGAAAAATGTTCGCGTCGAAAATTTTAAATAGCACTAATAACAGTGCTATCGTAAAAGCACTGAGCTGACAACAGTGACGCAGAGCACATTCTTCAATTTGTGGCTGTTGCTATTACTATAGCTTATGACGCGACAAAACTACAATTAGAGCAGAGCAACTACTTTCATTTTTCGGCTATGGCTCAGCTACGACTCTGTACAAAGCGAGAGCAAAACCAAATACTACGGAGTAGCGTAGCATATTTAGAAAATTACATAGATTACTGTGCCATAGAAACCCCCTGATTTTTAAATGGGATGAGCTTAATTTATTACGCAGCTTTGAACAATGGTCTACTTTTCCTGACAATTTCCAAACTCACTAAATTTGAAATCTAATTTTTTTAATTTGGTAAGTGATTTGGGTACATAAATTTCCTCTCCTAATAAACATTCTTTAAATTTTTTTACAATTTTTTTTATTTCTAAAAATAAAATAATAACATATTCCGTACCTTTCTTAAATGTTGTATAACATATGGCGCATTGGATGTTACGAAAAGCATTTGTGATCATACAATATTTGTTGAGTGTCATCATTAAGTTTTTTCTGCTAACCTAAAATAAAATCGTAGAATCCGCTGGACATGTACACTTCTCGAAGGCTCATCGACGACTAAATGGAAGAGCATAACAATCAGTGTTGCCAGAAGCTATCAAAAAGAAACATGTCAAAAAAGTGCAATTTGCAAATAAAGGTGCTAAAACGGAATCAATTAAACATTGTAGTACTGCGGGCACTTTACGCTTTATATTCGATAAAAAAAAACATAATTTCGTAGACTATACATATTCGAGCACCCTCACTCATAGGGATGGGGGCATATGTCATTTGATACGGAAAAGTGTAACACATAGAATGAGTCATGTTAGACATAAGGTATATACGGACCAAATTCGTTTTGGAACCTTTTAAGAACTTTGAACCATGCCCGTCTGTCTGTCTGGCTAGTTTGGTCAATACGGTAACTGCCGTAAACCTCTTTAACGATCACGATGAAAATTTTTCACTGGCAATTATTTAACCAAACTTAGGATTGCAAATGGGTGTTACGACCACACTCCTTCTGGTACATCTCATACAAATCGATACATTTAGTATTTACTGTATGTGATTAGCTTCAACTCAGATAGTGCTTTTAAATCTGTAAATTTGTAATTAACTGGAGAAAATTGGCGAGGTCACTACGCCCTTCCATACAAAAGATGGGCGGCCGTTAGGGTCTTCGATATGATAACTCGTGTAAAATACTTCCAACCTTAGTCAGAGTTTACACATGCAATTTTGAGAATGCAATTCTGCTGCAATTCTTACGTTGTTAGGAGAGAGAGGGAATAAGAACGGAACGGGGAAAAAACTATCGAGTGCTCTGCAATTCCTTTTGTTTTCATTCGCATTGAAGTTGGATGCAAAATAATTTGACATTTCATTTTAATCGTTTGTTTGTTTTTGATGGTTGAAACATCGCGGTAAAGAAAAAATAAAAAATAATATAATAAATATGAGTGCAATATGGTCAAGAGAAGACATATTAAAATTTATTTTGTGTGTTTATTTATTCCCACAACAATTTTACGTGCGTCTCAAGTTTATAAGAATGTCAGAAGCAACAAAATAAAAAACAAGAATTGCAGCAATTCAATGGCGAACGAATTGCTCGTGTAAACACAATTGGCAACTCCAAAAGAGAATCGACAAGAATTGCTGCAATGAAAATTGCTCGTGTAAACTCTGACTTAGTGAAATTTAAATTAGGCTTCATTTCGTAAACCGCCACTCAATCACTAAAACAATGATGATTTTGCTACACCCATTTATGTGCCTCCCATACAAAATATGGGCGGCTTTAGGATTACCGACATGACATCTCCCCTAAACCAAAATCGATCTTAGTGAAATTTGGTACTAGGCAATATTTTTCAAAAGCTATTGTGTAATTGCAAATGTTTGTGGTATCTATTTTCGAACCTCCCATACAAATTTTGAGCTGACAATTACCTGGTAGTCATGATAAATACCCCAAATATAGAACACATCCTTCTTAAGTTGCTAATACGATATTTTGCAGATATGTATCACTCAGCTATTGAATATTGGCAAATTTGCCACGGGTAATGGAAGGTTGATCGGCTATCAAACCAAAAATGTGAACCTTTTTTAATGGAACTCGGACCCAAAGGATAACTAAGAGTGAGGCTATGTTTAAGTCGGTATACACGACTGAAATTTCTGTAGTTATGTCGAGTTACGTTTAGCAACCATTATTGTTTTAGTACGTTATTTTTATTTTCTTAAATTTCGGTTCTGGAATTGGCTTATAAAAACGGTATCGAATAATACTATGTATATTAAAATATTAAACACGTACTCATATTTTATGTATATTTTAAAATAATATTTATTTCAAATAAATTGTTTTATCAAATTTGGAAGAATACAACGTTTTAATTCATATGTAAAATTAATAAGTTTAATGTATTATTAATTGGCACATTTTGGTATAAAATTTCATATACGAAAACCATAGTTAAATTAGAAAATGTGTATCAATTTAAGACTAAAATTAAAAACCCGTATTCAAATTTGAAATACCCAACCATATAAACTCAAAAGTGGTTAAACAAGTAACCGGTTTAATAAAAGCTGCGGTTGAATCGACCAGTACTAAACTTGAGGCAAAATTCACAAACCGACAAATTTATTTTTGTTTTTTAGAGCCAATAACTAACAAAAATCGGTCAATAAAATTCAAATTCAAATCAATGTAACTGACACTAGCACGGTCTTCAAAAATGATATACCACGGAAAAATACAACTCTGTGATATAGATTAAAACTCACCTCAAAGCACTGCAACAATGCAAGAATGCATGAGGAAAAAGAAGAACCTGGTGGAAAAATTCTGTCTGTTCTTGTTGTTGGAATTATAGGCCTTTCAGTGATGTTGATACTTGGGGATCTTCGATCGATACTAATTCGCACATGTGGAGTGCAGAATTGAGTTTGTATATATACGATTGATGATCAACCGATGGATCAATTCAGGCACAGTAGTTGGACATCTGATGATGAACTTGTCACGGAGTTCAAAACTAGTCATGCCAGTGAGTGTGTGTTGAATTTAATTGTCTATTATTTCCAACAAAAACTTACCATTTTTCAATTATAAATATGTTCATGACTTGTAAGCTTTGTAGTATGAATTTCTCAGTCAATAAAATTCAAATTCAAATAAATAATACTTATTTTTAAAAAGAAAACGATATTTTAATCTTTTGGATAAATTTAATTAATTGACATAAATTAAATGCAAAATTAATAAATTAGGCGACAAAACTCCTTTAAGGGATCTATTCTCTGTGATTTACACCTGCGCAGGAATATTTATTTTGCCAGATATCCTGGCATAAAACGCTTTCTCCGACCACTGCCTGGTATGGGTCTTTTGGCGTGTGCCCAAGATCCCTCGATCGAGTTAGTGTGGAAGCCGGTGTCTTTAAAGTGAATAGAATGATTCACTTTGATATGATTGTAGGCTTCTTTATCTATAGAATCGTATGTTTCCAAAAGTCTGTTGTTACTGTAGTTCCTGGGAGAACCCATTCTCGAATTTGAGGAAACAGTGCATTCACGTCCCGGCTTTCTACTGCAACCATAAAACAACTCCCGGTCTCTCTCTCATACCCTCCGAAAACCCATTGGTCTTCCACGTGTTTGCTTCGGTGGTGTTTACGTTTTCCGAACTTACTCGCATCCAGCTCTACCGTCCGGTTAACAATACTAATGGGCTTCTTGTTTAACACCAAGTCATTTACACAACTTCTCTTCGGAAGCTTGCCCAGTCTACGGAGGTACGTTTCCCTGATATGCCGGAATATTTTCGTATGAGAGTCAGCGGAAGGTTGGCCAGCCAAAAATACAAATACTTGCATATAGCTGCATGGGTCACCTTTGCTTTGGTAAAAAAAAGTGCCAGAGTTGATGGAGACACCGTAGTCCCAGAGTTTCTTTTTCCTATTGCGGTCCTGTGTCCAGTGTCTGCAGCGCCATTTATAACTATCATAATATGTGGTTAACACCATTGGAGTAGAATGTTTGTTGGGGCAGAACACAGTGCCATGTTTCGGTAGAAGCCCAAACTCCATTAGTTTCTCAATGAGATTTAGACATTCCTCCTAATATAAGGGTTTTTCAACAGAGACGCTACAAAAGTAAATCGATAGGGACAGCAAACGACGCCATATTACGCCATATGAATATTATAATATTCACTATTTAAATACATAGAGACCAAAATGGTACCGCAGGCAAATTTTTTAAATTTCTTAAAAGTAGAGTTTATGTATTTGGTTGTATTCAGCATCGAAAACTCTGAGAGGAAAATAACTCCGAAGGCAAAAATTTTATGTTCTTGAAACTTAAGAATAAATAAATGGTTATATTAAGTCGCGCTATTTTCAATTTTAAAATTGTGAAACTTGTAAGAAATTGCTTTCAATGCAATGGCTATATTATTTCCTTTCATATGAATGCCCACACTCTGTGTTTTATAGTTGGGCCCGATATCGGGTCTCAAGGCCCACATATTACATAGTAAAAGTGGACTTAAATAGACTTACAGACATCGGACGAAGAAAATATTGGTACCGCTGAATTCGTGAAACGAATAGCTTTCGTTGAAGTACCCACACTTAACTATATCCAAGTGTCCCTGGGTACATAATTTTTTTGGACCCTGTGGATGTCACAGGTCCATCCACGGGAAATTTTTCTATTTCTCGCATTCTTGATTTTTTCTTTAATTTAAGTTTTTTTTTTATAATTTTCTGAACCGTTCCCCACCTCGAGAACTTTAGCCATAATAGCAATTTATCAACTAACACGTACAGAAATTTCAGTCGGGTGGCCCGACTTAAACATGCCCTCACCCGAAGTCATCCATTGCAACCGAGGTCTATTGAATATTGTTTTTTTTTCTCCTTATTTATTGCAATCTATCAGATATTTGACAATAGGCAACTTGTATAAAATATTCAAACAAATTTAAAATTCATCTCAGTCTTAGCCTGAAGAGAAACAACCCCTGCTGGTCCTCATTGTGGGTAGTGTACATTTCACCGAGTGCTTACTAGGTGCGTAAGTTTGAATCTTCTTAATCTTCTCTCATGTGTGGCTACTTCTAGAAGTCTGCGTGCCAAGATGTTAGTATGTGAATACAGCCTCAAAGCATAACGTTCGTTGATTCTGTTGATCTCCTGTTGAACTGTATTTAGTCGGAAGTCTTTGTGTAGAGTTTCGTTTTCGCATCTGCGATAAGACGTAAGCATTTCGATTGGAAATGTGTCAATATTCAATAGCAGAGTGGCATTGCGCTAAATATTATTCAATACCCAACTTAATTGCGATCCTAAGAGATTATGGGGAGTTATCGTGACTGCCAGCCAATTGTCCGCCCAATATTTATATGGAACCGAATTTCATTAAGATCGCTTGTAGTCTACGAAAGTTATCGTGTCGACCAACCGGTCATCCGCCCAAATTTTGTGTGCATTTGACTAAATTTTGTCTAGTACCAAACTTCATAAAGACTGGTTGGGATTTGCTGGAGTTATCTAGCCGAACAGCCAGCCGGCCGAATAACTTTTTAATGGGAGGTACCAGAATGGGCGTGGCAAAATGACTCATTTTCCACAGAGGAAATCAAGATTGGTTCGGTTTTGCGGGATTTATCTTGCCTGAAACCCAGCTGGCCGAACGACATATATGGGAGGCACCAAATGGGCGTGGCAAAATCGCCCTTTTCTTACTTAGTGACTCGCTTTTGATGACATGAATTCATTAAGATCGGAAGTGTTTCACGCGACTTATCGCATTGACAACCCGGACGACCACCAAGCTTTTATATGGGAGGTACCAGAATATGCGTGGGAAACTCGCCAATTTTCTCCAGTTAAGTAGACATTTACAGATTATCAACCTATGTTTCAGTAGAACCTATTCACATCTACCAGCAAGAAGTTTTAGAAGAAACATGATTTCGTAGTAAATGTGTCGATTTGCATGGGAGGGAGGTACCAGAAGATTTACTGCAGTTATCGTATTGAGAAGCCAGCCAGATAGACGGATATGGCTCAATCGTCTTAAAAAGTCCCAAAACGAATTTCGTCCACAGATACTGTGGGTCTAATATGGCTCCCTCTATGCGTTACATTTTTTTCCGTACTCAATGATATCAGTTAACACCACATACATTCAAAACATCCAACTATCATCGATTTCTTCAAATATGTACAATACCAAACGTGTACATTTGCTGAATTGCAAGTTCCCACCAAATATTCACAGACGCTGACAATGCAGACTGCTGCTGGTGCAATACCTCAATGCTGATGTTCGCGTTGTGCCAACACGAGCCGGCATCAGATATCAACAAAGGTGCAAAGCTGAGAGTATAAGTTTAGGGTAGTTTTTAATATTATTCGCTTTTGTGTTTTGAAGATCAATAAGAACGTTGCGTCACACAACAAACATATTTTTTTAAACAAATGAATTTGTTTAGAATTAATTGGCGCCCGAGCAGGGACCTGTTAAACGTAACAGGTACGGTCGACGAGAACATAAAGTCAATCCTTTAGAAGGGTTCCTGAGTAGTTTCACTAAATACAAAAAGGAGTGCACGTAAAGTCACAGTCCCTAAAGCCCGCGACGCGGTATTGTAGCAAGTAAATTATATTAAGTTAACAGTTTAAGTGAACTGCGAAACAAAATCAAAGACAATTCGAAAAATTAAATTAAAATCACTAAGTGTCTAAGCGAACAATTACACCGTTGTACAAAATTAAGCTTTTGGTTGCACACATGAAAATAATTAGTATATTCTGAAAGAGGAGGAAAAAATAAAAAAATACACGTGTATCCCACTTTTTCTGCATCAATTCATATATTTGCAAAAAATTATTCCATATTCCCATATTCCACATAATACATTTTTTTATCGCCTTATCAAAATCCCTTACATGGCAGGATTCCCGGATATGGACTTGTATGTTAATACAGAGAATAATACATAAATCAATGATTTTCTTTTGAGTATTAACAAATGTGTTTACATATTCAATTAAGTAAATAAGATATCATAAAAGAAATTTTAGTTGAGCAAAAAATTAATTCAATTCATTAAATTATTATGATAAAATGTAAGTATTAGAAAACTTTGGACGCTTATTTAGGCGTTTATAAACTCCGTATTTGTTTCGCGACAAAGCAACAGTACTCTGACAACATACGTTTTATTGGTTTTCCTTTATATCTACGTTCCATATGTGCTATTTCTTGGTGAAAGCGTTCTCCATGTTCGTCACTAAAGCTTCCTAAGTTCGATGGAAAAAAATCTAAATGGTTGTGGAGGAAGGGAATCTTCAGTGACATGTTGACCCCCATTTCTTGATAGGCATCAATCATTTCGTTAACAATGTCCTTGTAATTGTTAGGTCTATTATTGCCAAGAAAGTTCTTTGTAACATTTTCAAAAGCTACCCATGCCCTATTTTCGACGGGGCTTAGTGCATTTTTAAAATGTGTACTATTTACAAGTTTATTTGTTTGTGAACTATGAAACACACCTATAAAAAAATTATTTTCACAAATCAGGTCACAAAAAAATCTTAAAATAGGTTACCTGCTTCAATTTTCGCATCAGATAATTTTGAAAAAATTTGTTTAAGCATCTTAAATGATACACTTTCTTTATTGAGCGTTCGTAAAAAGCTTCGGATCAGACCAAGTTTTATGTGTAAAGGAGGTAAATCTGTATAGTGCAAATCTTTTTTGCGACCCTCCCAAACACACAAAAACATTGATGTCCTGAATAACCTTTCTTTACTCCAGTTAATAGCGCAACAACTTTAAGATCACAACAGGCTTTCCATTTGTGCTGGTTGTAATTTATGGCATCTAAAATTATTTTCATATTGTCATAGGTCTCCCGCATTGAAGTGCTGTATGCAATCGGAACTGATGGGTATATATTTCCAATATGTAAAAGTACGACCTTTAGACTCGATGTAGATGAGTCAATAAAAAGTCTCCACTCATCTGGGATATGCGGGTGTCCAATTTCTTTAAACAATGCATCAATGTTGTGACAGTAGCAAAATTGAATTTCAGAATTTTAGTGCATGATGAAATGTTCATAAAATGGATTCGTCTTTGGACATTTACGAGGTGCTGTAATTTTGAAATCTTCGGATATTAAATTCCATTCCATTAAGCGGGTACCTATTAATTCCGCCGTATTTTTCATTGGTTTTTTTTATATGACAATTTTTAAATGACTTTCGTTACACCACGTAAGCGCTGAAAAAACGAAAATAGACAGTCGAAATTAGAAGAAAAAAGTGAGTGCTTTGATCCACTTGTGTTCATATCTTACGGGCATGTTCATATCTTACGTATCACTTTTAGGGTGAGAGGGGGTATGAAAATATGTTATTGCAAATATGCTTCTTTTTTCAAGTTGTTATTTGTTAAAATTCGTTAAGATGGGGGAGGAGGGGTCTTAAATTGATAAAACAATTTGTGTAACGTAATATGTGAACAGCCCCTACAATGTTTGTTCAACTTATTTTTGAATGTTATATTTTTTTTAGCAAAATAACATAAGTTTTTTATAAAAAAATACAGGTAGTATAAGTGGTTTTTAAAAAAAATAAATGGTTTCCCATTACATCCCATGAAGGGACCGGGGAGAACTTCTCACAACCACTGAGCTGTGCGCTTTCCAGTTTTCACTCACTGATTGGGACCTACAGTTTTACACCGATTCCGAACGGTATTTTGAGAAGCTTTTTCATGGCTATATACTCGATAGTGTCGCCGTCACTATGCGAGGTGACCGCCGCCGAAAGAAATTTGAAGAGGTCAGAAGGTGGTTTTAACCCATGATCTCATGTACAAGAGCCGCTTACACTAACCATTGCACCACCGACGGCCACAGTGGTAAGTGGTGTTTAACCAAATATATATTCACATTTTTCGCGAAAATACGAATTGATCTAGAAAAACTGGGACACACGGGCATTTTATTTTTCGACGTAGATTCCGAATATATAGGTCTTCTTCATGTGTGCAAAAGCGTGTTGAACGGTGATATATATGGGAGGTACCAGAATATGCGAAATAAAATAAGTGAAAATTTCCATGTAATAAGTTCATCAATAAATTACGAGTAACTACAACAAACATTTGGTTAATAATTAAAAATATTGTCATACTAATAACATAAATAAGTTAAAGAAAAACAAAGAAGAAAGAAAATAAAAGAAAAGTTTTTTTAAGTAATTACACGTAAATAAAAAAACTGTGACCTCATCAATTTCCAAGTGCCTATAAGAAAAATCTTCACTATCAAGGACCCATCACCAACCTTCGCCATCTATCAAGGAAAAACCAACGATGCTGATAATAATAACGTAAGAATAGTAATAAGTTATGTAGTTTTTGATACTATCGAAAAATTAAATAATTTTGTGTTAATAATATTAAAGTGCGTCGAATAAGTTGTGAGAAACAAAATATAATAAAAATGTAAATTCCTACTTCCTCGAAAATGCCGGATACTATCGAAGAGATAACGGAAAGATTAAGTAGGTCACTAACAATGAGCCAAACTGTTCTGGTCCCTCTCGACTTAATGAAACTCAGAAAAACGGAATTAGACAGATTATTAAAGAAGTCCTAGTAGGACAAGATTTCCTGATAGATGACGGGATTGATGAACCACTGTCCACAAGATTCGAAAAATTGGACAAAGTCCCAGACATTGTTAAATCTCTCACAGAATTCTCGGGAAAACCCGGAGAATTTGGATCCTGGCGCAAGTCAGCGGATCGAGTTTTAGAATTATACAATAGTTTAAAAGGAACTGGAAGATACTATGCAATTTTACATACCATTCGTACGAAAATTACGGGTGAAGCCGATACTACTTTAGAGTATTATATGTAGGCCTGCCATGGGTTTTTCATAAAAATACGGGACCTTCTCGAAAAAATACGGGACATTTAGAATTTTAACATTTATTTTGAAATATACTCATATTTATATATACTTAGACTAATTTTGATACTTTTCTTGAGAGTGAACTTTTCCTAACAATTCAAAATTTGGTTTAAAAAACTCATTGCAAACTCATTTTGATGTTACATTGGAGAGTGATGATCGCGTTAAGAGTGCTGATGTCGAGGCATGACTTCTGGTCGGTCCAAGCTTGCTTAATTAGAGAAAAGATACGCTCAACTTCCATCGAAGTGCCTGGAATGCAAAAAGCAAACTCAACTAACTTTTCCATATTCGTCAAATGAGCAGAGTTTTCTCCGAAGTGAACGAAAATTTCAATCCAAATTTTTCTGCGGGTACTTTTTTCTCAATCCATGTCGATTTTTTCTCGTCAGTGAAAAAAAGCATCTGGCTGAATTCATCGAAAAGTGAGTCTTGCTTTATAATTGCAGAACTTGCTCCGTGTCGCTCGATGATAAGGTCGTAAGTTGCTTCAATTTGCGACCAGTCTGGAGATTTGTACATGCTCATCCACTCAAAGTTTTCAACACCATCTAATGATTCTCCCCATCTATCAAGATAATCTATAATCTCTTCGTAGAATTCTGTGACACTTTTTTGAACAGCAGTTTGGGTAGAGAGATATGCAAATTGGAGCCGATTTTTGATTTTGTCTGTGAAAAGTCGTAACTCAAAGGAAATTTCAAATACAGGAATATCGGAACGTGCAAACTTCAATATCGCTTCGTTTGTTATTTGAATCTGAATCTGTTGCTGTCGTGTGCGAAATTTTTTTAAATCTTTGGTGGACATTTGGTCTTTAGACTATCAAAGTATTCTTTCAACGGCTCAAACATCTCAATCAGTCGCTGAATCGCCGGCGCAAGTGAAAGAAATCTTGTTGAACAGTGAGATTTCAGCGGTTTGAAAATTGTGTTCATCACCTCGCAGATTGATTTAAACGATTCAGTTCTTACGGTGTAAAGTTTGAAATGCTTATGAAGTGACTAAAGGAGATTTAATGTCGACATCAAGCATTTGACATCCAGCACTAGTTGCGTTATGAAGAATGTGTGCAGAACATCCACAGCTCAAAAGTTGGCAATTCAAGTCATTTTGCATTTTGCGCCATACATTGTTAGTGAGATTGGTGTTATCAGCCGCAAAACAGATTATTTCCAAGCCTCGCTTTCGCACTTCTCCTAAGATTTCTTGTGCTATTGTCTCGGACATTTCATTTGCCGTTGTCTTGGTTCTTGCTAGCGAGAACTTTGAATCAAAGAATAATTTGATCAGATTTGATGTGCAGTCGTTTGAGAGAAAGGAGAAATTATGCTTTACAGTGTGGAAGGAGAATGCAGCTTCCTTTGCGGCGATTTCCAACTCAGGTGTTGAAGCTTCAATCTTTTTGAAACACGTTGTTAATTTTCCACTTGAGGTTGCTGCGATTGTTGATGTCGATTGGATTTGTAGTGATCAACGATATCAGAGCGGCCACCATGAGAAATTGAGAATACAGTCGAGCATAGTTTGCAATACGCTTTTGAATCGTCTCCTTTCACTTTCTCTAGGAAATCAAATTCATCTTTGTATTTGTCACTCCATGTTGTTTTTTGTTTTTTGGAATTCGTGCTAGAAATAAGAATTCAATTTTAAAGATTTAAATAATAAATCATCCATCATGCAGAAGTAGTTTTTGTTACTTACATTTCTTATCACTTTGGGAAGATGGTAATCAATTATTTTCAGCCTTTTTCTCGGTAAACACTCAAAATTAACTTAATTTCACAATTTCTTGTGCGAAAATGCGGACGGAGAAAGAATTTTTTAAAAAAATACGTTTGATCCGTTCAAAGTTTACTTGATATTAAGATCATTGCCAAAGCACCAGCAAAGGTACACATCAGAGATCTGTTCCTGTCACCAACAACAACACATATGCCTGTAGATGAGTCGTACATGTGTAAAACCAAGCGTACCAATAAATTGAATTGAATTGAAAGTTTACTTATACCGTATAAGTTATACGTTATGATTTTTTTGCTAAAACATATGAAAATATGGAAATTTATGCTAATAGCTTGAAATTTTACACTGACTTAAAAATCCGGGACAAAAAGCACCAAATCCGGGACCCGGGACAAATTGCAAAAATCCGGGACTGTCCCGGCCAAAACCGAGCAGATGGCAGGCCTAATTATAGGACTCCATTAGACTGGCAAGAGATAAGAAAGTGCTTAATGGTTCATTACTCCGATAAAAGGGGCATTGTTACCCTGGAGTATCAAATGAATGTCCTATACCAGGGACAGAAAACAGTTATGGAATTCTATAAAATGTATATCAAATACTGTCTCTAATACTACATAAAGTTTCGTGCCTAGATTTAGGTGAAGGAAGTCTTAAGGCTATGACGATCAAATAATTGAGAGTAGCACACCTATCAAAACATCAAAAAGATTCATTGGAAAATATTGTGGGACAACACTCTAGCCTTTTCGCAGATCCCGACGAAAAGCTAACTTATACCACGGTAGTAGTCAGTGTAATACGAACAAATAACGACTGTCCGATATATGCAAAAAGTTGTCCATATCCAATGACATTAAAAGATGTCGTGGAAGAGGAAATAAGTCGCCTTCTTCGAGATGGAATAATAAAACTATCTAGGTCGCCTTACAATTCACTTATATGGGTGGTACCAAAAAAGGAGGATCATTCGGGAAAGAGGAAACCTATGTTGGAGGTAGATTTTAGAAAGCTTAATGCTGTGACGGTTACTGATAAATATCCGATCCCATAGGTAACAGAAGTTCTGTCAAACTTGGGAGTGAATAAATACTTCATGGTCGTAGACCTTAAAAGTGGATTCCACCAAATATCGTTGCGAAAAGAGGATATGGAAAAGAGTGTTCTCAGTTAATAACGGCAAGTATGAATATACTAGATTACCCTTCGGTTTAAAAAATGCACCGGCGAGCATTAGATGATATCCCGAGGGAATTGATCAGAAAGGTATGCTTCGTATACATAGACGATATTATTATCTTTAGCAAAGATGAAAAGTCGCACTGTGAACACATTAGAAAAGTATTCGAAATGCTAGAAGCAGCGAATATGAAAATTCAACTAGATAAGTGTGCATTTTTTCAGAGAGAAGTAGAGTTTTTGGGCTCTATAGTAACCATGAACGGTATAAAGACAAAACCGAAAAAAATTGAGGCAATACTTAATTTCCCTCATCCTAAAACCCTTAAACAACTACGTTCTTTCCTAGGCCTATCAGGATGTTATAGAAGGTTTGACAGAGGATACGCAGATATCGCGAAGCCATTAACTTTGGGAGCTATTATTCTCCTATGGTGTACCGAAAAATGTTGTAATGGATAATGAACCATCTTTAAATTCAGCGTCAATATTATTCATGATGAAGGTCGATTTAAAAATTAATGTATTCACCACTCCTACATATAGAAGTGAAGTAAACGGGCAAGGGGATCACTTCCATTCAACGCTTTTCGAAATAATGCGATGTCTAAAGAGTGACGGTACCTCAAGAAACTTCGAGGAATTACTCGAAAGATCCGTCAATGAGTACAACCATTCTATCCATTCAACGGTGAATAGGAAACCAGCAGATTTGTACTTCTGCCGAACTATTGATTTTTCTCCCCAAGATTATGAGACTACTAGAAGGATCAACATCAAGCAGAAACAGGACAAAGATTTGGCATACCATAATAAGAAAAAACACCCAATTAAATATTATATTCCCGTATACGTGAAAACAAACCAACGGTTAGGAATGTACAAATCTAAGCGAACGTTTCAAAGAGGAAACGATTAGGGAAAATCGGAATACTACCATCCTTATTGAAAGTGGACGAGTTATATGTAAAAAATATAAAAAATTAATTGACGATTTCAATTACAGTTAGCTTTTTGGATGCGCTTTAGCAGACTTCAATATCCTAGACTATTATAACGCTAGACTGATAACAATCCAGAAAGGGACAGCAGGAATACAGAACGGAACTTTTAAAAATATACACTCTATCGACCTTGAACAATACAGAATCCTCACAGAACCAATAAAATCCATCCTTGACACGAACGTTACTAACAACCATCCGCTCCGTCCGGTTTTAAAACAACAAATCATAGACATCGAGGAACTTTCCAACGCCTAAGCCCCAGTAGGGCAAAAAGGTCGTTAGAATTATCGGTAGCGCTAGGAAATGGATTGCTGGGAATCCGGATAGTCAAGATTTTCAAATCCTAGAACAGAAAATTGACAATATTTTAGCAAATAACAATAGACAACTTATTATACACGAACTAACGTCTAGAAGAATTTTGGAAATTTCAAATATTACAAATGAGATAACCAAGGCAAAGCGAGAAGGTTGGAATAACGAATTTGTAAACAGTCTCGAAAGAAAATTGATGTTAATAGAAAAGGAATTAGAAAATGTCGAACATGCTATTCAATGGGCTAAGGCCAATATTGTTAACTCTTTTATACTTTCAAAAACCAAAATTTAAAATGTGAATAATATACTGCAAAATTACAATATTCCTGTTTACAATATAGATGAGTTATTGTCCTTCGGTTCTGTACAAATTGTAACTAATACCAGGGAAATCTTATACATATAAGTATTCCTATTACTCGAAATGATATTTGTAAGGTATATTTAGCGAAAGCTCTAAAAAATTAATATTTAATAGATAAAATCGAATACAATAAAATATTGAAATGTAATAACGAATTGTTTGCCATAAAAACAGATTGTAAAAACAATTATGAATTAACAATATGCAATAGAGCTAATCTGATAGAATTAAATGATAAATATTGTATAACAAGTTTATTTAGAAACAGAATAGGAAACTGTACCCAGATTAACAATGATCACATACCAACAGTTGAAGAAATCGGCTGTTATTGAATCAATATGAGGGCACACTAAGCGTGAATAAGGAAAGCAACAAATTAAATGGAAACTATTTGGTAAAATATTACAATAATACAATACAAGCTAATGGACATGAATACTATTCTAAGGAGATCAGTGGCAACAAACCTCTTCCAGCATTCTTACAACCTAAAATCAATGGAGAAAGAGTTGAAGAAATCATATCCCTAGAACGCCTCAGCAAACTTAATATAAAGAATATCAACCGCCTAGAATATCTGAAGAAAAATAGCAAAATAATGACCGGATCCGGACACAAATTTGCTGTAATAATTATTTTTTTGGCTGTCTGTAAGTGACCAAAATTCTTTAAAAATGATTTGTCGGTCATTTTCAGAAAAGACTTCACTACACGAAAAATAACATTCAGATGTGCATGATGCTTTTATTTGTTTTTTTTTTGTTGTAGTACACCTTTTGCTGAAACATACTCTTCACCATTCTGTCTACGTAGTTTACGCACATACTGCTTCGGTGGGTTCTCATTATTTTTTCTTTTACGAGGGAGCTGTAAATTACACGAGTTCATGTGAGTTTCAGTTGAAATGCTGGAAGTACTGATCTGTCTACTTTGTCGTATTGTTTGGAAGATTTTTATTGAATGGGAGTCAATGCGCGACTCCTCTGATGATCTGCTGCAGCTACTGCTGGTTATTTCCAGGGGCATATTTCCATCAGTAAAACTCTGCTTTAACAAGTGCTCTGAAGTATTTGGAAAGACAAAATCGGGATCATTTTGCGAATCGTCTGAGTCAAAGTCAGCTATATATGTATGTATATGCAAATTAATTAACTATTCTGCAAGAAATATGCTTCTCTAGACCTTACCCATACTAAAATTTCCGATATTTTTTATATTATTTGTTCTACGCAATTGCAACCAAATTCTTTGGAGTATTATACGTTATAAAAAAAAACTTAATATCAGCACGTTAACTTTCTGCGAAATGAAGAAAATGCTTAAAAAAAAATTAAAATCAGTAATTGCTAAGTGAAGGTTGATTTACAACTGTAATATTTAGAAGCACAGCAAATACCAATAACATGTTACTAGTATGATTCCATTCACAATATGCCTTTCATCAAACACATAAGTCACATTCTCTCTTTTGAACACGCTTCGTAGGTCATGAGCGTTAACATTATGACTTAAGGGGGGAAAAGACTACACAAAATGTTGCACCAAATGGGCGTTGCGCAAGCCGTCGTTGTGTTGGCTGTTGTGATATTTACACAAATTTTTTGTAAAATCAATTTTTTGTTTGATTTTTGGCCACTTTGCGCAAGCATTTTGTGAGATGTAGCGGATATTATATAGAACAAAATAACTAAATTTTCCTTTGTTTAGTATTTTTGCTCTGTTTTTGTTCTATATGCATTATTTTTTGCATATAGAACACAAATTTTACGGAGCTTGCCATTGCAGTGCTATATAGCACAAAGTCGATGTCTCATATGTCGTAAACTATAAATAATTAGCGCAAACTGAGTACACAGATCGACAGATCTCGAAAAGTTTACACAAATCTCAGTCTTATCTCAATTTTTTCAATTTTGCGGTATAGAACACAATAACCTACGAACGACGACATGTAAGCGTATTTTTGACGAAGCGTCGGCTTTACAATATAGGGCAGACTTTTTCGTATACATTAACTCACATCAAAACGTCTAATATTTGTTGCGTCAAAGTGTTTGCATCAAAATGGCACAGTACAACTACAATTCCTCCTGTTGCCTTATACGAGAAATGTCCGGCGTAGAGAATTTCGAAGTAGAGACGATTTGATCACGGTTCTCTAGGATAAGTGGAACGAATTCTATTACAAAAAGATGGACACAAATTGTTAATATCAATGGAACTCAAACAAAATAATAATTTTATATTTAAGATTATTCGACCTGAACCTTACTGGACCCGAAAATCACACCTCGTTTAGATTTTAATGTTGCAGAAATTCTCAAAATATTTTTTAAAATTTTTTTTTTGTATGAAATTAACGTGTAAAATTTGGAATTTGAGCCCTCGTTATTTCGAAGCAGAGTGCCAATTTGTCATTTATGGAGGGACACATTGTCAGTTAAAGGTAAGAAATTTACGAAATGGGTAGCTTTACGCTTGAAAAAAATTGGGAAATATTAAAAACTTTTTCCCAAACTTCTGAGTCTTCAACTCAGACTATAAGAAATCTACGAAATAAATACGATAGAAATGGAGAGCCATCAACGTAGTTTGGCCATATTTCGATGTAATCATATTTCGATGTAGCTGATCTGTCTGGTCGAACTGCCATCAACATCAACTCGCCACCGTTCGCATCAATTGAACATATCTCGCACTTCTTTGCATAAAGACCTCGTTATGGGGGCTTATAAAGTCAAATTAGTCAAAATGCGTTGTCGCCTCGCTGAATGGGCTGAAGACAGCTTGGCTGATGGTGAACATTTTTAACAAAAAATCATATTTTTCGACAGGGGCCACGTTATCAATGACAATTGTAGCATTTGGGTCTCGGAACTGATTTGCTGCGGTTTGTGGCATTGCGCGCCCATTTTTTTCGAAAATAAGCAAGGAGCCCGTTACATGGTTTGCCGTATGGTTTCAACAGGATGGTGCTACGTGCCACACAATCAACATTCAATCGATTTTTAGCACACTGTGCTAGGAAACCGCATAATAAGCCAAAACTCGACTAGTCTATTGGCAGCCTCGCAGCTGCGATTTGACCCAGTTATCTCTGAGTCGCCATGAAAGATAAGTGCTACGCAAATAATCCCGAGTCCATTGAGGTCTTAAAGCATGAAATCGGCGCTGTCGTTCACGAGAAAGACACCCAAGCAATCGGAAATGAACTGAAAAATTGGGTAAAATACTGTAAAGCGTGGAAGACATATAAACACTTGTGTTTCAGTCATAGATGTTGATGATGGGTCATACCAATAAAGTCATAATTTCGAAAAAAAAATTTCTATTAGATTTTTTTTGAACCGAAATTAAATTCCAAATTTTTCATAACAAATTAAAACCATAATAGTTCTTCTTTTTAAGTAGAAGAGTTAAGGTATACTAGCTATTTAAATTTTCAAATGCAGATAAACACCCATTTCCTGGAGTGACTGTGTATGTTATGGACGCAGAATTACAAAAAACACTAAAATGTCAATTTTAGCATATTGGCTTCGCAAACAGCACAATTTTTGAGAACATTTGGCATAATTTTTTAATCGGCCACTGGCAACACTGTGTGATGTAGTGAAATGAAATGGCTGTCCCTGGTATAAACACTGCCTAACAACCAAGGCTGCCCAAGAAGGTTATGTTATAAGAACAGCTGATTTGTTTTTTTTTTTTATTTCTTGGTACCAATGTGGTGTGGACTAGCTGTCAAATGCTGTTTACGTTTTGTCGTGTACACCATAGATAAAGGAAATAAGTAGATCTCCCACAGGCGTTGTTAAGTACTGCCACTAGGTGCTGTGTTGTCGTTTTGTAACTTTCATTGACGTTTCTCATAACATTCACTGACGTTTATTCAACAGTGTGGAACAGTTTTTCAATACAAAAATAGAATCATTTTCCAGGTTGTGCTATTCAAACAACTAATTTAGTTTTTTTCATGTCGTTGTGTTCCCCACTTTCTAATTCAAATGCATTTTGGATATCAACTTTTTTGGTGTACTGTTATTATTGGTATTCGTTTGTGTTGACTTGTACAGCGTCGGCCGACTAAACAAAACAAAATGCCTGTTGATGTTACCTACAACACCTACTGCTATCACCTGTTCTAAATACATCTTGCAAGGTATATTTTGTTTGGGATCAAACGTTGTAATTATTGCATCCAGCTCCATCTAGAAAATATCCCATTGAACAAGAAATTTTCCAAGGCATGTGCGATATCTAGTTAATTCCTTTATCTATGGTTTTGTATACGTAAATACAAATAACGTGTTTCCTTGATTTTTTAGGAGTGAATTAAAACCGGGGTATAAACTGTTATAAAAATAGATGAATGTAGTATTAAATGATTGAAAATAATAATGATATTTGAAGATCTGTAAAACCATAGACTTAAACTAAATCACAGGTACTCCATCATATCATTCTTGCACAATTGTGTCCCTTTAATCTTGCATCATCATCCTTCGTCAAAATGAGTGCGCGCGATTTTATTTTCGAGCTTTTGTAGTTTTTATTCGTTTGTTGTGACTTCATTCTATTAATAAAACATTTAATTTGATTTAATAAAACATCTAATCTAAATCTAATTTAATAAAACATTATAACATTAATTTTGGTTCCCATTTTTGCTCACCATATTATTTATAGCGTCTTGCAACAGGTCGTACTCAAAATGACGAACGATGCCGTTAGTGTACAAAAAACTGGTGAGAGCCAAAGAAACCGCTGGGGCCTTATACGTCGGTAATGACGAACTGGTAGACGAACTTATCATTTAAAACACTTGGGTTCATAAAACTTCGCTACCGACAAAACGATAATGAATTCGATATCGTTTCTTGCATAACACTGTGCGTGGTCAAAAATCTGAATTTAGTGAAACAAAGGGAGTCAGCATAATTTTTATACGCTGAATGTAATGGCATTTACCGTTTTTCTCTATCACGTCAAAATTTTGAGATTTGTGGCAACAACGTTTGCTGGGAAGTCACAAACGTTAAGAATTTTGAGACTGAATTAGTGGCAGTACGCTTCGGAGTTAAAGTTTGATTTCTGAGTAAAAAATGTAGAGGACCCTTAGAATAGTACTAGCTTTAAGTTGTTCCCCAACTCCTCACCGCCATGCTCTTTAAAATTGGGCAAAAACAAATTGTATCCATTAAAAGTAAAAGAAATGTTGGAGTAGTATCTTCGAAACAAATGTTCCTCGTAATAAAATACTATATGCCCTCAAACTACATTTATATGAGAAATTTGTAAACTACTTTTGCTGTAGTACCACAAAAGTATACCAATGGCGGTTAACCTTGGGTCAGAAACATATATGGATAGATTTACATGGTTAAGAAATGCCCCTAAACATTCATGAATGTATTCTTGGGGTGAAAATATCAACTGTATATACTTATAGTACTGCTTTTAATCTACTGCTCCAAACTGACGGGGGGCGTGGTCAAAATGTTCCACAAAAATTATCACTATAAGTGTCCGAACACTCCAAAACACAAATCTTAGCCCAAGTGCTAGATAAAAGCTGAAATATGACAAAATTCATTATATTATGTAGACTATTTTTAATGGAAACAGCAAAATGACAAAATTCATTATTAACCCTAAGAAGGCAGTTAGTTTTGGCTTATTATCTGGCACTTGGGATAAGATTTGTGTTTTGGAGTGCCCGGATACATATAGTGAAATTTATTAGCGATATTTTTTTTAGAACATTTCGTAGCCGCCCCCCGTAGTTTTGGAGCAGTTTTTTGCGAGTTTTCAAAAAAAAAGTAAAAATTATGGTTATATGTGACAGTTAGAGGGTTAATTTGTTCCACAAAAATGTTTATCTGAATCTTTTCTATAAAACTTCTGAATATATTTTGTACCTCAGAAGTAAGGAACACACAATTTTGCATGCCGATATGTTGCAGGAAAGTTCCGAGGGGCGGATACTTTGACCCCCCCCAAAAAAAAATTCTGATCAGATCTGGCAAAACGCCGATACACGTATATTTTTTTTACACCTTTCTACCAGAATCCGTTGACAAAACCGCATCACTTTGAAAAAAATCTAATTTTGTCTCACCGTGTAATCGCCCCCTGCGATGTGAAATATTTGTGGCTTTATCGGGCAGACAAATTTGTAGAACGGAGAAACACTCACAGTTTCCCCTTTTAATATTTTTATTAAATCTTTTCAACAAGTGCGGGAAACCCTATTTTTTATGCTCCACAGCCTTAACTTTGCATTTAGTTTGCTTTTTACACAAGTGCCGTTATTCGTGTAACACTGTATTAATTCTGGCACTTGTTCCTCTTCGTCTTGCACTTCACTTAAATTTTCTTCTACACATTCAAATCCATCACCAACATCTAATCCTACACCTTTTAACTCGTTTCTTTCCCAATCTTTTCAAATGTCTAATGCTAATAATTTTTTCACTTACTTATTTTGATTCGTCTTTATTCACTTTTTTATTTTTGTAATTACTATGCGTAGGCGCCCACAACGAGCTTTTCCAATCATCAGCCACAATAAAACCATCTTTGTTTTAGTAATTTTAGTTACATACATTATCAGGTTGTATAGTATTAGAGAGCTTAAAATAATATTTTGGAGTCCATTCATGACCCTCCACTGTAAAATAGCTCTCATCATCCATGATGCAAACGTATGGCGAGCCTGCAGCAAACAAATTTTGTGATAAAGCACGAACGGGTTTTTTTGCACACTTGGCCACTATCTGCTACATATTTTTTTTATAGTGTAATCACCGACATTATATTTAGTTGCCAACGCACAACAATATATTGCAGTATGTCCCACAATTTCTGCCTTCAATCTAGCTCGAGTTTGGCTGCACTGCAAAGCACATTTTTTACCAGAGCCGCTTTTTCTATTTCACGCTCGAAAGCTTTTATTGTCTTATAAATAAACGATTTATTGAACTACATCTCAGAAAAATTACGAAATATATCATATTTGCTATTTTGTGGATTATTTTCACAACAATTACAAATCAACTTGCGACGTTCTAATTCGTTAAGTGACATTGTAACTACTAATGTTAGTTTATCAAACTGATTTCTCCAGCCGAATAAATACTGGATTAGTACCGTTACTTTTCCATAGTTTGTTTTGATATTCTATTTTGTTTTGTTTGGGAATGATTTTTGAAAATCAGTCCATATTTCAATCCGCATACGTTATGCATATTTCATCATCTATACTTACTGTAGATCAGACCGACTCAAATTGTATGGGGGGAAGTGTGTGTTTTGTTCACCCCTAAAAATGTACCTTGGTTTGTTTTCTGATGATTCCCAAAATATTTCGTGTCTAGCGTTGACATCTAGTGAGCTGCACCGTTTTTCGGATTTCGTTTTCCTTGACTTTTTTCGAGGCAAATTGCCAAAATTTCCATAGTTTTTGAAATTCTGTATGACATTATACACTTTCCTCTAGAAATGCTCAAAATTTATGTAACTCTAGTTTGTTTTGTATTTTTCAATGCATTCCCATTTAATGTTGAATATACATATTTTTGTTAAACTCTTATTCTTACCCATTATGGTTAGTTATGTTATGTTAGTTACCCATTATGCTTTTGTTACTCGTATTACACCAAATAAAAAATGTTAAATAAAATCGAACACAACCCAATATATATTTTCCATTTGCTTACAGAATAATGAACTTATTTAAAGACACTAAAAATTCCATATTCAGCAGCCTGTATCTTTTGCAATTTGTAACTGATTGCAGAATTTTAAAATGGGAGTGGAAGCTAGACATCATGAGATATAAAAAAAAATCATGACAATAGTGGTTTCTTAACTAAAGAACTTTTTTGAGCAATCTAAAAAAATAGGCCAAAAAAATGAGCTTTTTTTTAAAAAAACAGTTTTTGATTTTAATGAAAGACAGTTTTTCTACTTTTTTTAATTTATTTTACTTTATTTAAGAACTATTAGTAATGGGTAGAATCCCCTTTGTTTATAATAACTTCAAATATACGGGTTTTCATTGAGAGACATTGTGAGAATTTGTGTAATCCAACGAAATTTGATTCCAAGCATACTTAATGGCCTGAATTAGTGACTGCTTGTCATCAAATTGTCTACGTACTTCATAGACCTGACGAGATAACCAACCCCAGACATTTTCGGTAATGTTTAGATCTGGCGAATAGGATGGCCAGTCAAGAATATTAACATTTTGGCTTGCAATGAACTCCTTTTCTACTCTAGCGTTGTGTATAGGGGCATTATCCTGTCGCAATATCCAAGATATGGGACCATATAGTTCACTGAACTTTGGTAAAGCCGATTCCAATAACGTTTTATAGCTTGCAATACTCATGTTTGCACTTTGAAATTCAAGATCGATGGTGCCATAGTACGTAATAGCATCCCACACCATAACGCCGCCCTCTCGGCTGTGATGTCGGTTAAAACACGCTTTTCTTTTACTAGGTAACACTGCTTATCATTTTGACATATACCTCGTTTACACGACACTTTAACACGAGTGAACTCGACTCGTGTGAGTTCGATACGCAGACATAAACACATGCCATAACCGTATCTAAAAAATTGAGCGTGTCGACAAGAATCAACTTTTACATTCGTGTTAACGAATGTCAACTCGTGTTCAGTGTCCAAGTAAACGCATCCTTTGCCAATACGCATTCTAACAGATGCTTTTTGGTTATGCCTTCTTAACCAGGGTACCCACTATAAAAAAACTTTTAAGCGCTCCTGTTTCAGTTTACGAAACATGAAATTGGAAATTTTTCTATTTTATTACAATTTCGGGATAAATGTGGATTAGCTACAAATCTCTGGTTTACACTAAACTTTTACCATCGCCAAAAGTTTCTGAGCTGAGTCAAAATGTTTATTTTTCCACTTTTTGACAACGTTTGACTACGACGCTAAGCACATTTTTAACGCCGACATTCTGTTTAGGTGAATACCAACTGATACAAATGGAATGTAGGCAACATTCTGTTATCAGCTGTTTTCTGTACGTATTCAAAGTGACATACCATATGTCTACTCAACACTGTTTTCTTGAGTTGTATAAACTGGCGGGTTTTTTGCGTATCGTACTCACACGAGTCGAGTTCACTCGTGTTAAAGTGTCGTGTAAACGAAGTAATTGATTTGTTGCACGTGTCAAATATTTACTGCCTTCCAAATTTTGAAGACAGTTGAGCTGCAAGTCGATGAAGTGCGATTGTATTAGTAAAAAGTGTGAGTGCACCCAATAAACACAAAGTCGGACTCGGATCCGATTCGGATCCGATTTGAGTCCGATATGACGGATTTCGCTTTCGCTGATCCGATTCGGATCCGATTAGTGTCCGATATGTCGGACTCCGCTTTCTCTGTTCTGATTCGGATCCGATTTGAGTCCGAGATGTCGGACTCCGCTTTCTCTGTTCCGATTCGGATCCGATTTGAGTCCGAGATGTCGGACTCCGCTTTCTCTGTTCCGATTCGGATCCGATTTGAGTCCGAGATGTCGGACTCCGCTTTCTCTGTTCCGATTCGGATCCGATTTGAGTCCGAGATGTCGGACTCCGCTTTCTCTGTTCCGATTCGGATCCGATTTGAGTCCGAGATGTCGGACTCCGCTTTCTCTGTTCCGATTCGGATCCGATTTGAGTCCGAGATGTCGGACTCCGCTTTCTCTGTTCCGATTCGGATCCGATTTGAGTCCGAGATGTCGGACTCCGCTTTCTCTGTTCCGATTCGGATCCGATTTGAGTCCGAGATGTCGGACGCTTTCGATTCAGGTTTGCAGTAAAAATTTGGAGTTTTAAATTTATATTTATTAATGAAGTTATTTATTATTTTGAATTTATTACTTAGTATATATGTGGTGAAATAAGCAACAATTAGATGAAAAGTAATATGACATTAAAATTTAATATATTAATAAGTGTATGACTCATATGTAACAGACATCATATTAGTGTATAAGTGGTACAAAATACAATTCGTTTGTCAATTTAATTTTGAAAACCTTTTTTATATGTAATATGTTGTGCTCATTGGGCAAATCTTCAAACTCAATATTATTAGTCTTGAATATACAGTTTATATTATTGGTAATTGAAGAAGAAATGTCTTCGACTGATTTCAATGGATAGCCATGCACAATATAGTCTTGATCAACTCGTTTGATATATTTTATTTTAAATATTTTATCATTATAGTAATAATAGTTATTTGGGTGCTTCAATGAAAAATATTTTGTTTGTTTATTTGTTGTAATTTTAATGTACGTATAAGAACCACCTATAAAATCACCGAGAACAATGTTTTCAGCACCTTTGTTTACAATTTTCTTGAAATTGCTTTCCTCTACACTCCTTTTATATATTTGACTCGCAAATTGACTCCTTTTCTTCAACTTTCGTTTGAGCTCTTGCAAATAGTTTTCAAATTTAAAGGCACTGAAGGTATCTAACGATCCGAAATTTCTGCAATCCGTTGCCAAGTGCGTTAAGCAATGCACGTTATATGTTAAGAAGGACTCGTTATATAAAAATTGTATTTTGTCAGCAAAATCTAACAGGAGTACCTCTGCTTCATTAATGGATTCCCTTTTATTTTTAAGTAAAATATTTATTCCTATGCTAAGAGACAAAAAGTGGTCATATCTTTCGATATCTAATAATCCTTTCAGTACAATAGGTCCAGTATACAACAAAAACATTCTTAACTCGGTAGCTTTCCATCTATCTACTTCCTGAATTGATCTTGGCTTGCGATTAAATTCATATGGCACATCGTTTCTAGTTTTCAGCAACTTAATGTCTAAGTAGCGTAGTTTTTTTGATGAAATGGAATACGGTTTCTTCCTCTCTTTTGACCACGCCTTAAGTAACATTTTCATGATTCCCAGTAGAACCACATGCATATAATCCATAGGAAACTGTTTAACCATATCGATTGGTAAGAACTCTAAAACCGTATTTTCTAATTTAGAATGATGTTCCGAATGTGATTTGCTTCTAAAATCTGCATCAGTTCGACTATTATTTGAAATGGTTTTAAAAATAATTTTGTTATTACACCTTTCACCACGTATTACACATTTATGACAACAGAAATAGCCAGAGTGACTTTTTATTCTCATAATCATAGCCCTCGCCGGCGCATCACATACAAATGTCCCAATTTTTATATTGAAATATAATTGACAATATTGAAAACCTTCAATAATGAGGTCATTAAGTTCGTCCACAAACATTTGTAAAAACCTGCAATGATAATCAATTTTGTTAAATATTAATATATGAAATTTAGTATATCGCACTCGTTCAACAATACTGTATTAACTCAAAATTTTTTTATTTGATCTTTTTGGCAAAAAACAATACATAACACTTATGTCCACCTATGGTTAAAAATTCCCATAGTTCTGACTATTCTTTCTTAATAAAATTACATGTTAAATTAAATTAAATTACATGTTTCTTAAGCATTAAGAAAACAGTTCTTTCTCTATCCTAAAAACTTTGAATTTGTTGAGTTAATTCAGTATTGTTGAATGAGTGCGATATATTAAACATACTCGTTTGAATTCGTTGGCTTTGTGTATCCTTCATATACGCCAATAGCAAAAACAGCCTCTGAACCAGATACGTTCATTAATATCGGCCAAACTTGCGCTCCAGAGCTTTTAGATATTGGTAGACCATCAACATTAAAATTTAACTCTAAATAATCACTTTGAGCATTGTAATGGCGTACGAAATCCGTGAGACTGTCCGTTATTCCGTAGTGCACGTATTTACCTCCGTCCATTGATACTAGAGGAGCTACTCTCGGTGTTTTTTTCAAAGATCTTACATCGGTTGGCAAATTCGGTATAACTGGTTGTAGGATTCTTAAGATTTCGTTTGAGGTTCTAGCCGGTACATTATGTTGAACAAAACACTCAGCAAGCTGATCCCGAATACTCCTTTCACTTCCTCCAATAGAGTCAGCCTTTATGTTTCTTTGTACTTGGTCAGTATAAACATTTTCAGAAGTCACACTTGATTCCTCTTCTACCATATTATCCTCTCCAGAGTCAAAGTTGTCTACATCCATTTCTATACGTTCTTTCTTCCATTTTGGAAAGTATGTGCTAACAATTTGTTCAGCTTCTCTTTTAATTGCTGATTTATTTTTATTCTTGGATGACATTTTTTTTTTAAGAGGCTCACTTTAGCAAAATTCTTCACTTTAATTTCTTTTACAATTGTTTTTTTTTCATTTCTGCCACCTGTTTGCGCCATAAATATTGCGCCATAAATATTGCGCCAGCCGCTAGCTGCAGTGGTTGTGTTTAAACACTAAAATGAATGCTGGTTATTCATCAAAATACAACGCTGCAAATGCTGAAAACTATAATTGGCATTCGTTTAAGTGTTTGCATACAGGTGGCAGAAATAAAAATAAAAGGAATTCTAAAATTAATTAAACTGAAGAATTTAGTTAATTTAATTAAAAACAATGCCAAACAACGGAAAGCGCTTGATGTCAACGTCACCATCTTCGGAAGGCAGCGATATTGGAACAAACAAAAAGCAACGCCGAGTGTGCAAGGAAAGCACCACGAGTAGCGGTAAGGTTATAGAAAACAAAGAAATTAAGTTTATTTCTTTAAAAATTTCTTTGTCAATTACTTTCAGGCGACAAACATTATCGTGCGCTGCTTAACCGCATTAATGACTTGGAAGAAACGATGAAAAATGCGTTTAGTCGCTTGACAGAGGAAATCATATCGCTACGCCGTGAAGTGACCCGAAAACGGCAAACACTACAAGGGACTCAGGAAGGAAAACTTCTGCCACGAGTAGCTATAACCAGCATGGAAACTCTTGCGGAGTTAGAGGAGAAGTTGAAGGACGCTGATGCTTTCAACATCTTGGTGAGTTAAATTTTTTCCCTTATAAAAATCATCAGTTTAATAAATGTAATACCTTTTTTGAAACAGGTGCGGGATCTTCTGTTTTTGACAGGCGGCACATCAGCCGAGTACGTGCGCAACTGCTGGCGCAATGTCATTGCCGATGACGTTTCCAAGTACTTCACCTGGTGCGGCTCTAAAACTAAAAGGGCGGCCAAGGAACTGATAGTGGCAGCCGCAATTAAAGGTAAGCTTCAAGTTCCCTAAACTTTAATTTACATTTTTATATAATTTTATCAATTTTATGTATATTTCAGGAGCATTTCAACAGAAATATCCTCACGAGCCCTTGGAAGTAATGGACCAGCGGAGCAAAAAATACTTCCAATATTCAATGGACAGATTTACGAAAAAAACAAAATATAACAATGAAAAAATATTATAAATGTAGTATATGTTTAGGTGTTTATGTGTATGTTATATAAAAGACTTACCAAAGCTGTTAGATTGCGATTAAGATTAGTAATCAATTAGATTACGTTTTAAAAATATTTGTAATAACTCTATATAATTCTCTATTAAACAAATTCTGATTACTAATTGACAAGGAAGGAGAATTCTGATTACTAATTGACAAGGAATTGTTTAATAGAGAATTATATAGTTATTACAATTATTTTTAAAACGTAATCTAATTCATTACCAATCTTAATCGCAATCTAACAGCTTATTACTATAAGATAGATTGTAATCGTTATACTTACCTATGCTATAAATAAATGCGTAAAAATTGAATTTGTTCCGCCTTATTATTTTATGCTAAATTATGCAGGATCAGAATTCATTTCGTTTTCGGATCCGACATCGTTTTGAGTTCGGGTCCGAACTCATATCTAAATCGGATCCGAACTCACTTCGATGTTGGATCCGACATCGTTTTGAGTTCGGGTCCGATATCATTTCGAAATCGGACTCAATTCTCGGTCCGATATCGAAGAGGGAATTGCTCCCGTTCTCGTGTCCGATCTCGGACCGAAATCGGACCCGTTCTCGAAACCAAATCAGAGAAGTCGGATCCGATTCGGATCCGATGTGCTTATTGGGTGGATTGAGTTTTTCGAACTTGCGCTTGCATGTGTAAACGGAGGGTTAATTATATGAGCACAAGTGTACATACATATATCTATAAATAAGTCACATCTGGCCGCCTCTTTAAAAGACCAACAAGACAAAATGAAGGTTACACTCAAACGGAGTGAGAGCTGACTCTCCGTCGATATCTCTTCAATAAGTTTATCGGGATATATTTTATTTATTTTGTAATCAAATGTTCCCACTTTCTGGATAATTATCCAAATATGGTACAGTTTTTTTTTTTTTTTTTTTGAATAATGGCATAATGACAATTTTTGTGTAATTTCACTTCCATGACCGCCATAACCCTTTTGGTTCTTACCTAGACAAAACTCTTTTTGGTATCGGTTCGTAATTAGTTCCTAAGCATTTCGAAATTTAGATTTTCAATACACCATTGTGAGCCAATTTCAAAATTTCGATTTGGGGATCGTTTATTTTCCTCACAACTAAAATGATCTCAAAAATATGGCCAATATGAAAATAATTTTTGTACGTCTCAACTTTAAGCCTTATTACTACGGCCCGAGTTGGTTACAGTTGATGATATCGGCGATCTTGAATTTATTGTGGTGTCCATTAATTTAGGCAATTTGAAATTGTTTGTCACGTGTTCTTATATACCGCCATCTTCATGCTTTGAGGTGTATCAAGAGCATATTAACGCTATTGCAAAAGTTATTGTGGTAGCCAGTAGAAAGGGCCGTATTTTAGTATTTGGTGACTTTAACTTGCCGTCTGTGACATGGGTGTCTTTACCCGAAACCAATTCTCTGACTCCATTGACACCATGTGATTGGTCAGATTTTGTTACGCATATTTCCGAACTTGGCTTGATTCAATTGAACGGCATTTCCAATTCTATGAATCGAGTCCTTGATCTAGTTTTAGTGGATGATTCTAACAACGTTGATGTTTCTCGAATTGATCCGTTAATTTCTCCTGAGGATAGTTACCATCCAACGCTGGGAATTAATTATACATATGATACCATGCAGGTTGGTTGCAATCGCTCTTCGTCCTATGTTGGCCTATGCTTTTCGCGTGCGAACTTTATTCTTTTGAATAATCTTATCTTTGATACCGACTGGCATAGTATATGTCAGTGTGATAATACTATTGAATTTGAAATCGCCCTGGATGATTTCTATAATATTATTAATGGCTATATTTCTAAGTCTGTACCCAAGAGGGCTGTAATGGGTAATACTGGTCCCCCATGGTCCTCAAGGGCTCTAAACAGTCTTAAGAATGTAAGGAATAGATATTCGAAAAAGTATAAAAAATCTGGACTGCTAGCAGACTATGCTAGGTATTTTGTTGCTAGGAGTACATACAACTCTAAGTCTCGTGAGAGTTACAGATTATATTTGAATAAGTTGAAGGCTAATTTTAAACGGAACCCCAAATCATTCTTCAGATTTGTTAACTTGAAGCGTAATTCGTCTTCCGCACCGTGTATGATCAAAATGAACGGTATTGATTATTCAGATGAGGAGTCTATTGCAAATTGTTTCGCCGATTTTTTCGCATCTATTTATTCCACCCAAGCCTATGATGTTTCCAAATCATACCCGTACACTGTCCGCTCTGCCATTCCGTTTGATGCACCTATCGTAAATTCTTCGTGGTTGCTAGATAACTTGATCAGATTGAAAGCCTCGAATAAAGCTGGTCCTGATGGTATCCGGGACTCTATGTTGAAATACTGCTCGAATTCTCTCAGCTTACCGTTGACTCTCTTATTTAACGCTTCGTTGAAGTTCGGCCATTTTCCTGCACAGTGGAAGAGCTCTTATATAATCCCTCACCACAAATCTGGTAGTGTAGTAAATATTGCAAATTATAGGGGAATTGCAAAATTGAGTGCCATTCCTAAACTTTTTGAGAAGTTAGTCACAGAGGTAATTTCTCATCATGTTTCCTCTATTTTAGATCCATGTCAACATGATAGGGTCGGAAGGGTCCTTCCACCGTGACTAATTTGCTTCAGTTTTCCTTTTCCATTATTGACGGCTTTATTAATGGAGATCAAACTGATGTGATTTTTACTGATTTTAGTAAGGCTTTTGATAAAGTTAACCACATTTTGTTATTATATAAACTCGGGTCAATGGGTTTTAATTGTAACATGCTGAATTGGATTAGTCCTTACTTAATGAACCGAGAACAGATGGTATTATTTGGCCGATCATTCTCAAGATCTATTTTTGTGTCATCTGTGGTGACTCAGGGCAGTCATCTTGGCCCGGTTCTATTCTTGTTATTCATTAACGACTTACCCGCCTCCATAATGCACTCTGAATTGTTAATGTACGCTGATGAAGTGAAGATCTATTTTTCTTACAAGGATCCTTGTCAATATACTTTACTTCAGAGGGATTTGTCTAGTTTCTAGACGTGGTGCGAATTCCAATTTGATGGGAGCTTAATTTTGCGAAATGTAAGCATATGCTGTTCTCTAGGTCATCATTCTTTTCGGCAAAATACATTTTAGGTGGCAATGTTCTTGAATCGGTGGATTCATTTGTTGATCTTGGTGTTCTCTTGGACAGAAAATTGAATTTCAACTCCCACATAATTACGATGGTAAACAAGGCTTATGGCGTTCTGAACTTTATTAAACGTTGGGCAAAGGATCCTACGTTATGAAAAATCATTTTACTTCACTAGTCCGCCCTATTCTCGAATATGAATCTGTTGTTTGGGACCCCCAGTACAATTTGTATGTTAATATGATTGAACCGGTCCAGAAACAGTTTCTCATTTTTTGTCTGAGAAACCTTCAATGGAACCCGAACCATAATCTTCCTTCGTATAGCATTAGACTAGCATTGATCAGATTGCCGACTCTTAGTAGTAGACGTACCATGATAAAGTCTATTACAGTTTTGAAGATGGATGTATATGTTCTGAATTTCGGTTATCTAAGATTTTCATAAATGTCCCATTGAGACCCACGAGGTACTATAAACTCCTTGACATCGAGTTTCAGCGTTCGAATTATGCGTACTTTGATCCAGTTAGGAGAATGTGTCGTGACTTTAATAAGCTATATCAGTTTATTGATTTCATTCGTAGTTGGGAAACTACAAAGTCTAGGATAATTTGTCATTTTAACAGATTGCATTAGTGCTATATATTCCTTTACATATGTAAATTTACTTTAGCCTTACTATCTGTCTGTCTGTCTGACTTATAATTTGGTTTTCGTTTTGTTCTTAATTATTATATATTATGAAGTCTGTTATATTAATATCTCGTGATGTACTTTTATATTTATTAATGTTAGTGTAATACCAACTGGTGATTAATTGCTGTAGTTGTTTGCAACGTGTGAACTTATGATTCTTGCTCTCCCGTTATAGACCGGTCTATAATGTGTACGCTGTCCTCACGTTATGGGGACGTGGCCCTATCGGTCGGTAGGGGCGGGTAAAAGTGGCGGCGATGGGTTCGCTCGATTAAAAAAAATGATTCACAGAACGACGATATCACAGGATAAAATTGAAATACATACTAAAGAGTCATAACTCGTGGTGCGACCGGTGTGATAGAGAGATGTTTGACGAAAAGTGACTTACACCAGGTCGTTTTGGTGAAGAACTGTGAAATTTTAATGTGTTTTATATATTTTCATTGTGTTATTAGGTCTGTCTGTTTACTGCAATATTGTACAATATTCTACAAAATGTTACAAAATGTTGTCTGTTTACTGCAAAACTTTTGCAACGAGAGAGCCAAAGAGAGAATTTTTTGACAGTTGGATGATAGAGAACTTGCAAAATGTTACTGGAGGAATTTCTTCTAACAAGATTTTGCAAGTTCGATCAGCTGTTTTTTATTTACATTTTGATTGCAATATTTTTGTGTGGAAAAGAAGAATAAAGTTGAAATTTAACAATGGCAGAGGTAAGTGTTTAAAATTGTATTGTTTTTTAACGTCTATTGTAAATTAGAATATAAAAAACATTTGTTTTTATGCTAGAACGTCCATAAATACAGTGCGACCGTAATGCAAGTGGCTTGGTCATTTCAATTATTTACACTTGTTGCTGTTTTCTTGCAATATTTCACAAACTGTTGTCTGTTTACTTTTTGGAATAGAGACAAAAAAGAGCGTAAAATTTTTTTTTACTCTCTGCAAAAAGTTACTTTATAAATCTTGCTGGAAAAGTAAACAGACAAAGCTATTGTTATCATACAGTTGTGTTGTATTTACCACAATTAGAGAACGAATATAAACCGAACGGTAACTGTACCAATCCCACATTTTGCAAATATTCTTATTTCACCGCCGAATTTCGAGTTCAGTCGGTGAGAGGTGAGAAGAAGCAAGAGGGGTAAACAAACTCGCACGAGTCGAGAATTCGAGAGGATTTTTGATGGTTCTCTTTACTCTCTTTCGTAGTTCTGCCATGTTGTTTCACACTCTTTCTGATTTTGAAGGAAGAACATCGTTTGCGTATATTACTTTCTGATTATTTGTATAATATGAACAGAAATAAATGGAAAAATATTAAATAAAATGTGTAGATACAATAATTCGTGGAGACGATCAGACGATAAAGAACCCATGGTCAAAAGAGAATTTAACTATTAACGCAGGCTGAAGACGCAAAATCTAAAACATGACTTAGTGATTCGCTCATCGTACTGTTCGTTGACCGAAACTTTACACCAAACGTTTTTGTTCAATATGTCACAAACTCTGTGTATTGTGTAATGGCTGTAACACTTCTACTGTATAGTTTATTGCTAAGTTGATGCGAATGAGAAATAACGGTACGAAACGAAGTAGACAAAAGAGTGGAACCATGGTAGAATGAGAAGGTAAACTCGGTAGACAGCTTTGTTTAGTTGACGGCTTCTGTCAGATACAAAGGTTTTGTTTTTGTACTTTTCTGTTTACACTTATTTGTTGGTATACGTATATGTTGACTTTGACATGAGGAGTGCCTAAACAAAAACAAAATGCCTGTTGTTCTTGCCCACAATTTTTGTTGTATCTACTGCGACTAAAATAAAATAAATGGTTTCCCATTACATCACATGAAGGGACAGGGGAGAGCTTCTCACAATCTGTGCGCTTTCCAGTGTTCACTCATTGATTGGGACCTACAGTTTTACACCGATTCCGAACGGTATTTTGAGAAGCTTTTTCATGGCTATATACTCGATAGTGTTGCCGTCACTATGCGAGGTGACCGCCGCCGAAAGAAATTTTTTTTTTGAAGGTGGTCAAAGCAGGGTTCGAACCCAGGATCTCATGTACAAGAGCCGCGCAACTAACCATTGCACCACCGACAGCCACAACTACTTGGTATTTTTACTATGAGTGGAACAATGGAAACTTGTTTTATTTTTTTTTATTTGCGATCAGTTTGTTTTAGCGTGCCAAATTGATCGGAAGCACGCCGCGACCACAAAATAACGTTTTACGTGGACTTTTTTGAAATAATGATATTGTGTGTAGAAATGGAAATTGCAGTGGCAAAATTTCTTAAAATTAATTTTTCTTTTTTTTTTGTTTATGTTATGTGTCTAAATATTTGAATTCAGAATTGAAATAAGTATGTACGAATATATTTACTAAGATCTCTCTTCTAGTTTTATATATTTATTCTTTCTAAAGAAAAAATGTTATATTATGTTTCAATAAAATGAAATTAAAAATGGATATACATGTATATAAATATGCGATTTTACTATTTAATTTTTTTTTTGGAAAAAACACAACATTTTTTTGATTTGTGTATCATTTCGTGTATTGTTTTGTGAGTATAAATTTTATGTTCGGTTTATTTCCTTTACTTTGGTTACATTATTGTTTCGTTCTTATAGTGCTCCCGAACGTTAACACGAACGAAAGAAATGTTCGCATAAAGTTCTCATTGTGTATCAATGAGCGCAACGTAACTAACCGTTCGCTTTTGTTTATTTTCGGTCTCTGGTTACATTGTCAACAACCAATTACTATTTATAAGAGGTTATACAGACCTTGATTGGCAAAGATACGAACTAGCGAGGGGCCCAAAATGTATGGAATTTATGCGAATTAAAGCAATTTTTTCAATGGGTCAACTGAATATTGCGAATTATTGAGATTTTCGATTTAACGTGGTATGAATTGCTGAGATTCTACTTTAATTGGGTTTGAGTTATTTACATTCTCCGGCGTGGAGAAGTTTCGAAGTTTTCTAAATTTCACTCCACGATGAGTAGGCCCGTATAATCAGAATTAATTAATACAAAAATCAGAATTAACTATCAGTAGCTTTTTAACGAGCTACTTACCATTTACCATACAAATCTCACAGGAAATCTGACTTGGAGCACTGACCAAATTTTTTGAAGCTACCTTAGAATTAAAATAGAAACAGTTGTTTTCCCACTACAATCGAAATATTTATATAACACTCAACTGGAACTTCGTATCAACACTATACTATATTAAGCACAATATTTTTGTCACTTGATTATACGTTTATACTCATTTTATTCTAGGATCTACATACCACTGAAGAAGGAAAAAACTAAATTCATCACCTTTATGTATCTGGGAAGTTACTGTGGGCTATCATTTATTGGAGCGTTAATGTTTGTTATTTTAACGTACCAAAAAGGTCTCCCTGGAATGCCATCATATTTTATTCAAGGATATACGGAATGTAAGTACATTAACAATAGTTTTAAAATACTAAATTACATAATTACATAGACTAATCATGATGACTAGTTTATACACACAGCTGCGCTCAAAATAATATTAGTGCTTATTAAAGAATTTATTACGATTATAAAAAGGTATTAAGAAGTCCATTACATTTTGAATACATGTGTTTTCAAAATAATAGTAGTGCTAGTCACATTTGTCAGAGTTGTTTTAAAAACATAGCTATTTCGAAAAAAAATTAAACTACATTTTAATTATAATGTTTGGATTCGAATTTAGTAGTTGGTTACGTCGTAACCTTTGTTTGCAATTACGGCAGAACAGCTCTTCGACATTGAATCCACAAGGTTTTGGCATCTTTCGGTAGGTATGGAGCTCCATGCATGCTTGACGACTTCCCAAACTTGAGATACTATCATGACTTTTCATAATGTTATTATAATAAAGTATATATCCACACTCCAAAGATGGGGTGTGGATATATGTGTAATTGTAATGATAAACTGAAAAAAATAATGAATAATGTAATGTAATGTACTCCAACATTTGTAATGTATTGAAACACGGACGAAATTCCAGTCATCCATGGGCGAACAAATTGCCCTCCAAAGGAGGCATGCATTGTCCTGAATGTCATGCTATGATGTCGCAATGCTAGTATATTCTCATTATTTATGTCATTTGTATGATTACATTACAAATAGTTTTACTTTATCAGAACTGTCTCGTCCTAAAGGTATGTGAGGGCTGCATTGTGTTATCAATGTGAAATACTACTCAATTTCAAATACATCAATCTGTGAAATACAGAGATTATTTTAACTGACAAAGTCAGAAGGATTGATTCGATGAATGCAGAGGAGTGAGGAACTAGTTTTCGTAGATGGTATTGGATCCCTAATTTCAAATGGTGGAGAAAGACAATGGGTTACTTTTGGTAACCGTCCACTGGCTATCCTCTACAGGTTCCTGCATCAGGCTGAGGTATCGCTGGTATTTCATGCTCGGCTTGAGCTCATCGGTGCAGAAGCGAAGTTCTTGCCAGACATCCTGACCTCCTAGCAACTCGCATCATGATAAAAGTTTGTTACATACCAGCTTGGAATTGTACCATACGAATCAAAAAAAAAAGAGCAGCTCGTAGCGCCCTATCATAACATCTGTAGATGGGTGTAAACATTTATATGATAACCATTCTGAGAGATTGAAACGTGTATTAACATAAACTTGCGGACTCTTGTAGTGCTGACGGATGTTCATGTCAGTCTTCGGAGTGTCTATACCCACCCTTATAGAACATAAATGTTCTCCATGACGTCATACTCCATTTTAAGTTTTAGACGTCCCACAGTGGGGCCAAATGCATGAAAAGTGGCGATTAATTCATAGAAGTCGTAATTTAAAAAAAAATATTTTTTATTAATGGATATTTATAAATACATAAAAAACCAACATTTAAAAAAAAAAACAGAGTGAAAAAACACATTTTTTAACCCTTTATGGGCCATTTTGTGTTCTATAAAAAATCCTCTTTTTTTCAAATTTTTTGCTGTAACTTTGGAACGGTGCGCTATAAATTATTCAATTAAATTGAAAATTAAAGCATACTAAATGTACTTTAAGAAAAATAAGTAATATTTTTAAAAATAATAAGGAATAAATATTTTATATGTATTTTTATTAGAAAATGTTTAAATTAAAATCATACCTTTTTTCTCGAAATTTGAAAATTTTGCTCAAAAATGAAACATTTGAAAATCTAATTGTTTTTTTATTGATAAATAACCATAAACACACTATTTAAAAAAAATTTAATTAAATTCGGTTATTCTATTTTTTTTTTTTTTGAAAACAACAATTTTTTTATTATAATCATTATTACCTTCAATGTTAGTATTTACTTCACATTCAATTTCATAATCATAAATTAATTCGTTACAATAATCTTAATCTTCATCTCCATCTTCATCATCATCTTCATCTCCATCTTCATCTTCATCTCCATCTTCATCTCCATCTTCATCTTCATCTTCATCTCCATCTTCATCTCCATCTTCATCATTGCTATTTTGATTGCTGGGAAGTACAAGCAACTCCAATGCAGATTTTGGCATTAGCTCTTTTTTCTTTTTAGAACTATTGTTCATGCTTGTTATAAACGGATCTGAACTTAAGAGAAATATATTAAAGATATCTTCCATTGTTTTTTCTCGACTGCATTTACGGGCAAAATTCTCCCTATAACTTTTAAAATCTTTATTTCTGGCTTCCTGAGACTCTTCGGTTAGCTGACCAATTGGCAATGGCGATAATGATATAATTTCAGGCCCATGAATAAAATATTTGTGAAGAGTAGGAGGCATATAGTACCATGGATATTTTTTCACAAATAGCCTGGCAGTGTTATTAGCGAAGTTTGTAAATTTTTCAATGTTGACCTCAATACCACTAGAAACTACAATTAATATTGTGTGCATATTTTTGATCAACTCTAAATCAATATTAGTAATTTCAGCAGATACTTCTGCATTCTTAAAAAAACGTCTTGCAGTATTCCCGTCATTAGAGTTACCAAAACCAGGTTTTGGTTGATCAATGATCAATCCCGTTCTCTTTTTAAATTCGCGTTGAATACGACTTTTAGTTTCAGCAATAATTTTTTTTTCTTCGTCACTTCTTGCCTGCCATTTTTGAATTGGAAGTTTATATGCCAAGTGAATAAGACATTCAAAAAATCTTATCCAGCCATGAACTCCATGAAGTCTACGTTGGAATCTCTAGAAATCATTTGTTCAATATTGTTGAACTCCTTGCTGGTAGCGCCACATATGTAGCACTTTTGTGTGGACTTTGTGTCTGTAATCGCGTTACACACTTTACCGTCAATCATAACGAGAATTAGTTTGTGGTTCACTTTTATCTTTCTTTCTCCAACTGATATCACTGTATCGATAAGAGCATTTTTTTCTGTCTCCACTCTTTCTCTTTCTGTTTTAATACTGTCGACCGTTTCTTTCATAAATTCAATTTTTAATGGCCTGCAAAACCTAGTTGAAGACGGTCGAGGATTATGCCAAATGATTTTGTTTTTACAAACTAATTTTAATGGTACAATTGACGTAATAAATACAGAAGAATCAGATGCATTACTGTCATGAAAGGCTTGTTTGTAAGAACTATGCCCTGAACTTCCGTCAAAGCCCCACTTAGTGTATAAAGTAATTTTTTTGATTTCTTCGTTGTCTAACGAATTTAAATCTGAATTTTTAACCGACAAAAGGCGTTCAGTGGTATGATCCAATATTCCTTGTAGGCTAACTTGCGCTGATGTTTCAGAAATTTTCATTTGTTCTCCCTTTGGGTAACATTTTTTCTTAGCTCTTTGGACCAATTTATATGATGGAAATTTCTCAGGTGCAACCTTTCTAATAACATTATATTGGTGGCGACTTAGCTTCGCTTCTACCAAAACGGACAGAGCTTCATCCGGAGTTAACTGCTGTGGTGGTACCTGTGCTATACTTTTTCGGTATTTTTTGGCTTTTGTTGGAGATGATATTATTTCCTTAACAATTTTCGACTCATCTATTTTTCCAGCAGCTCTCAACCTCATTTGTGTGGCGTAAGCCAAAACAGGCAAAGAAATTTGATCTCTTATGTCTTTACATTTCTTAACTTTTGAGAGATCATTGCGACCTCTTTTTTGTTGTGGTTCTGGTGGTGGACTGAATGAGATTGAGGCATCCAGCCAATTCTTATTATTTTTTACAAAAATTTCATTCTTTCTATGACATTTTTGCCACCGAATCTCATAGCTAGAGCAAAAATTATGAAACCTTGTCATAAAATCTACCATATCCGAAGGGTCGACACGTTTTATTACTTCCCATCTCAAAAGTTTAAATTTATCCTGAAGTGATTTAGGTTCTGCACTCCTCATAAAATTATGCAACTCATGACGAGGAATGAAAATTGTTTTGGGAGATGTTCCTAAAATTAATAAGATTTCTATTCGTTTAAAATTTGCAAAAAGTAATTCCTTTAACCCTGTACCGAATAATTTACACTTTCACAACACTTTAAATATGTAACATCACATCACAAAACATTGACAGCTAAAACAATAAATAAACGTGTCAGTACCGAATCAATAATACCCTCAAATAAATGACAATAATAAATAGGGATGGGAGCGTGACCTCCTTCAATTTTTCAAAATAGTGCACTTGTGCCATATACAATTTTCTAATAATTTAAAATTAACAAATGTTTAAGTAAAATTCATTGAAATATCATAAACACATGTAAAATAATTTAATTAGTTTTATTCATAGTAAATAAACCCAACATACGCAATCACGTGAGTATGCGTGAATTAAAGTTACTCACGCCCCCATCTCTAATTAACAACACATTTTTTACCTACAATAATAACTACTATAACGAAAATAATGACAAAACAAAGTAAAAACAACTTGATGTTTTGTTTTTTTTTTTTTCATATTTGTGGATTTTTAGCATCTTGAGTTATTTCACAAAAACAAGCATAACAGAAATATCGCCAAAAAATATTTTGGGGTTTATTAGTTGAGATCTGATATTATAACACTATATAGACGATTTTACGCAAGCTCACGAACAAAGTTGTTGAAACTCCATATATAAATCAAAAATAGCCCATTTTTGGCCTAATTTTATTTTATTAACATTTAATATTTTTAAAACATTTATTTAAACAAAAAAACATGTACTATATAGTAAACTACCTGAAGTTGACGGTTCCATTATAAAAATTTAACTTTTAGAAGTATTAATAGAAAAAATTATCAATTGAAATATCAAAACTTTCACTTTTTTTCAATATGCACAAAAAAAATAACAATTATTCAACTTTAAGTGCTCACTTCAACTAAAGCAAACAACATAAAAGTAAAATTTTTGCAATTAGTGATGCAGAATTTTATCCACTTTCACCCGGTACCAAACACGATCATGAATTTTAAAGTTCATATTTTGAATTAATCGCCACTTTTCATTCATTTGGCCCCAATGTGCGTCCCTTTAAAAATATTGTATTGTTTTTACGCTTGCAGTTTACCAACTCGTTTCTTACATATATTACCTACTGTAACCGCGACGTCCCATTTACTATTGTGAATTGTACTACGAAATTTAATTCTTTTATGTTTGTCAAATCGTTGCAACAACAAGATTATTATTGAAATGTCATTTATATTGAATTCCCTTCCACGCGGTCAAAATAAGGTTTTTTGCAGGGTATTTTATGTTTGGATCCATTTTCTTGCCATTTTGCTAAACAGTTGTAATCTATTCCTCTTCCCATGAAGACTAAAAAGCTCTATACAGTGTACTAGCGCTAACTTGAACTAATTAAAACCAGGCCAGTTCAAGATAGTGAATTTGTTCAAGTTTACGAATGCTATATTTTTATATTAAAAAAGGTTTTTTTTTTGGTATGCCTAACCTAACATATCGCTCACTTACTAGAAGACTGCTATAACTCAAAATTTACTGTTTTTGGACTAAGAAAAATCTTTAAAGTTGATTTACTCGACACGTTGTTTTGAAAAATTGAGGGGGCAAAGTTATCAACATCAAAACCAACGGTAAAATAACGAACAAAGTATGTATGTATCACATTTTTTTGCATTTATGAACAAAAAAATTGTTCAAGTTATAGTGTAATTGGCATTTGTTCAAGTTAGAAGATAGTCCATTGGCAGAAAAATATGTTCAAGCTAGCGAGTATTCAAGTTTGCGAGTAGTCAAGTTAGCGCGAGTGCACTGTATTTCCATACTCAAAAATTTTGTATTAGCATCTCAGCATTTTGTTGTCCGTATTTAATGTAATCCATTACAGGAATTTTAACATTTAAGAATAAACTAATAAAAATTGGGTACTGTGTCACAACCAACTTGAGTTTATACTTGATGTTCACAATCTTCATAAGGAAATAATAAGCTGGAGCAGACTCATCGAACATAAATTAAAATTTTTAATTCTATGAAGACAACTCATCTTTAAATAACATTTGGATAAAATGGATGATGTATATCTAAATGGTCAACCACTAAATCCTCAACGTGTAAGTACCACTAGTTCAGGAAGTGCCACATCTGCCACCAACCACCTACAACCACAACATTTGTGAAATGTAACACCTGTGTCTTACCATTTCACCTCGAATGCATTAATATTGTGAATTCCGAAGCTCCATGGACTTCCACAGATTGTTCATCACAAAATACATCTTCTATTTGCAGTCGCCGTAGTGGTGCATCAAAATCGTCTAGACTAACAAATCCCGAAAGGGCATGATTGGAACTAAAACGATTGGAGGAAGAAACACAACTGGAACGAATATATCTTCGAAAAAAGTATCAAATTCTTGAGCAAGCACAGCAAGATGTTGAAGATTCAGCTTCTTCCGCCTATTCTATTCATCAGTGGCTAAATGGCCAGCCAGATGCAAATGTATCGTATCGGATTCCAACAACATCATATGTGAGCAACAACCAAACCACTGCGGTGCCGAAAAGAGTGTTATCTACTATGTCAACAACGTCTGAAAATATAACCTCAAACCCAACTTATACAACCGCCAATCAACCAAATGTAATGCCATATTTATTAACCAACAACAACAATAGTATTCAACAGCAAAATCCCAACATGTTATACACCCAAAATGTCCCGACAAATAATACACTTCACTTCAGCAATAATAATCCTTACTTCATTCAACAGCAAGCTAACACACAGCCTGATCCATATCCGCAAATTCTATACACGGACCCAACGTTTTCCATTCCGCCACCTTTCACCGGAAATTCTATAGCCAACAGCACTCGAAGATTCCTCACTCAACAATAACTTAATGCACGACAGACAGTGCCAAAAGAACTTCCACTTTTTTCTGGCAATCCTGAGGGATATCCGCTTTTTAGTGCAACATACGAATGTCTGCGGATTAAACGACGCTGAGAATCTCCTCAGGCTTCAGAAGTGCCTACGGGGTGAAGCACTAAAGGCAGTCCAACACATTCTCCTACACCCATCCAGTGTACCAGCCGCTGTTTCAACTTTAAAGCTCCTTTTTGGTCAGCCAGAGAAAATATTTTTTGCTTTAAAGAACAAGATAAAATTACTTCCTTCGATCAACACAAATAAAGTCGAAACAATTACATACGTTCTTTGCTGTCGAAGTTAAAGGTTTCAAATCAATGATTGAGGAATGTGGATTGTATGAAGAATTACATAATTCGTCCCTCTTACACGAATAGATTCTTAAAATGCCACCAAGTTTGCAAATAAATTGGAGTTCGCATAAAACAAAACTAATAAATGAAAATAAGAAAGCGAATCTGTCAGAATTTTCAAATTGGATTTATGACATCGACATATCAGCTAGCTGCGTGAATTTTGAGAGCGGCAGTGCATTATCGACGTCGGCAGATCATGTTTTATTTTACGAAATTGGCAAAAAAGCGAATATATACTCACACACTCCGAAGAAAGGGATCAACGCTGCATTGCGTGTAGTAAACATTGTAAGAATGTCTCCGTTTGTGAGAAGTTTTTAGCTGCTGACAGAAACGGAAGGTGAAATTTAGTAAGAAGATACAGACTTTGCAAGTTGTATTTGCGTAAACATTATGGAATATGCAAAAGCAATATCGTTTGCGAAACGGAGAACTGTCAAATAAAACATAACTCTCTTTTACATTGTAATCAAACTGATGATGAAGGAAGAAAAGAAGTGGAAATTGCAAACAATGACAAAAACAACAATAGTCTTACCCATAATATTAATAGCCACAGTGGATCACTTACTAATATTTTATTCAAAATTATACCAATTAAAATATATGGAAAAAACAATGCATTCATACAAACATTTGCTTTTATCGATGAAGGTTCGTCTGTGAGCCTAATGGATGATAAAACCATGCGAGAATTAGATTTGGAGGGAGAATCAGAACGTTTATGCCTAAAGTGGACAAGTAGCATGGAGAGGAAAGAAGAAGCATCCAAGAGCCTTACCATCAGTTTATCGGGGCCAAATACAAGGACACATAATATAAAGGTTCGTACTGTTAAACATTTGTCTCTGCCATCGCAAACTATAAATTATAAAAATGTTAAATGCTATAAAAATGCTGTACCAAGTGTATTAATTGTACTCGTTTAGGATGGATTTTCTGCGGAAATGTGTTGGGTAAGCCGAGTAAAGAACAGCATTCGTGCCACATTTGTGAGTGCAGTGAGACGGATACTGTTTTGAATAATCTGATAAAACAATTTTATGTACTTGAAACCGCCGGTATTAGTGGGCCACAAAATAAAATGGGTAAAGAAGATGAACGTGCGATGTCATTGCTGGAGGAACACACAGCACAAAAAGCCAATGGGCATTATGAAACCTCTTTGTTGTGGCGAAATGACGACCTAAATTTACCCCCAAGCTACGACATGGCAAAGAAAAGATTGGTGTGTTTTGAAAAAATGCTAAGGAATAAGGCCGATCTTTTAAATTTCTTTGAAAAAATTATATCGGAATATTCTGAAAGAACTACATATCAATACTTGAAAGTTGTAAATTGAATAATAAGAAGTGTTGGTATCTACCGATTTTTCCAGTATTTAATAAAAACAAACCGAATAAAACTAGAATTATTTGGGATAAAAAAGTAAATAAATGGTTTCCCATTACATTCCATGAAGTGACCGGGGAGAACTTCTCACAATCACTGAGCTGTGCGCTTTCAAGTTTTCACTTACCGAACGGTATTTTGAGAAGCTTTTTCATGGCTATATAATCGATAGTGTCGCCGTCACTATGCGAGGTGACCGTCGCCGAAAGAAATTTGAAGGTGGTCAGAGCAGGGTTCGAACCCAGGATCTGATGTACAAGAGCCGCGCACACTAACGATTGCACCACCGACGGCCACAGAATTGTTTGGGATGCTGCTGGTATATCTTCAAACTCGATGCTTTTGAAAGGTCCAGACCTCCTTGCATCCCTCCCAGCAATACTTTTCAAATTTCGATAAAAACAATTCGCTGTTACGGCTGATATAGAACAAATGTTCCATAGAATATTTATAAAAGAGGAAGATCGTCACGCTCAGAGATTTTTATGGCGAGGTTGTGACGTATCTCAAGATCCTGAAGTCTACGTAATGAACGTTTTAATATTTGGCGCTTCATGTTCTCCTTGCGTTTCACAGTATGTTAAAAATTTAAATGCTGCTAAATATGAGGCTACATATCCTGATGCTGTAAATGCTATTTTACACAACCATTATGTCGATGATTTTCTCTGTTCGGCCGACTCCTTCTGCATATGGGAGAGACTGGTGAGATCCGTTAAATCCGTTTTATACAGAATATTGCCTGAAAGGTGTCCACGAGATGATATTTTGAGAAGCATGATGGTGGAGGATGAAAATATTGTAAATTCACGACCACTTACGTACGTTCCTGTTGAACACGATAATATGGAGGCCCTTACTCCAAACCACTTCCTAGTGGGAACCTCAAATGGGTTAAAACCATTGGCTTTATATGATGATTCCAGGGTGGTGGTTATCTTCGCAACAGTTTGCAGAAAGTTTTTGGAAGAGGTGGGTGGCAGAATATTTGCCAACTTTGACATGTAGAACTAAGTGTTTCGAAAAGGTGAAGCCATTAGACGTCGGCGATTTAGTGGTTATTGTTGATCCTACGAACCCAAGGAACGTTTGGCCTGGAGGGAAAATTATTGAAATTTTTAACGCTGATGATGGCCAAGTCAGTAAAGCCAAAGTGATGACGACGTGTGGCGTTTTGGAAAGGCATGCTTCTAAGCTTGCGGTTTTAGACGTGGCTCAGAATTTGGAGTAAAGGCTACGAAACCTTCTTGCCATACTGTGTGGGGGTGTAACCGTCACGTCCAATTTACTATTGTGAATTGTACTACGAAATCAAATTCTTTTTTGTTTGTCAAATCGTTGTAACAAAAAGATTATTATTGAAATGTCATTTATATTGAATTCCCTTCCACGCGGTCAAATAAGGTTTTTTGCTGGGTATTTTATGTTTGGATCCATTTTCCTTGCCATTTTGCTAAACAGTTGTAATCTGCTGTTCCCATGAAGATTAAAAAGCTCTATATTTCCATACTAAAAAAGTTTGTATTAGCATCTCAGCATTTTTGTTGTCCGTATTTAATGGAACTGTCCTTGGAGGAGGAAAGTTTCTCACAGTTTCACTTGGGAGTGACCAGAAATGATTCCTTCATTGGGCAGTCCAAGCAGCTCACTACTTCCACGCAGTATGTCCTGGGGAATGGCTTATCGGAAACCTCCCTAGCTACAGTGAGCAGGCGAAACGAATGAGCAACCTGAGTGGTAATGCAATCACTGATACGTCTCAGGATTATTAAGTGGCCCTGTCATTGAAGCTCTTCGAAGTAGTGGACATATTCTTCTGTCCTTTGAAGGCGGATGAGCCAACACCCCTGACCAACGGCGGATCAAAATTGAAGAAACCAAAATCCAGTTTCGACACACTGCATTCTGGTCAGCGTCTGATCCATAATGGGCGGCTGAGACATAATCATCCTGGAAATAGGTAAAATGCAAACCATGGTGGACTGGGTTTGCCTCCCGCCACTGTTATATTGGCAATGAAAATATACAGAAAAGATAATGAACAAAGAAACCCCCCATCTAATGACGACCCTCGCAAACGTTATAAGGACCATGGTTGAAGGATATGTACCTGGAATGTTCGAACGTTATACAGGACTGGTGCCACTTTCCAACTGGTGGATGTCTTGGGAAATTATAAAGCTGACATCACAGCGATCCAGGAAATGCGATGGACAGGATATGGTTGCACCAGAAAGAAAAACTTCGATATTTACTACAGCTGCCATAAGCGTAAGCACGAATTTGGGTGCGGATTTATAGTAGGCAAGAGACTGCGACACCTAGTTTCAAGGTTCAATCCAGTGAGTGACCGCATAGCCACAATTCGCATCAAAGCGAAATATTTCAACATCTCGTTAATTTGTGTGCACGCACCGACAGAGGATAAAGATGATGAGGTCAAAGAAACATTTTATGAGCGTCTGGAGGAAGTATATGAACGCTGCCCTGACCACGACATTAAGATTATTCTAGGCGATTTTAATGCCAGATTAGGAAAGGAAAGTGTCTTTCGACCAACCATCGGTAATCACAGTCTACATGATACCACCTCCGATAATGGAATAAGACTGATAGACTTCGCCGCTTCAAAGAACATAGTAGTTAGTAGCACACGATTCCAGCATAAGGACATTCATAAGGCGACCTGGATATCTCCTGATCAACGGACGAAGAACCAGATTGATCACTTGGTAATAGATGGCAGGCACTCTTCTAGTGTAATGGATGTACGTGTGATTCGAGGTGCCAATATCGACTCGGATCATTACCAGGTGGCTGCGAAAGTTCGCACGAGATTGAGCAGGGCGAAAAACGTACGAAGCCGAACACAGGAAAGCTGGATATTGACAAGCTACAAATACCGGAGATATCAATGTCCTATCGACAGAAACTCTCCCTCTTGCTAGAGTAGAATACCCCCCCCTCCCGAAGACCCAGATGCGCAGTGGAAGCACATCTCCCATTCTTTGGAAATCACTGCAATGACTGAACTTGGCTATCAAAAACCGCAGAAGGATAAGCCATGGTACGACGAAGAATGTCGCATTGCAACTGATGAAAAAGACGCTGCACGTATGGCAACGAAACAGTCAGTTACAGCGCGTGCTGCGAGTGAGTGGTACAAGAGGCTGAGAAGGGAGGAAAACCAACTATTTAGGCCAAAAAAATGGCAGTGGGAGCAGAGAGGGAGTGAAAGAACCGAAATGTGCAGGATGAATGGTGAATCCCGTAAGTTTTTCCAGAGGGTAAGAAGATCGACCAACGGTCCTAATAATGGGCTGCCCTTCTGCAAGGACGACAATGGGAATCTGGTGACTGAGAAGCAGTGTGTGCCCAAAATGTGGAGAGACCACAACAAATGGATGTGAACTACTGGAAAAGCGCGTTGAGCGATTAAATACTCTTACCACCGGAATAGAGGCGTGTATCTCATATGAACACTTACAAGAGGTCGTTAATAAATATAAGAAAAAGAGTAGACGAGAGGACCAACACCAAATCAGCAGTGAAAGTGGGGAAAGACCTCACTGAACCATTCTGTACCAAGCGAGGACTTAGACAAGGCGACACACTTTCGTGCAATCTCTTCAACATCTTAATGGAGATAATAATGAGAAATGCTGCAGTAAATACGAACAAGACCATTAACACGAAAAGCCATATGTTGCTGGCGTATGCTGACGACATAGACATCATTGGGCGAAATTTGCGAGAGGTTACAGCATTCGAAAAGGAATCAGTGAAGGTGGGTCTTGCTGTTAATGAGGGCAAGACAAAATTGATAGTGTCAACGACTAGAGGCACCTCTCGACTTGGTCCGCACTTGAACGTTGACAACCGATTTCATTTTGAAGTGGTAGATGAATTTGTCTACCTTGGATCAGCCGTTAACAAGGACAACAACGTCAGCCAAGAGAAAGATAGGAGAATTGTGCTTGCAAATAGACGTTATTTTGGGCTCAGCAAGCAGTTTAGGAACAAAGCCCTCTCTCGACGGACAAAAGTCCAGCTATATCAGACTCTCATTTTACCTGTCTTGACATATGGCTCCGAAACTTGGGTCATATCGCAAGCGGATGAAAAACACCTGGGAGCTTTTCAGAGAAAAATTCTCCGTAAAATATATGGTCCTGTTACGAAAAACGGCGAGTACCGTCGTCGCTGGAACGCAGAGCTACATAATCTTTATTCTGACGTGGACATAGCTAGACGAATCAAAGTGGGCCAATTGCGTTGGCTAGGCCATGTTATCCGAATGGATGAAAATGAGCCAGCGCGAAAGATTTTTGATAACTTACCCGATGGAAGTAGGAAACGAGGCCGACCAAGACTCCGCTGGAAAGACCAGGCAGAAGAATCCCTCCGTAGGCATATCATCAGCTCCCTTCTATGAAAAAGTATTTTTTAATAGTTATTGATCTTGAACCGAACAATTATTAAAAACATAACAACTAAACATAAAAACATAACAGCTCGTCGTCATCAACAGAGCACTAAGAGAGGCATTGAAGCTCTTTTCTGTTGGTCTGTGATACAACAACAAACTTCAATGAACACTATCAAACTAAATCGTTACTATCAACTGAAATCTAAACTCAAATAAAAAAGCTAAAATCAAAGTCTCAAAAGAATCTGAAAATATCATACTAAAATCGAAACTAAATTGCTGGTGACACTAAATGTATAGGTCGAGTTCCAAAACAGTCTTTTATACCAAAACTATATCAATAAAACTTTATGAATAGGTCTAATGAATAGGTCGCAATCTAAAACAATCTTTTATAGCAAATCTAAACCAGCAGAACAAATGTTCCATAGAATATTTATAAAAGAGGAAGATCGTCACGCTCAGAGATTTTTATGGCGAGGTTGTGACGTATCTCAAGATCCTGAAGTCTACGTAATGAACGTTTTAATATTTGGCGCTTCATGTTCTCCTTGCGTTTCACAGTATGTTAAAAATTTAAATGCTGCTAAATATGAGGCTACATATCCTGATGCTGTAAATGCTATTTTACACAACCATTATGTCGATGATTTTCTCTGTTCGGCCGACTCCCCGGAAGAAGCAATCAAATTGGCAACTGATGTTCGTTTTATTCATAGCCAGGCTGGATCAACCTGAGAAAGTGGTGCTCAAACAGTCAAGTGATTTTAACGGGTTTTAACGCTGACTCATCCAATGATAAATGCTTGAATAATGTTGATACTTCGGAGACACAGACAGTTCTAGGAATATTTTGGAGTGCTTGTGATGATACAATAAAATTTAAAATATCTCCAACAATTTTGTGCTGCCCACTTTTTCTTGGAAGCAAAAATCCCACCAAAAGGGAAGTATTAAAAATACTCATGAGTGTTTACGATCCACTTGGAAATTTTGTAATGCATTTCAAAATTAAATTGCAAGAAATATGGAGAAGCAGTGTTGGTTGGGATGACCCTATTTTGGCTTCCCAGGCAGAAAGATGGAGGAAATGGCCTGGGGGGCTTAATGATTTCAAAATTCCAAGGTGTTATCTTCAATCATTACCAAATTAAAAAAATTCGTCTGTTGAGCTGCACACCTTTGTTGATGCTAGCGAGAATGGATTCGCAACGGTTTTCTACTTTAGAATATCTTGTGGTATCGATTTTGTTGTTTCCTTAGTTGGATCGAAAACTCGGGTTGCCCCATTAAAGATAACGTCATACCACGATTGGAGTTAATGGCAGCCCTTATAGGAGCTTGATTTTCTAAACCTATAATATCCAGTCATGAAATTAAGATCATTAAAAAAGTTTTTTGGTCAGACTCAAGAACTGTCTTGAGTTGGATTCGTTCGGACCATAGGAAATGTCATCAGTTTGTAGCAGTACGAGTAAGTGTAATTTTGGATTTATCAGATATTAATGAATGAAAATTGAACGTTGCTAACGAAGCGACCAAATGGTCCACGAGTCCCAATTTTGCCGAATCGAGTCGTTGGCTAAGTGGGCCCGAATTTTTCAGACATTCTGAATGTATGTGGCCTGCAGATGAAACAGTTGCTGTGTACACCGATGTTGAAATCAAACATTCAAATCTGGTGATGCAAAGGACAGAGCCATTTATTATAATCAAACGCTTTTCCAGATGGTCTAGAGCGTTAAGAGCCATTGCCTTTGTCATAAAATTTTGTAATTATATTCAAAAGAAAAATCAAATGAAAGATGATCTATCTCAAAACGAATTGCATGCTGCTGAACTTGTATTGCTGAAAGAGGCTCAGAAATAACTTTTTGTGAATGAAATTGAATCTTTGCAGCAAGGGAAATCTGTGCCTAAATCCAGCACAGTTTATAAATTATCACCATTTTTTCATTGTGACGGAGTTCTTGGAGTAAGCGGACGACATGATTACGCTACTGTGCCTGAGGAGATGAAGAACCAATCCATTCTACCAAAACAAAGCTATATTACAAGGCTATTGATATTACATTATCACAATAAATTTCATCACTCTAATCATGAAACTGCAGTTAACGAAATGCGCCAGAAGTACTACATTCCCCGACTTAGAATTGTGCTTAAATCCGTGGTGAAATGTTGTCAAATGTGCAAAATTAAAAAGCTGTACCAGAGCTCGAGTTTCTTCCTTTATTGCTCCGTTAACATTCACTGGACTTGACTATTTTGGTCCACTATTTGTGACAGTCAATAGACACAAAGAAAAAAGACACGTGCCTAAATTGTAAACTCCCTCACTACCAGTTCATGCATTATGACCATTCAAAACTTTTTTGCTAGACGAGGCACACCACGAGAGTTTTTCAGTGATACTGGCACGAATTTCGTAGGCGCTGAGCGCGAACTACGCCAAGCCCTGCAATAAGTTGATACTAACGAGCTGATACGAAGTTTCACGACGTCGACTATGAAATGGAACTTTAATCCTCCTTCTGCACCACATATGGGAGAGACTGGTGAGATCCGTTAAACCCGTTTTATACAGAATATTGCCTGAAAGGTGTCCACGAGATGATATTTTGAGAAGCATGATGGTGGAGGATGAAAATATTATAAATTCACGACCACTGACGTACGTTCCTGTTAAACACGATAATATGGAGGCCCTTACTCCAAACCACTTCCTAGTGGGAACCTCAAATGGGTTAAAACCATTGGCTTTATATGATGATTCCAGGGTGGTGGTTATCTTCGCAACAGTTTGCAGAAAGTTTTTGGAAGAGGTGGGTGGCAGAATATTTGCCAACTTTGACATGTAGAACTAAGTGTTTCGAAAAGGTGAAGCCATTAGACGTCGGCGATTTAGTGGTTATTGTTGATCCTACGAACCCAAGGAACGTTTGGCCTGGAGGGAAAATTATTGAAATTTTTAACGCTGATGATGGCCAAGTCAGTAAAGCCAAAGTGATGACGACGTGTGGCGTTTTGGAAAGGCATGCTTCTAAGCTTGCGGTTTTAGACGTGGCTCAGAATTTGGAGTAAAGGCTACGAAACCTTCTTGCCATACTGTGTGGGGGTGTAACCGTCACGTCCAATTTACTATTGTGAATTGTACTACGAAATCAAATTCTTTTTTGTTTGTCAAATCGTTGTAACAAAAAGATTATTATTGAAATGTCATTTATATTGAATTCCCTTCCACGCGGTCAAATAAGGTTTTTTGCTGGGTATTTTATGTTTGGATCCATTTTCCTTGCCATTTTGCTAAACAGTTGTAATCTGCTGTTCCCATGAAGATTAAAAAGCTCTATATTTCCATACTAAAAAAGTTTGTATTAGCATCTCAGCATTTTTGTTGTCCGTATTTAATGGAACTGTCCTTGGAGGAGGAAAGTTTCTCACAGTTTCACTTGGGAGTGACCAGAAATGATTCCTTCATTGGGCAGTCCAAGCAGCTCACTACTTCCACGCAGTATGTCCTGGGGAATGGCTTATCGGAAACCTCCCTAGCTACAGTGAGCAGGCGAAACGAATGAGCAACCTGAGTGGTAATGCAATCACTGATACGTCTCAGGATTATTAAGTGGCCCTGTCATTGAAGCTCTTCGAAGTAGTGGACATATTCTTCTGTCCTTTGAAGGCGGATGAGCCAACACCCCTGACCAACGGCGGATCAAAATTGAAGAAACCAAAATCCAGTTTCGACACACTGCATTCTGGTCAGCGTCTGATCCATAATGGGCGGCTGAGACATAATCATCCTGGAAATAGGTAAAATGCAAACCATGGTGGACTGGGTTTGCCTCCCGCCACTGTTATATTGGCAATGAAAATATACAGAAAAGATAATGAACAAAGAAACCCCCCATCTAATGACGACCCTCGCAAACGTTATAAGGACCATGGTTGAAGGATATGTACCTGGAATGTTCGAACGTTATACAGGACTGGTGCCACTTTCCAACTGGTGGATGTCTTGGGAAATTATAAAGCTGACATCACAGCGATCCAGGAAATGCGATGGACAGGATATGGTTGCACCAGAAAGAAAAACTTCGATATTTACTACAGCTGCCATAAGCGTAAGCACGAATTTGGGTGCGGATTTATAGTAGGCAAGAGACTGCGACACCTAGTTTCAAGGTTCAATCCAGTGAGTGACCGCATAGCCACAATTCGCATCAAAGCGAAATATTTCAACATCTCGTTAATTTGTGTGCACGCACCGACAGAGGATAAAGATGATGAGGTCAAAGAAACATTTTATGAGCGTCTGGAGGAAGTATATGAACGCTGCCCTGACCACGACATTAAGATTATTCTAGGCGATTTTAATGCCAGATTAGGAAAGGAAAGTGTCTTTCGACCAACCATCGGTAATCACAGTCTACATGATACCACCTCCGATAATGGAATAAGACTGATAGACTTCGCCGCTTCAAAGAACATAGTAGTTAGTAGCACACGATTCCAGCATAAGGACATTCATAAGGCGACCTGGATATCTCCTGATCAACGGACGAAGAACCAGATTGATCACTTGGTAATAGATGGCAGGCACTCTTCTAGTGTAATGGATGTACGTGTGATTCGAGGTGCCAATATCGACTCGGATCATTACCAGGTGGCTGCGAAAGTTCGCACGAGATTGAGCAGGGCGAAAAACGTACGAAGCCGAACACAGGAAAGCTGGATATTGACAAGCTACAAATACCGGAGATATCAATGTCCTATCGACAGAAACTCTCCCTCTTGCTAGAGTAGAATACCCCCCCTCCCGAAGACCCAGATGCGCAGTGGAAGCACATCTCCCATTCTTTGGAAATCACTGCAATGACTGAACTTGGCTATCAAAAACCGCAGAAGGATAAGCCATGGTACGACGAAGAATGTCGCATTGCAACTGATGAAAAAGACGCTGCACGTATGGCAACGAAACAGTCAGTTACAGCGCGTGCTGCGAGTGAGTGGTACAAGAGGCTGAGAAGGGAGGAAAACCAACTATTTAGGCCAAAAAAATGGCAGTGGGAGCAGAGAGGGAGTGAAAGAACCGAAATGTGCAGGATGAATGGTGAATCCCGTAAGTTTTTCCAGAGGGTAAGAAGATCGACCAACGGTCCTAATAATGGGCTGCCCTTCTGCAAGGACGACAATGGGAATCTGGTGACTGAGAAGCAGTGTGTGCCCAAAATGTGGAGAGACCACAACAAATGGATGTGAACTACTGGAAAAGCGCGTTGAGCGATTAAATACTCTTACCACCGGAATAGAGGCGTGTATCTCATATGAACACTTACAAGAGGTCGTTAATAAAGATAAGGAAAAGAGTAGACGAGAGGACCAACACCAAATCAGCAGTGAAAGTGGGGAAAGACCTCACTGAACCATTCTGTACCAAGCGAGGACTTAGACAAGGCGACACACTTTCGTGCAATCTCTTCAACATCTTAATGGAGATAATAATGAGAAATGCTGCAGTAAATACGAACAAGACCATTAACACGAAAAGCCATATGTTGCTGGCGTATGCTGACGACATAGACATCATTGGGCGAAATTTGCGAGAGGTTACAGCATTCGAAAAGGAATCAGTGAAGGTGGGTCTTGCTGTTAATGAGGGCAAGACAAAATTGATAGTGTCAACGACTAGAGGCACCTCTCGACTTGGTCCGCACTTGAACGTTGACAACCGATTTCATTTTGAAGTGGTAGATGAATTTGTCTACCTTGGATCAGCCGTTAACAAGGACAACAACGTCAGCCAAGAGAAAGATAGGAGAGTTCCAAATTCTCGCTTACTTGAGATTTGTTTATCCATATAATGTGTGATGATATACCTAAGTACTCGGGGAGAAGGGAGCTGATGATATGACTTGGAGGGCATTGAAATAGCTATATTCCCAACCATCCACCATAATGATCAATTTCACACATATCTTGTTAATATTTCTATTAAAATGTACTTTTTCATAGAAAAAGTACTTTATAATAGTTATCGATCTTGAACCGAGCAATTATTAAAAATATAACAACTAAACATAAAAATATAAAAAAGGCATAGAAGTTCTTTTCTGTTGGTCTGTGATACAACTTGTAGTGAATCTTTTACAAATCTTTTTACAATTTTTTTACACAAAAGGAACACTCTTAACAATTAGGATTTTAACCCATTAAGGAAATTAATATTTAAATTGCTTTTCTTTTCTTAGCACAAATATAATTATTTTCGGGAAGGTCCCAGAGACCTAACCTGCCACATAAATTGCTGTTTCTACAGACTATTTAGATAACAAAAACAAATAATAGGTATGTATCAATATATTAATAATTTTGATATTACAAGTTAGGGCAATGGATATGATTACCCAGACCGCCTTAATTTGCTATGGTAAATACGATGACGGTCGACAAGCGCTAGTTGCCTTCGTTTAAAAGGTATCCATTTAACCTCTAATATCAAGGGACCGTTATTAAATTTGTTGTCTTCCCCTTATCCCGTTAAGGGATTTAGCAGATTTTGTACTTTGGTCTGTCTTTCTTCTCTATTTTAATTTAAATGACAAATATTTACGGCCTAATCGCACAAGTCACATTCACTTCAGGTGGTATTTATGACGACACATCACATAATAAACAATCTTAGTACTTTCTGGAAGATTTTAGCAAATTTGTATGTATAAATGAACATAAAGAATACATATTTTAACAAACATCATACGTCAGGTCCTTAATTTAGTCTAGGAATTATGTCGAAAAATGAGGTGAATGTGAAAGTGACTTACACGATTAGGCCCTTAGTTCCTTAGGCTTTTTCTATGACATACTTTTTTTCTTTTTACAAAATGTCATTCCGAATTATTTTCTTTGGTCGTTATTAATTAAAATGACTCTACTTTAGATGTCATTTATTAATTATTCGCTTATCACTAACTTTAAAATTCGATTGTCATACGCCGATGACATCTATGTGACTTTGGTTTTGCGCCCACCTAACGTTGCGCTATTTATTTTGTCACCATTCGCTTGTCTGCAATTTCCCTTCACTTTTTTCGTTATCTGACCAATAGTTGGGATGTGGAAGCGGGAATTATCTGAACTTATCAAGCGGTCGTCCGACTCACTGATACCACAATGGTATTTGACACTTTATTTTCTTACAAATGGATTTCGAACACTTACCCTCTTTTCACGGCATAAGAATGGAGGAAAATTCATAGAAATTCTTGACCGTTTGATTTTGTAATATGTGTTGTCGTTGTCGTGTTTGTTGCCCCGGCAGATGTTGGGATGGATGATAAGCCGGTTGTCGATGTTGTTGTTTTGCTGTCCCGTGGTGTCTGGTGGCCTACTATTGACAGCACGATGGAACCAACTTTTATGAGTTTGCACAAACTGATGCAAAATGATGCACAGTAATGCAAAACAATGCAAATATTTGGGTCAGTTGGAGTAATATTTCTTATTGGTGGCGCCGTTGGGATCGTGTAGTCCTGTAATCCGTAATGATTAAACCACGAAGAGCTTTTGACTGTACAATTTTTGGCTAACTTAGCCTCTGTCTCTATACTAATACATACATATTTAATTCTATGCTGTTTCTATGGTGTGCAGTAGTTTCTGCATTCCAACAAGTAACATACAAGATTCATAACGACAGCGACTGCGGTCGCTGCTTGAACAAATGCATTAATTTCAATGGTAAGCCAACAAACAGCAGCATGCCAAGGCAGCGTATCCCTGCAGTTTCACAAGTAGTGGGTGGCAACTTTTCATCGACTACATTGCCGATGACTTTTCATCGACTACATCGCCGATTACAATAGTACTCAGTGGTAATCTGTAACGTGGTGTCGCGAGAGATTTTCTATTGTTATTCGTTAATGAAGTAACTTTAAGAATTTAATAGTGTCCCTTAATAGTCAATTTGTGAAACAATAAAGTGTATTACAACTTGCCGGTATAATTTTTTCATTTACCACTAAAAATTGACAAATTTGTTTTGAAACAAATATGAAATTTCATTAAAAACATCATCGGTTATTTAAAAAAATATTAAAAAATAAAAATAAACAGAAAAAAACCCCAGCCCGGAATCGAACCTGGGTTCGTTTCACTTTGCTTTCACTGTTTGTCGATGAAGTCGTCGACGAAATGTCACCGACAAATTCGTCGATGAAATGTTACCGATGAATTAATCGACGAATGGTAGTTCAACGCGGCCATCCCCTTGTTAAATTCGCCGCTCAAAAGCATTGCGGGTAGTTTGGCAGGTAATCGATGGCTTTTTCTGGTAGTCGATGAATTCATCGACGTAGAGTCGATACCCTTTACTGCAGAGATATTGCTTGGCCGCAGTGCATTCCCACAGGTAGATGAGATGCTGCCGCAACGTACAGAGGGATCGTATTCGGTTGCACGTGTTTGTGTATTGTGTTTACTCCAAGTTAAAAATACGGCTGTACGGCAGCAGTGCCGTCTTGGGATGAAATTTGAATGTTGGACATTTGTCATGTCATTAATTTGTTCTTTTTTTTACATTTTTTTTTGACTCTTCGCTTAATGCTATATTCCAAATTTTTGAACAAAAGTGTTATTTCTAATTCCACCGTTGGACGATTTATTACATCATCTTCCGTCGGTGTTCCACTAATGCCTACTAGGTCCCAAATTGTCTTCATTTCTTTAATTTTCTCATCTATTGTCGGAGTTTTATCTTCATGATTACCCCAAATAATTGGGTTCTTCGGTTTTGGCATAATTTGCATATATAAAAGATAAAAAAATCTTATTTTGGTAATAGCGAACTCGCTTTCTACCGCTAACGGTGCGTGTGTTATGTGCGCACGTTTAAATATTTCTATAATATTATATTTATCTTGTCTTATTAGCCAAATGTTCCACCTGGAATTCCACCTGATCAATTTTTCCGCAACTTGTTTATGTATCCGCCTCGTCTCTTTGGCGGTGGTGTTGGTGGAATTGTCCGTTCACCCGCTGGCTTCACTGTCGTCGTCTTGCGTTGGCTGTATTCCTCGATTGTGAGGGGTTGCGGTCCCTCCTTCATTAGGTGGTTGCGATGGGGTATCCTGCTGGTGTTCCTGTTCCTCAATCCTGGCTTGTATTGGACGGCCTGGACAGTTTGGCAGCTTCTTCCTTCTTTAAGGTTTTCAGGATTACTCCAAAAAGCGGTTCTCCCTTAAGCTGCAGGATCGCTTCAAAAGGAGTTTTTTCCTTAAGCTGGCAGGATCGCCATGTAATCCGTAATGATTAAACCACGAAGAGCTTTTGATTGTAAAATTTTTGGCTAACTTAGCCTCTGTCTCTATACTAATACATACATATTTAATTCTATGCTGTTTCTATGGTGTGCAGTAGTTTCTGCATTCCAACAAGTAACATACAAGATTCATAACGGCAGCGACTGCGGTCGCTGCTTGAACAAATGCATTAATTTCAAGGGTAAACCAACAAACAGCACCATGGCAAGGGAAGCGTATATTGCTTGGCCGCAGTGCATTCCCGCAGGTAGATGGGGTGCTGCCGCAACGTACAGAGGGATCGTATTCGGTTGCACGTGTTTGTCTGTTGTATTTACTCCAAGTTAAAAATACGGTTGTACGGCAGCAGTGCCGTCTTGTGATGAAATTTGAATGTTGGACATTTGTCATGTCATCAATTTGTTATGTTGTTACTTTATATTGGTTGCGTCGACTTGAGTGTACTCTGTTATGAGGGACACGCTACAGTCCACTTCTTACATCTTCTCCTTTTAACTATTTGGTGGGATGTGGTTATCGGCTCATTTTTCTGTTCTATCACTATCTAACTTTTACACACTTCACTTTATTTTTTCTCTATTGGTTCTGTCCACTCACGGTCTGCAGACTTGGTGCCGTGGTTCTGAGGTTTCATCCTCTTGGTGTCCTATTCCTTTGTTTATTTTATTCCGTTATTGTGTTGGCTGTTGGGGCTCGGCGGACGTTGAGGCTTGGTTTGTTCTTCGGGCATGTCGACGCTTCTTTTTGCTGATGTGTTTCCCAGTAATTGGAGATTTCGACCCGTTATGCCTCCAGTTGAATTAAGTTGGTTAATTCCACCCATTGTGCTGCGGTTGCCGATTGGACCAGTATCTGGTTGTATGCCAATTTAATTTGTGCCACACCTGGTGGTTTTCGGAGCTCGGTGTTTGCCTTCTTATAGGGCTCAGGTGTCTAGGGGGTCTATGACAGACAGGGCTTTTACCTCAGAGTAGTGATGCAGATGTAATTTGCTTGCATGGGAGAGTAGTTCGACCTTTATGAGGGGGGGCTATGACATGGTATTATAATTTGCCCACAGCTGCGATCGGTTACGAGCGTACCGTGAGCACATATTCCCCACTCTTCCTCGGTTGCTGGTACGCCTAGGCGTAGAAGGAACGCTTGGATGGTGGCTTTTGGTAGGAGTACCGTGGATTTTGGGTAACACTGTATGGCTACTTTGTCACGCCCCCAAACCGGTGTACCGTGATTGGGCAACTGCTCGCGCATTGTTTCGCGCAGTTGTGTTTGGAGCTCGTTCAAGCGGTCAGCTCGGCGAGATAAGCGTTCGGTGCGTCGGGTTAAATTTATTTATTCCCGTTGGAGCTGCTGTAATTGTCGTGCATCCTCGCGTAGCTGGATGTTTTGCTGATCAACCCGCTGGAAGTTGTCACGCTTCTGGCGTGAGTCATGAGCCCATCCCTGTTTGCTTAGACTGGAACCGGATGTTGGTGGCGTCTCCAACTTGCGTTTAATTTCGTAACACCGCAACTTGTGCGGCTAAGGTTTCCATTCGGGGATTATCGACGGATGTGGTTCCTCTGGAAAGGTGATGAATAACCGCTGAGTAGTGATGCCAAACGGGCGGCATGATGGCTTTAATTTGTTCCTGCATGTGTCAAATTGTTCCGGCTACTTCTCACTATTATTTGGTTCTCCTGACTGATGTGTTCCTGCATTTTATTGTTAAATGTTAATGTTCCTGCTCATACTCTCTATCCTGATAAAAGCTGTTAAACGTCGTACTAGTACCAATTAATGTCCATCTAAATATGTTCCAGAATTTGCCTAATTGTTCCTGTTCCAAATCTATTATTTGGTTACTCCTATGACACTAATAGGTTCCTGCTCCTGCCCTCTATCGTGTTGTTTACTTCCGTATTTTCAATCCAATTTAACTACAGGAATCAATTTATAAACATATGTATACATGTTTCGTTCACACAACTATTTGATCTGTTCCACACCTGTTTTACGTTTGTCTCTTATATTTTCGTTTTTACTAAGTTTAATGTAATTTTGAGACCAAAGTTTGTAGCCCTATTTACATATAATTTACCTTTACCGTCATTACTTTTTAGTTTTTGTTTTTACTTTTAATAATTTTTGTTACTTGTTACTTTTTTGTTTTAATTTGTATGTATGTATGCATTAAGTCTTAATTATTATCACGTTGTTGAAATAAAGGCTGAGTTTCAAATAAATATTAAAAATGCAAAAGACATAGTCGTGGTGTGGACTGAGGGCCGTAGTGAGTACTCAGTTTCTGACAGATGTCCGTCCCAACGTCCATGGTATTCTCCGAGGTACGACGGCAAAAATGGATTTGTTGACCGGCTCTGATGCGTTGACTTGATGTGAGTAAATAGCTGTCCGGGTGTGAGTTATTCCGAAGCTGTTGACGACGTCCGCAAATTCTTTACTCACGAACTGTTTGCCGTTGTAAGGAACAATCGTTTCCGGGATACCGAATTTGTTGAATACATCGGAAATGATAAATTTTACCACGTGCTGGGAGTGCGCCTTAGGCATTGGCTTCAGCAAGACATACTTTGTCAAGTGGTCCAATACAGTAAACATGAAGATATTACCGGCTTTCGATCGGGGATATGGTCCCAGAAAATCGATGAATATCCGTTGGAATGTACGTTCGACAAGACGTTCCTTTCATATAGGTGGTCGGAGGATTTGATGCGCTGACTTGGCTTCCTTGCAGACTTGACAGTTAGCAATGAAACTGCGTACTTGGCTGCTTTGATGTGGCCAAAAGAAGTACTCTCAGATTCGTTTCAAGGTTTTTCCGAATCCTGCGTGGGCCACTTGTGGTAGATCGTGGGCATGGGTGATGATGACCTTCGTTAATTCTGCTGGGACCCATAATTTCCACGAAAGATCCTTTTGTTCGGTCAGGCCTGTGTAGGGTGTAGTACGTTTGTAGATATAAAATTCCATCACCTTTAGGTCTGGTAGGCGATTGACATTGACTTCGATCGTGGTAATAATATCCTTATATGTCTCAGACTGGAAGGCGTCGTTCTTCATTGCAATAAATCCATGCATGCTCGTGGTGATATCCTCTATGTCGTAGTGGGAGAGAGTGTCTGGAACTATATTCTTGTTACCTGATCTATTCTATCTGGAGGTCATAAGCATGAAGATGCAGGCACATCCATGCTAGTCTCCCGCTCAATTCGTTTGTGGTCATCAGCCATTTGAGGCTATAGTGGTCGGTGATGACAGAAAAGGGCATGAGTTCAATGTATGGCCTAAATTTCTTGAAGGCCATTACCACTGCGAGACATTCTCGTTCGGTGACGGAGTAGTTCCGTTGTACACTTATCAGCGTGTCGCAGAATATTGATGGTTATTAAGGCTTCCTTAAGAGTGTCAAACGCTTGCACGGTTTCTGGGTGAAAGAAAAAAATGTTTCACTTTTTAACGGTGTCGAAGATTGGCGCTGAAATTGCAGCGAATTCTGGTATGAATCGACGATACCACCCGACTGCGTCCATAAAACTCCTAACCTGTTTAGCTGTCTTGGGATACTGATATTCAGCGATTGTTATCACTTTGCCGGAAGCTGTCCTCTTCCCACGATGTATCCAAGGTAACGGAGCTCCTTAAAACAAAAATTTGATTTGTTCCCGTTAATTGTCAGGCGCGCATTTCTCAGGCATTATGCTACTTGCTCCAGTAGACACACATGGGTGTTGAAGTCAGGGACCACGACCAACAGATCGTCTAGGTATACGATGACCCGTTCACGTAGCGCTGAGGGAACCATCTTATCCATGAGTCTGCATATGCGTTGTATTGCATTGCATAACTCGAATGGCCAAGGATAAGGGCACTAGATCGAAATTCCAAGGGCACTTGCCAGAGGCCGATGCTGGAGATAAAATATGTATCCCCAAATCGGCTCAGCAGTCCCTCAATGTAGGGCAATGGGTACGCGTCCTTAATAGTGAGCGCTTTCAATTTCCGGACATCTAAGCACAGGCGATTATTCTCTCCTTTGCGGACTAGGGTGACGGGATGGCTCTAAGGGCTTTGACTTTCTTCTATGACCCCGAGCGCTAGCATTCGCCCCAATTCTGAGTATAACAGCTTCTGTATTGCCGGTGCCACTGGGTAGTGTCGATATTTCGCTGGCATGGCGTCTCCGGTGGCGATTACGTGTATTTCGAGGTGTGTTTTCCTGAATCCTTTCTCGGTGAAGCTGGGGAACTGAGCGATGGCTGCTTTGAGTTCTTGTTCCTGTGGGCCCGTCAGCTGGTGCGTTTGATCCTTTCTGGTCTCCAGCTGTTTCTCGGTTTCTTCACCGAGGTCGACGTCGTTGGTGGAAAGACTTTCGATATGTGTGAAACACCCAAACAGTTTCATGAAATCCACTCCTGGGAATAGTTCTCTAATGGGCGTGGGAACGAGATAAAAGGTAATCGTGTATTGTCTTTTATTGAACGACACACTATCTCGCACTACAATATCATGTGCGCACCGATCTGTTGTTTTCATCTTGGAGCTTAAGTGGTGTAATCGCACCTTCTGTATGTACTCCATGAAATTTTTGCTTAAGCAGGTGACGGTAGCTTCACTATCTAGTAAACCTTCTACCGGGTGTCCATTTATCTCTATGCGTAAATAAAGCCGGGAGTCCGGTCCTTCAAACAGTGTTGCCGAAACTATCTCTTTCCTTCTGCATATCTGGTACCTGATATGATCCAGCTCTTGCCTGCGCTGTGTCTTTCCCCGTGATTTCTGTCGTGCTGCTACGGGGATGAGTTTCGGCTAATGTTTGGGATACTTCCATACGCGGAGGTAATCCCTGTGACTCTTACTTACTTACTTATCCGGTCTTGAACAACTCCGGCGGTCAGGGACCTTACAAAACGAAGATAACATATTTCGCCAACTAGTTTGATCTTTTGCTTTATCTCTCCAGTTAATAATAACAAGTGTACCCAGAGATTCATCAACTTAATCCCTCCAGCGGAGTCTTGGTCTTCCTATTTTTCGCCTTCCTTCGAGTTCGGTTTGGAAACCCCTTCGTGCTGGTTCGCCTTCATCCATTCTACTGACATGGCCTAGCTAGTGCAACCACGTTATTTTAATCCGCTTAACTGTGTCATTGTCGGGATAAAGCTCATACAGCTCATGGTTCATGCGTCGCCGATACTCGCCGTTGTGTACTATAGGGCCATACATTTTTCGGAGTATTTTATTGTGGCCGTCGGTGGTGCAATGGTTAGTGTGCGCGGCTCTTGTACATGAGATCCTCGGTTCGAACCTGGCTCTGGCCACCTTCAAATTTTATTTCGGCGGCGGTCACCTCGCATAGTGACGGCGACACTATCGAGTATCTAGCCATGGAAAAGCTTCTCAAATTACAATCAGTGAGTGAAAGCTGGAAAGCGCACAGCTCAGTGATTGTGAGAAGTTATCCCCAGTCCCTTCATGGGATGTAATGGGAAACCATTTATTTTTTTTTTTATTTTCTCTCGAAGACTCCTACAGATGCTTTATCTGCTGGCGAAAAGACCCAGGTTTCTGCGCCATTCAGCAAGACAGGTTGTATGAGAGTCTGGTATAGCTGGAGTTTTGTTATTCGAGGGTTTTATCTATAAAGTACTTGCTTAGCCCAAAATAACATCTATTCGCAAGCACAATTCCACGGTTGATCTCAAGGCTGACGTTGTTGTTTTTATTTACGGCAGATCCGAGGTATAAAAATTCGTCCACTACCTCGAAATTATAACGGTTATCAACGTTCACACTTTGGCCTAATCGCGTGGAGGCCCTGCTCGTTGAAACCATTAATTTTGTGTTGCCGTCATTTACTTTCAGACCCACTTTTGCCGACTCCTTCTCAATTCTCGAAAACTCCGCAGTAATTTCTCTAATTGTGCCCCAATGATATCGATATCATCAGCATACACGAGCAGCATGTGACTTTTGCTGCTGATGGTTTTATTCATGTTGACTGCAGCTTTTCCATTAAGATGATAAAGAGATCGCACGATAGGGTATCGCCTTGCCTGAGACCTCGCTTGGTTCCGAAAGGTTCGGTAAGATCGTTAAGGCCTTTTACTGTGGATTTGGTGTTTGTCAACGTCATCCTGCAAAGGCGTATGAGTTTTGCAGGAATACCATGCTCAGACATAGCTTCGTAGAGTTTCTCCCGTATCGGGCTATCGAAGGCCGCTTTATAATCGACAAATAGATGATAAGTGTCGATTTGTTTTTCGTGGGTCTTATCCAGGATTTAGCGTAGCGTGAAAATCTGGCCAGTTGTCGATTTTAGTGGCATAAAGCCATACTGGTATGGTCCAATCAGGTCTTTCGCACATTATACTTAATATAACCTTATATGCTATGGATAAAAGGCTTATTACAGTAGTTGGCACAGGCCACCTTTTTTAAATATGGAACATGGTACACTGAGACTCCAGTCGCCGGGCATGCATTCATATAACAAAATTTTGCTAATGAGCTGATGCATGCACCTTATCAGCTCATCGCCGCCAGCCTTAAACAGATCCGCCGGTAATCCATAGGCTCCTGCGGCTGTGTTGTTCTTAAGCCGAGCAGTAGTTGTTCTGACCTCGTCTTGGTTAGGAGGTGGGCAATCGACGTCGTCGTCCAAATTGTGATCGATTGTCCAATCGTCATTCTATATCTCAGATACCAGTAGTGCGGAGAAATGATCTGTCCATATTCCCATCATTATCTGCAGATCTGCGATGAGATTTCCGTCCTTGTATTAAGTGGGCCCTGAACCTTGTCCATTAGTCCTGTTTTTGACTTTTTGGTAGAATTTTCGGGCTTCGTTCTTCCTTCTGTATGTCTCAATTTTCTCACTCTCGCGCTTTCTCCACTGCCGGTTCTTACGCCTAAAGAGACGGTTTACCTCCAATTGACTGAAGCATTGCCATGCGTGCAGGGTTGTTTTCATCATTTGCAGTGCGACACTCTTCCTCGTACCATGGTTTGTTGCGAAGCTGTTTCTCAAAATCAAGTAGCGGTAGTTTTTATAGAGTCGGAAATGGGTTTCCACTGCGCTTCAGGATCGTCATCGGGAGGGGGTGGATTCTGTGCTAAAAGTTGTGAGAGCTTCCTTGAGTAGGCTTTGGCTACCTCTGGTAATTGCAGCTTTCCTCTGCCTCTGCGTCTGGTTTCGTACGATTTTCGCTCTACTTAATCTTGTGCGAACCTTTGCTGCTACCTGGTAGTGATCAGAGTCGATGTTAGCTCCTCTGATCTCTCGTACGTCCATTACACTGGATGACTGCCTTCCATCAATTACCACGTGATCAATTTGGTTCTTCGTTCTTTGAACAGGGGATACCCAAGTAGCCTTGTGGATGTCTTTATGTTGGAATCTTGTTCTACTAATGACCATGTTTCAATCAGTCTCATACCGTTGTCGGAACTGTCAGCATGTAGACTGAAATTGAAAATAGTTGGATTAAACACATTCTCCCTTCCTACTTTGGCATTAAAATCTCCTAGTACAATTCTAGCATCATAGAATATGTATTTGGCATCGACATCTTTCTGTTCTGTCGGGGCATGCACACAAATGTGGAAATATAAAAATATTTCGCTTTTATGCGGATTCTTTGCCAACTACGCCAACTACATACGCAACCAAATTCATTTTTTTTCATGGCAACTCTAGTACATATAAATCGTAGTTTCTTTTTCTTATGCAGCCATGTTCTGTCCATCGAATTTCCTGCATAGCGGCAATGTCAGCCTTATAACTTTCGAGGACATCTGTGAATTCGATACTTGCACCGGATCTATATAGCGCTCTTACATTCCAAGTGCACATCCGTAAATCGTGGTCCTTATAACGTTTGCAGGAGTCGTCAACAAATAGGCGTTGTTTATGTTTTCTTTTTCGTTGTTGTATATTCACTGTCATTAAGAACGGTGGCGGGAGGCAAACCCAGTCTACCGGGTTTTTGCATTTTACCTACTGTGTTACGCGCGGGCTATTCTAAGTTTCATTAAAAGATGTCCTTAAGGCATATAAATGTTGAAAGGCTAGCTCTGCCAAGTGTGGTGTGGTTCTTAACCCAGGTCTTCGCCGCGTAAGCATAAAAATAAAATGCCTGTGAAAGATCACCATATAAATAAGCTTAGAAGCAAAAAAACATGTAAAAACTAAATGTGCCGCTGAAACCATTCGGACTTTGGATGTCAGGCAGGTAATGTCTTCTCGGGTTGCACTTTTTCCCACCCATAGTTCAATAGAACTATGCCTTTGGCAACAATAGGTATCCGGTAATTTATTTTATATTGCCCCATGAAAATCTACTGTTCAGACCCTACCCATACGCCCCTTTACCATACCCCGTAAGAAAAAGATTTAGGCAAACATTTTCAAATTCATATTCATATTATTGTTTTTTTTTGAAAAATTATAAATGAAACACTTAATAATAGAAGAGAAACATACTCAAATCTAAACTTACACTATACTTACTGAATATACTATACAAATACATAGGTATGTGATGCTGGAGATGGATAGCCAATGATGAAAAGATGATGATGTGGTTAAAGATGATGAGGGTAAAAATGATGAGATTAAAGATGATGAGGTTAAAGATGATGATGATGTTAAAGATGGTGATGATGACGGCAAAATGATAGCGATGGTGTTAGTGTTTTTATATTTTAAAATTGTTCAATTGTTTTAAACAAAGCCATATTTTGCAACACAGACTTAGCTAGGTTGCTTTCTTTGTGATTTGTTTTTAGAAGTGCTGCAAACATTCTTTTCTTTAACTCTTTGTAATTTTTAAAACACCAACATCGACTTGCACTAAAGTACGACCGCACTCAAATGACATCTACGTTTTACGGTATTTGTTCCAAATTAATTCAGTTAAACCAGTTTTTTCATTTACATATTTTGTTCACTGTAGACTTTCATATGTATATCTTAACATGTCTCCATAAAAATACTTATTAAAATTATTCGTCAGTTTACAGCAATTGTTTTATTTAAAAAAAACGACTACTTTTGTGAGTCACTGTATCTTGCGTTTATGAACACAAATGTTAACCTTGTTCGTTTTCTTTTCCATTTTATATGTATTCTACGAATTATATGAATTATACGATATTATGTTTATGAATAAAAATTTTGTATTTAACGTGCGGTTTTTGTACGTGTCTCGTGAAATGTAATTATTTTCTTTAATTTCTCTAATGAGTTATTTCCCAAAAATGGGGGTTCTTCTCTCTGGTTTGAAGTTTCTTTTCTTTTTCCATCGACACTTTTCACGATTTTTTCGAACAAAAATTCTAATCCCCTTTTGAGATCCTCAACCGTCACCGCTAATTGCCAAATTAAGAATCCCGCTTGGTGATTTTCTCTCTCATTTTTTAATTTCTTCCCGCCACAGAACGATGTAATTATATTCCAATATCGCACCATCCATTCCAGAAAATAATGGTGGTTTTCCCATCGCATTTCCAAACGACAACAAAAGTTGGTTGTAAGAAAGAGAAAAAAATAATAGGACAACTGAATGATATTCAATGACAATTTCAATGTCAAAGGACTAGGGTTGCCATATATTCATCGTGGAGTGATAAAACAGTAAAGTTACAACACTAGCCTACACTAAAAAAATGCAAAAAAATGAAAAGATTTCCAACAAACCTGCTTCGTTATGAAAATATTCCATAGAGTAACGAACAGGAAAAGGATATTTTTATCAATAGAGTGTTGTATGTGCAAACGTGTGGCATTACCCACGAAAAGCCGGGCAAAATAAAAAATAACAAAATCATGGCAAGACATATAATCCTGCATGTGTCATGTATGTGTATGATTATTAAAGGTGTGACGCAACCCACTAAAGTCAAGGCAAAACAAAAACAAATTATTGTTTCAGATCCGATGCAAGAAATCTACCAACTAAATTTCCCTGCAAGTCCTCAATATCATATAACGCATTACCAATAGCGGCTCGTACCCGACCCTTAATATATTTTGGATTGAACTTAGCATTTATTGCTTTTTCAAAATTTCTGACACTATGGTTTTTCCTAAAAATTTCTTGACCTACGCTGTATTTAATTGGTCTAGTTCGAGTATTGTATACTCTTTCGGTTTTCTCATGAGCAATTTCAAGGTTATTCTCCCGTATGTTCGACAACTTGTCAGATCTTCTAACCATAGTGTCATCTATCAACATGTCGAGTTTCTCCAAAACGTTATATGTAGAACCATGTAAACACATGTTCTGCCCAAACATGGCATAATACGGACTGAATTGAATAGAAGAATGAAAATCGCTTCGCAACGTTGCCAGTATGCGAGGGATTTTTTAGATGATGTGATTCCGACTTAAGATAAAAACGTATTTTAGCAATTATTTCCCGATTTGCTCTCTCCGATGAATTGGCTTGAGTTCATTTCCTTTGAAACAAATTATTTAGCATTGTGACAGTGGACGAATTGCGGAACTCCAAATGTATTAAAAATGTGGTTTTGAAAAAAAGCAATCACATTTATAGAAGTGGCTGATTTCAAAGACTTGAGAAAAAGAAATTTCGTAAAATGGTCAATGGCAATGAAAATTGTGGGAATTTTTCGCTTTCGAACACGGATAAGGACCAAGAAAATCACAGTAAATGCGCTGTAACGGACGGACAGTTTTAAAAGCTTGACCCATAGGTGGCCGTTGGGTCTGGTTTTGGGGCTTTGGTGATTTTGCAATCATCACACTTTGCAACAAATGCTTTGATGTCGCTCGTCATGGAAGGCCAATAATATTTTTGGCGTACTCGGGAAAGTGTCCTAAAATTGCCGCCGTGACAACTAGCTTTGTGTCCTAGTTGAATTGTCTTTTCCGTTAAGGATTTTGGGAGCCATACCCTTCAAAGACTCTCCTCTTCATCATAAACCCCTTGGCGGAATTTCACTCTTTTAATTATTACGTTATCGGACAAACGGACGTCAGGTAACATGTCTTCGGTCGATGTCAAATCTAATTCAATGAAACTGTTCTCAAACTCTATATCATCGACGTCGAATAGCGATAAAGCGTCAGGGACGACATTCAATGAATCTTTTCGGTGCTCCATCTTAAAGTCGAAGCCCTGAAGCTTTAAGCTCCAGCGAGCAAGACGGCCGCTAAGATCGCATTGGCTCATGAACCACTTTAAGCTCGAGTGATCGGTGACTATTCTAAATGATAGCACTTCAACGTACGCTCGAAACCTCTCCACGCTTACAAAAGCCGCAAAACACTCTAACTCAGTGCCTGAGAAACAAAAGGAATAGGCCTATCTCTACTCTCATCATCTACCTGATATAAAACTCCACCTACACCGACTCGGGATGCATCACACTGGATGATAAACTCTCCGGCAAAAGTCTGGCTGGGCGAGTAAAGGGGCGGTGCTCAAAACTATTTTAAGTTTCTCGAAACTATCTAAGGCCTCATCTGTCAAATGAAAAGTTCCTCTATCTCGTTTCAGGCAGTCAGTAAGCGGACCGGCAATACCAGCAAAATTTTGGACAAATGATCGGTGCCAGTTTGCCATACCCACAAAACGACGTATCTGGCGAGGGGTTTTCGGCAAAGGAAAATCCATGATGGCAGAAACTTTCTCGGGGTCAACCTTCAAACACCCGCTACCGATGCGATAACCGAGATATTTGATTTCGGCCTGACAGTATTTACTCTTCGCGACATTTATCGTTAAGCCGGCGTCTCTCAAGCATTTTACCACATCTCGCAGAATTTCCAAATGATTCTCAAAAGTCGCACTGCATACCAGCAAATCATCCAAGTAGACGAATACATTCTCCCTCAAGCGAGAGGGTGTACATTTGTCCATGTTACAAAGCCCGAATTGCATGACACGGTATTGGTAGAGTGGTCTACCCGGGACCGCAAAAGGTGTCTTCTCCTTGGATGATTCTGTTAGCGGAATTTAAAAAAAACGCATCTTTTAAGTCGATCCCGCTTATAAAGTGCGTGTCCTTCAGTCTGCTAAGTAGGCCATTGGTATGAGGTAGGGGTAAGAATCCTTCTTGGTAACGGCGTTAAATTTCCGGGAGTCCAGGCAAAGGCGAACTTTATAGGGCTTCCGCACGTTTACCACCGGAAAACACCATGGGGAATTTGATTCTTTTATTACACCCATCTCCAACAGACGATAAAGTTCTTTGTACACCTCAGCTTGCCCAGGCGGGGACAACGGATAGTGCTTACACTTTATAGGCACAGAATCTGCAGTATCAATGTCATGACTTAAAAGATGTTTACGGCCTAATCCCAATTTTTCTAATGTAGGAAATTCGGAAATAACAGAATCTAAAAGAAATTGCTGCTCAGCAGTGAGTTCATGAAAACAAATATCTCTGTTCTGCTGAGGACCTTCGATTGATGCGATTGCAGGTATAGTATTTGGGGTTATAGCAAATTTTCGCCAAAAATCTAGGCCCAAATAAACTTCTTGGCTAAGTGACGGAACAATATAAAAATCAATATCGCGGATTACGCCTTTATAAAAAAACTGGTAACTTACAATGACCTAAAACGTCATTTTTAGAACCATCGGCTGTAGAAACAAAAGATTTGTAGGATTTGAGAAAAATTTGATTGCGCTCGATGAAAGATAAGCTATTTTTACCCAATACTGACACATTTGCCGTTTCAGAATTCATTTCCAAAGTATGTACTTGTCTCGATGCGCTTTTCATTGGTATAACTCCTTTGTTTTCCCCTAGGACTTTTTCGGTCTCACGGGCAGTGTCTCTAAAAGTGTGCAGATTCTTTGGGCTGGAACCGAATAACATAAACTTTAAATCAGGTTTAACATTTTTCTGAATTATTCGCAGTAGCCTATCTTCCGGAAGAGAATCTGACATACGGGCATTAATAGAAACCATAACAGAATGAAAATCGTCATACGACTCTTTCGCATTTTGTTTTCTCATATTTAATTGCATTAGCAGGTCGTCGTCAGTTTCAAGAGTTGCAAACTCTTTAGAAATGGCCTGTTTTAAAAGACGATATGGAGGATCGTTGTTGGCTTTTATAAAGCTCCAATACCATGATTAAGCCTTTCCCGATAAAAATGTTTGAAAATTTGCTTCTAATTGTTCTGGAGGACAACGTGTCCTTTCAACCAAAATATCTATTTTAAATAGGAAATCTTCTACTTTGCCAGTGCCATCAAACTTTTCCTTCCACTTTTCAAAATCTATTTTGCCAGTTCTGTGAGCCCTCGAAGGCTCTTCAGGCCATCGGTGGGATTCTGATCCACAGTGTTTTCTGAACACTGTGTCAGATTTGAAACAGTTGCTCTCAATGAGCCTAATTCATTATTAAAGTTAGCCTGGGGTTCCTGAATGTTTCTCAAAAGCACCAGGATTTCTCCACCATGGGTGGTATTGTTTACGTTATTTTCAGTAAGCATTTTTGAGGCACTTTGACTAATACTTTGAGGTTCAGAACGTTCAGCAGGAACGTCAATACTCTCTGAATTGGCTAAATTATCCACAGAATTAAAATCACGATCTAATTCTATAAGATTAAGATCCGAATCGACAGGATCGCCACTCTGAGAATTTCCACTAGCATTCGATTCCTCACTATTTACCAAAGGAACACTAGAGCTACAAGGTGGCGTATGAATTACCTTATGTATTGACGGTGATGGTTGATCGAGATTGTCTAAAGATTTACTTCCACGACCGCCTACCCGTCATTAAGAAATTTGTTATTATATTATTTATTCAAATCTGCACCTTGCTTAATAATATATTTATTTTAAAAGGAAAATGAATATGGTACAAAAAAAAAGTGAAAAGAAAAAAGACAAGATTTATCTTATTTACAGATGTACTGTTGAATTGTTTCAAAAAGAAATATGAAAGTGTATGGGGTTATAGTAAAGGATTGCATGGGCATGATAAATTGAGCAGTGATTAGCGCTTGAACCGACAAGAATAAATTTTTCGAAATCTAAGTTGTCTATTCTAAGTTTCATTAAAAAATGTTAAAATACGAAAAAGTGGGCTTAAGGCATATAAATGATAAAAGGCTAGCTCTGCCAAGTGTGGTGTGGTTCTTAACCCAGGTCTTCGCCGCGTAAGCATAAAAATAAAATGCTTGTAAAAGATTACCACCATATAAATGAGCTTAGAAGCAAAAAAAACATGTAAAAACTAAATGTGCCGCTGAAACCATTCGGACTTTGGATGACAGACAGGTAATGTCATCTCGGGGTGCACTTTTTGCAACAATAGGTATCCGGTATTTTATTTTATGTTGCCCCATGAAAATCTACTGCTCAGACCCTACCCATACGCCCCTTTCCCATACCCCCTAAGAAAAAGATTTAGGAAAATATTTTCAAACTCATATTCATATTATTGTTGTTTTTTTTTTGAAAAATTATAAATGAAACACTTAATAATAGAAGAGAAACATACTCAAATCTAAACTTACACTATACTTACTAACTATTCTATATAAATACAAAGGTATGTGATGCTGGAGATGGATAGCCAATGATGAAAAGATGATGATGTGGTTAAAGATGATGAGGGTAAAAATGATGAGATTAAAGATGATGAGGTTAAAGATGATGATGATGTTAAAGATGGTGATGATGACAGCAAAATGATCGTAAAGATGGCGATGGTGTTAGTGTTTTTATATTTTAAAATTGTTCAATTGTTTTAAACAAAGCCATATTTTGTCCACAAATGTTAACCTTTTTCGTTTTCTTTTCCATTTTATATGTATTATACGAATTATATGAATTATACGATATTATGTTTATGAAAAAAAAATTTTTATTTAACGTGCTGTTTTTGTACGTTTCTCGTGAAATTTAATTATTTTCTTTAATTTCTCTTATGAGTTATTTCTCAAAAAAAGCGGTTCTTCTCCCTGGTTAGAAATTTCTTTTCTTTTTCCATCGACACTTTTCACGATTTTTTCAAACAAAAATTATAATCCCCTTTTGAGATCCTCAACCGTCACCGCTAATTGCCAAATTACGAATCCCGCTTGGTGATTTTCACTCTCATTTTTTAATTTCTTCCCGCCACAGAACGATGTAATTATATTCCAATATCGCACCATTCATTCCCGAAAATAATGGTGGTTTTCCCATCGCATTTCCAAACGACAACAAAAGTTGGTCAAAGGACTAGGGTTGCCATATATTCATTCAATTCCTCAGTACCAACTAGTTGGGTTTGTCTTGGTTTTCAACCGACTTAAGAAAACAAAAAGTAAAACAGGAAACATGTTTTGATTCGATTAGCATCAGTTTGACAGGAATTGCATACCATGAATAATTTCAGTTATTGTAACAAACAAATAATCAGTTAAGACTGCAATATATTAACATATATTCCGTAACTTTTTTTATTCTATATAGCTATTCGTGAGTCGCAACGATACTTTATACCTCCAGTTTCGTCGCTGCTGCTATTGAGCTTTTTTATCATGACAACGTCATTTTTTGGATTTCAAAAGTTAAAAAAGCGTGGCATTGCTGTATCCTCAAAAGAGTCGAAAGAGTCCCCCGAATATTTGCACGTTATTCACAGCTTGGAGGAAGTGCAAAAAGAGTAAGTAAAGCAATAGAAACTTATACAACGGAATTTATCTATTTGTTTTTTTACAGTGCCAAATGTATAAGCCTTCTTGGTGTAATACTAATATCAACTTGGTTATTGGAAATTGTTACATTCTATTCTCCTGGTCCCCAAATATATCTCATCCTAATGGACATGATAAATGGTCTACAAGGAGTGTTTGTGTTACTTATATTTCTTATTATACGTCGAAGGCGAACACTTATTTTCCGATGGTGGAACGACCGCGGTTCTCTAACTATTGAAAACATTGAACTAAATATGCGTTAATCGGAAGGGAATTTCATATTTGTTGCTAATATTAAGTTAAACCAATTGGATGTTTTTAGAATTTTTTCTCTAATTTGGCTTCAAGGTCACTTTATAATGTAATGCAAATAAAAGACAATTTATTCCATTTTTTTATCCGACGTTTCGTTGGCATTTTCCAACTAAATAAATCCAATTAAATAAATAACACCTAAATGTTGTTTAACGAATTTTAGTTCACTATTTTCAGTAAAATATATCCTCTTGTTGACATTGTATTGCAGAGCAATAGGCATTTGCTTTTGTTTTGGCTAACTTAGGTTGTCAATCTCAGCTAATTAAAATGTAAACAAAATGATCGGCGTGAGGTTAACAAACCAAAGATAACAAACTAAATTTTTTTGAGAGAAAAAGAAACTAAATTGCGGGAATTTTCTTTACGGCAAGGATAACAAACCAAAGTGTCATTTCCAACACACTAAAATCATCCCCTAAAGTGTAAACAAATATTATCAAAAGGAATAAAGTTCAGTTTAATTAAAAGCATTTTAAGTAAAATTAAAAGTCGTGGTTGTGCTGCAGTGCATAAGTTTTACGCCAATTATATGTGGAACATTTTCAAGCAAGTAAATTCAATGGCCTCTGGAACGGTGATACTTGGCGGATGATGAGAACTGAGACACAACTGTGAACAACATAAATACACACCCACAGAGACGCGAGAGCACGTCTGAAAAAAATTTTAGTAAAAAAAGTTTTTAAGTTTTTTCTCAGTGACCACCAGTTTCGAGGGACCTGGAACGATGATTATGAAAGGTGACACTTGGCGAATGATGAGGACTCGAAGCACCAACTACGGGCAACATATATAAACTTCCAAAGAGGAGCGTGAGCGGTTCTAAAAAAAATTGTAATAGTAAGACTCTTATTTTTGTTTGTTATTTCAGTGACCACCAGTTCCAAGGCACCTGGAACGATGATTATGAGAGGTGATACTTGGCGAATGATGAGGAATGGAAACACCAACTACGGGCAACATATTTAGACTTTCAAAGAGGTGCGTGACCGGTTCTAAAAAAAATTAATGTGAGTCCGATCACAGGGGAGATGCGTAAACATCTAGTAATGAAAATTTTTTTAAGTTGGAAGTACTTATGCTTTTAGTATATTTTTTTAATTAATCAATTAAAAGTATCAAAACTTTCAATATTGTAAATACATAGGAATTTGCTGGTTTTTGTTTGTTTTATTCAACTTATTTGGTTAGTAAATGGGCACACTGCAGTATATGTATATGTACTGCATTAAAAATTACAGTAAGCAGTAAATTTACTGATTACTGAAAAAATTCAGTCAATTTTTACTGATAATGAAATTTAATTTGCATTACCAGTAAAATCATAGGGCCGTATTCATAATAATCAGTAATCGGGCATTACTGATTACTGAAAATTCAATGCACCTCATCATAATCATGTAGGCATTTTATAAAAATGGCTGAAAAAAATTTTAGTAATCATTAAAAATGTACTAGTTAAAGAATTAGTTTTACTGAAATTTTAGTTGTACTGCAAAGTGCCCATCTATGGTAAATGCCTTAAGTACAAATAGTTAATATTGGCTTATGGTAACTAAAATAAGATACATATTTAAATTTTTGACTCGATTGTATTTAAAAATCTATGGAAAACTGCATCTATAGTAGTGGAACTGTTAGTTGTGGGGGTTTGTGGAGAATTGCTCATATGCAAGTGGAAAACGTCAAATAAAAATTTTGATAAAGCTTGCGACTGTGGGTTTGCAAAATTTGTATTAAAATCTCCACCCATAATAATTGGCATGAGATGGAGATTGTTACCCAATTGCCGTGCACCGGCTTCAGTGTAAGGCAACAGTACGTAATGAAGATATGTTATAATCTTAATTTATATTGGAATCTAATAGAAATTTTGTTAGAATTAACATTACCTCCATTGAGCTTTGATACACTTTGTGTTGTTTTATGTTCTGAGTTATATTTTTTTTGGTGTTTTGTAAAATATTTTATTATTTTGTATTTGTTGCGGTTGACAAGTTGTTAATCAGCTGTTTACTGAAATGTAATGCATGTAGTTATTTTACAGCAATGGTTTTCGAAAATTAGTAGCTACTATTGCACACTAGATGGTGCTTATATGCAGCTGTTAAGTATGAATGACAATCTCAAAGACGAAGAAGACTTATAGTTTGACAAGTTTAGTTTTTAGTTTTCCTTATTTTGCTGCAAAAAAGTGCAAAAAATCTTTTTAAAAGTTATTAAAATTAAATGTTTTTGTATTCATTTTATTTATTTGTTTTCATTTGCCTACGATAGCATAATGTACGACAATTAGTGAAAATTAGTAGTTACTATTGCACACTAGATGGTGCTGAGTATATTGCATGCAGCGTTGATTACACTAATACACTCATACATAGCTCACACCGATTTGATAACGCTTTACGATTGGTTAACGATTACATCGCACATCTTACTCTAAATTTGTGATTGTATTGTGAAAAAGATTTTTACCCCCAGCGTATAGATGTTTACACATCAAAAATTCTCAAATAAAAACTTTTTTATAATTTTTTTTTCAGTGACCTGGAACGATTATTATGAGAGGTGATACTTGGCGAATGATGAGGACTGAAAGCACCTACTACGAGCAACATATATAGACTTTCAAAGAGGTGCTTGAGCGGTTCTAAAAAAAGTTTTAATATAAAAACTTTTTTATTATTCTTTTTTTAAGTGACCACCAGTTCCAAGTGACCTGCAATGATGATTATGAGAGGTGATACTTGAAGAATGATGAGGACTGGAAGCACCAAATACGGGCAATATATATAAACTTTCAAAGAGGTGCGTGGGCGGTTCTAACAAAAATTTTAATATAAAAACTTTTTTATTATTGTTTTTTTTTCCGTGGCCACCAGTTCCAAGTGACCTGGAACGGATATTACGAACGAATATTATTACCAATAAAATAACCATGAAATATTTTTTTTACATCACATACGTACATATGCAGTTGAAGAATATTAGTGTAACTTAAAAATACTTTCAGTCTGCATCATTCCCTAAGTGTAACCTCTCGTAAGGTTTGGTCCAGATCATTTGGAGCTGGTCAGCGCTAAACAAAAACAATAAAAAAAGGTTTTATATTAAATTTTTTTTGAAATCGCTCACACACCTCTTTGAAGATTTAAATTTAAATATATTATATATCATTCGGCAAGTATCACCCCTCATAAACATCGTTCCAGGTCCCTTGGAACTGGTGGTCACTGAAAAAAAAACAAAAATAAAAAAGTTTTTATATGAGAATTTTTTTCAGAACCGCTCACGCACCTCTTTGAAAGTTTGTATATGTTGCCCGTAGTTGGTGCTTCTAGTCCACCAACAATAATAAAAAAGTTTTTATATGAGAATTTTTTTTAGAACCGCTCACGCACCTCTTTGAAAGTCTTATTATGTTGCCCGTAGTTGGTGCTTCCACTCATCATCATTCGCCAAGTATCACCTCTCATAATCATCGTTCCAGATCACTTGGAACTGGTGGGCACTGAAAAAAACAATAAAAAAAAGTTTTTATATGAGATTTTTTTTAGAACCGCTCACGCACCTCTTTGAAAGTTTGTATATGGTTCCCGTCGTTGGTGCTTCTAGTCCATCAACAATAATAAAAAAGTTTTTGTATGAAAATTTTTTTTTAGAACCGCTCACGCACCTCTTTGAAGGTCTTATTATGTTGCCCGTATTTGGTGCTTACATTCCTCATCATTCGCCAAGTATCACCTCTCATAATCATCGTTCCAGGTCCCTTGGAACTGGTGGTCACTGAAAACAAACAAAAATAAGTCTTACTATTACAATTTTTTTTACAACCGCTCACGCACCTCTTTGGAAATTGATATATGTTGCCCGTAGTTGGTGCTTCGAGTCCTCATCATTCTCATAATCATCGCATCGTACGTTAAAAAAAGTGATATTACTTCAGACATATTAAATATTACATAAAACAAAGTATTAGGAGATAAAAAAAAACATTATGGTATGAAAACAAGTATGGATAAAACATAAAATTAGTCTAAAATTTTAGTATAATATAAAGCAATATAAAATTTACTTTATTCATTTCAAAAAAAAATTATTTTAAATTTATTTTACTTATTATTTGAAAATGTTACAATATAAAATGCACTAATTGGTTTCAAAAAGACTTTTCTTAAACGAGATTGCATCACTGACGAGCTGAATATTGTGGGGTAGTGTGTTCCGAAGACGAACAGCATGTATAAAAATTGCCATTCCGAAACAAGGCTGCGGCGTTGAAGAGGTATATTTCCCCCCCGATTACTCCTATTAAAACAAAGCTTCTCAAATGGGTAGTAAGGTTTTCGGGAATAAATAATTTTATGAAGAAATACGAGAGTTCTGATATTTAAAAGCCTATCGAAAGAAACGCCATAAAGCAGAGACGAAAATTGCGATACATGATCATGTCTTTTGAGACCGTAAAAATATGAGAATGATATTATTAAAAATTTAAGTTTCCGCTTACTCGCCGCATCACAACTTGCGAAAGTTCACAGCCATAGAGTAATCCTGGCAAAATATATACTTTAGCTAGGAGGATCTTTATATTACGTGGTGTAAAATGCTGGGTTTGCCAAAGTGACCTTAATTTTGCATACGTTTGGCCTACGACAGAGTTTATGTGATGTGACCATGTTAGAGTATCATTAAAGACTATTCCCAGGTTTCTCGCACTTGACACAATTGCAATGGGTTCATTATTCAATACTATGTTAAATTCATGAGCCTGTAAGGATCGCATCTTTTTAATCAAAAGGCATTTCGATTTTGCAGGATTAAGACTGGATCCTTTCGCAGTTGCCCGTTGGTGTACCTTTGACAAGCCATAATGCAGTCTAGCAACGCATTCCGTTAATTGATTAAAGTGGCATCCCAATACTAATTGCACATCATCGGCGTACATGTGTATGCTGCAATGTGATAGGTGCATAGGAAGCTCATTGATATACAAAGAATACAACAATGGACCCAAAATGGACCCTTGCGGAACCCCTCTAGTAATTCTGATGCCCTGTTGTTTAAAAATACTGCCTGAGCACGCTCATTTAAATATGAGTGAAGTAACCGTTTAGAAGTAGTGGAAAAATTGAGAAACTTGGTGAACTTTGAGCATAGAATTCCATGCTCAACAGAGTCGAAAGCCTTTGAGTGATCCAAAAGGACAAGAAACGAAACTTTATTATCATCTAAATCTTGGCAAATATTTTCGGATACTTCAGTTAATGCAGTTACACAGCTGTGATTGGGTCGGAAGCCAGATTGTTTATTCGTCATCAGTGAAAACCTGTTTACATACTCTGATATTTGCCTATGCAATATCTTCTCAAGTACTTTAGAAAAGAAGCAAAGTATGGAGATTGGTCGGTATTCTGACTGGGTCTTTGGTATAGGAATTACTTTGGCCTGTTTCAAAGATGTAGGGAAAAGACTTGTCGTAACAATCGTATTAAACAGATGGGTGATGTAGGGTAAAAGTCGAGGCAAGAGAATTCTGACAAGATGACAAAGATTTTGCTCAACATTAGACCCAAGAAAGTTATATGTCAAGAATATTAAGTCATGTTTAGAGAAACTCGGAGCAGAAATTTGATCGTAGAGAAGAATCTTAGATGTGTCATTCAGAAAGAAAATATCAAGCAGAGAATTGGAAGAATTTGTAAAATGTGTTGGAATTGTAGTATTCGTCAGTGTTGCCAGAAGTAGAGGAAAATCCCTACATGTACGTATTTCTGATACTAAAATAGAAGCGTAGGGAAAATCGGACAGATTTTTTATATTCTCCAAAATGTAGGGATTTTTTCGTCATGTCGCATTATTTATGAAATAAATGCAAACATAACGTTTTTTTAGGAAATATTTTTTTTCAAAACGGTTCAAAATTTTTCTTTTCGTTAAAATCGCTAAAAAATATATTTCCAGAGTTGATTGTGGTTTAAAATGTTGGCGATATTAATATGTATGTATATGCCAAAGCGAATTCATATGCCAGGTGGTGTCAAGCCTGCAACAACAAAATGTGCCTAGTACTTTATTGCAATGAAAATTTACAAATCAAACTTCCTACAAATTTTATTGCAATGAAATTTGACAAACCAAACATCCCAAAAAAAATCAGCTGTTAACTTGGCACCACCTGGTACATGAATTCGCCGTGGCATATGCTTTTTCTAAGATATTCAATGTTGAAAGATTTTCAATTAAGAAGAAGCATCAGTATTATTTGTTTACAAATTTTACCGCATTGAAACAAAAATCTTTTCCAATCAGTAAGTCGCAAAATCGAATAAGTTGTATTGGAAATTGTGAAAATTTGCATTTGAGTCTACAAAATAACGTTTTCTTAAGAAAAAGGTAATACAAATATGAATATTTTAATAGTGCACAGAATCGTAATGTAGTGCTTTGTTTTTTAGGATGTCAACACGTTCTTCGGACAACGAAGGAGTAATAGAAAAAGATCCTGTGTCAAATTTCGAAATGCGCATAAGCCTATTTTTTGCAGAGCACAATGTTGCGCTACATGTAGTAGATCACTATTTCCGCTTTTAAAATAAATAGTCCCAGACTCCTCTATTATAAAAAAAAAACAGCAAATTGGGAAGAACTAAATGCACTAAACTAATACAAAACGTGTTAGCAGAGGAAGAAAAATCTAAACTAATGTCAAAACTACAAAAATATGAATTGTCTGTCCTCGTAGATGAGAGCACTGATATTTCGTTTTCCAAAACAATGTGTGTTCTTGTTAAATTTGTTGATGAAGAAAGTTGTGCAACTGTTAGATTTGCTTCATGTCAGAACAGATTGTACGACGGATGCACTCTATAAAATGTTCAAAGTATGCATGTTAAAATATTCAATTCCATTTTCTAACATACGTGGTCTTTGCTGCGTTGGAGCTAACGTCATGGAAGGAAAATTTAACTCCTTCTCAACGTGTCTGCTCAATCACAATAAAGAAGCTATTACTATAAAGTGTATATGCCAATAAAGCTTGCCTTAATTTACCAAAAGGAAGAACTGATAAGACAAATTGCGACTTATATTCTGGCTCAAAGAGATGTGCCGAACTAGAAGATTTTCAACAACTTTCTAATGAAGAAAAACGTAAAATATTGAGAATTTCTGTTACTAGATGGCTTTCACGACAAAAATGCATTGACAGAATATTATCTAATTGGAACGTTTTACAGGAATATTTTAAATATGTATGCCGTCGGTGGTGCAATGGGTAGTGTGCGCGCCTCTTATACTTGAGATCCTGGGTTCGATCCCTGCTCTGACAACCTTAAAAATTTCTTTCGACGGCGGTCACCTCGCATAGTGACGGCATCACTATCGAGTATTTAGCCATGAAATTGCTTCTCAAAAATACCGTTCGGAACCGGTGTAAAACTGTAGGTCCCAATCAGTGAGTACAAAACTAGGAAGCGCACAGCTCACTGATTGTGAGAAGCTCTCCCCGATTCCTTCATGGAATGTAATGGGAAACCATTTTTTTTTATGTGATCGCGATAAACTGAAATTTGCCGAACTAATTTATGCTGAACTTAATAATGATTGCACAAAGGCTTATTTATTATCCTTAAAATATGTTTTAAACTATTTTAACAACATAAATGCTCTTTTTCAGGCAAAAAATTATTAATCATGTGCTTCATTCTGAATCAATTAAAAATTTTTTAAAGCTCGCTCAAAATTGTATTAATGTGTCGGAACTAAAAGCAAATTGTTCTGTTAGATCACAACATATTTTCTTGTCAATTAAGGAGATTTTTGTCGGCCACGAATGTGAGGAACTGTTAAAAAAGCTCCCTGAAGAGAAATATAATGAAATTAAATCTTATTGTCTAGCGTTTTACTTAACGGCACTACAGGAAATTCAAAATAGATTCCCACTAGATAATGATTCGATATTTAGAGAAATGGGATTTTTAAACCCAGAAAATGTTTTTGGAGAAAAAAAGATGAGTTTAAATTTTAACTATTGTCTAAAAAATTTAACATAAGTCTCAATGATCTCAAGCATGAGTGGCAAACAATAGAATACAATTTTTCTACAAGTGAAATTAATATGTTTTTAAAAATAGATATGGAACAATTTTGGATAAAAATGAAAAACTTTAATGACGAAATTGTATTTCCAAATTTATCGAAACTGGTACGGATTTTGTTTGCTTTACCTCATGCTAATGCCGATGCAGAAATTCTCTAAAGTCATTGGTTAAAGAGTCTATTCTCTTATTAAACTCTGCTAAGAGACGCGCCTCACTTTCCATCAGCAAACTCTTAGTAGACTGGTTCTGTTTGTCAAATCTTTTCTCTATTATCTGTATCAGCTTGAATGAGGAGTCGAGAGTAGTACGTCTCGGTGAGTTAGTGGATTGACATTCACTTAGATTATCAACGAGAGTACAAGAGAAACTGTCCCTGGACCGTTTAGGTGCAGACATAATCTCATTTATCTCACTCATATTTTTGTTGGTTCTTAATGTAAAGTGTGTTTTTAGTGTTAGTGTTTTAAATTGTGCTTTGTGTGTTTTTCAACTGTGAGTAGGCACTATATATGAGTAGGCAGCTTTTTTAGTTTTTCAAATTTATAGTACTGAAAGGCTGTTCTTTTGTTCTTGTTTTGTTTAGATCTTTTGCCGCGAAAAATTTTCGAATTTATTTTTCTCTGGATTGTTTTATCTTTTCCTATAGGTTATTTCTCTTTAAAAATTAAAGAGTTTATGCGTGTGAGAGCGAATATGCAGTTCTTGTTCGTTTTTGTAAATGTTTAGGTTTGGTTCACTTTTAACTTTGAGATTATAGGCAGTTTGGTACAAATTATTGTGATTTTATTATGATATTTTTGTCTTTTCTAATAAAGACACTCGTTATAGTTTGCACGGATAAAAGTACAATTAGCTGATTAACGCTAAGTAATGACTTACACGATTTAATATATAATTTTTAATTTTATGCGCAGCCTAATCAATAACACGTCTTCACTCTTTCTTTTTTTATCTTTTGATAATATTTGTTTACACTTTAGGGGATGATTTTAGTTTGTTGGAAATGTCACTTTGGTTTGTTATCCTTGCCGTAAAGAAAATTCGGAATTATTTACAGAGAATTGTCAAATTCTAATAGTGGTACCATATTTATTAAATTTACGAAAAAAATTTAATTAAATGGCAATTCCTTATAAAAACCCAGTGATACCACCTAATTAAGTTAATGGAACATCATTATTGCCTGGCAATACCAAAAAGAGAATTTTTAAACATTCTCAGAGAGGAAATGCATTCTCTCGCAATTTAGTCTCTTTCTCTCTCAAAAAATATTTAGTTTGTTATCTTTGGTTTGTTAACTTCCCGTGCAGAAATAAAGTTCTAACTGCACTACGAGTTAAATGATACGTTTTTATTTAAACTAGGATGGTGATTATAATTGGTCACATTAACAGTTGAATAAACTTTGTGTTAGTTGTTCTTTTTGTTTTTTATCAAAATCATATGGTCACTTGATTATAGTTTAAATGCCCAACTTTGGCTGTTTGAACAGCAATCAACTATTAACCTAAAAAATTAATTCAGAGTTTAAATAATGTTTGATCGTTGATCAAAGATGATTGACCAGTCAAAAATTAGACCTTAGTGAAGCATTTTTGATCATGAATATGATATTGCGGTTATGTTAAAGTGTTCACACACGATTATTCTGAATTTGTGAATCATTATGTATGTGTAAGTGAAAATATAATAAATATTTTGATATTTTGGCTTCATGCGCGTTTCTGATGCACTCGTGAATAATCGTGTGGTAAAACTGCGCATTTTGTGTCAAAAAACGAAAGTGTAAACATGTGCGCGGAAGATACGAAAACAATTCCCTTTGGAATTTATTGATGTACATATGTATATCGTTCGCTTTGGGGGATGTACAAAGCCGTTTTTTGCCTTTCTTAATTTTGTTTGTCTTTAACTACAAAGGTCATATCAACTAAACCGTCTTTTGGAAAAACACATCGGACACCATTAAAAGTATTTTTGTTTATAAGAGAATGAAATTGCGCATCGTTACGAGGGTGAGTAACTCCTCCCTTCCTAAGACGAATCGTCCCGAGTCATCAAATTCGTAATATTGTCATTTAATTGGTTTTATAAAATTTGTACAACTTATATGCTATATTGTCTTCTTAATATGCAAACCTCCTAACTCCGATTCAGCACGTTTTACAGGAGAGACAAAAAACTTCTTATATTTCATATTTGCAGCTTGCAGAAAAATATAGGTGGTTCATTTTATGGTATTCTCCATCTATGACTACAATGTACAAAAACAAAACTCGTAATTATTTAGTTGTAAACGATTTTGTAACTTAGTAGGTTTTCTTATATTAGTATACAAACAATATTAGTAAGGGAGATATTAGTTTTTGTTTATAAAAAATTTAATTAAAAAAATATGTTGTAATTATTTTAAATAATTGAAAATAATCATAAAATTAATGCTTTTAAGTGGAATACAAGAAATAATAATAATAGTGTAATAACTAATCTAAGTAACTTATTTACTTTACCTTTATTGACTATATTACAACCTCATGAGGTCAGACGTCTTACACATATTAATTAAACAAACAAATTTCAACATATTCTTCCAACTGGCTCTATCTTTCGCCTTTTCTCGCCAGTTGGTAACACCAAGGATACGGAGGGATTCTTCTTCCTGGTCTTTCCAGCGGAGTCTTGGTCATCCTCTTTTCCTGCTTCCATCGGGTACGTTATCAAAAACCTTTCGCGCTGGCTCATCTTCATCCATTCTGATAACATGGCCTAGCCAACGCAATTGGCACACTTTGATTCGTCTAGCTATGTCCACGTCAGAATAGAGACTATATAGCTCTGCGTTCCAGCGACGTCGGTACTCGCCGTTTTCCCTAACAGGACCATATATTTTACGGAGAATTTTTCTCTCGAAAACTCCCAGGTGTTTTTCATCCGCTTGCGATATGACCCAAGTTTCGGAGCCATATGTCAAGACAGGTAAAATGAGAGTCTGACATAGCTGGACTTTTGTCCGTCGAGAGAGGGCTTTGTTCCTAAACTGCTTGCTGAGCCCAACTGCTTGCTGAGTCCTATCTATCTCCAGGCTGACGTTGTTGTCCTTGTTCACGGCGGATCCAAGGTAGACAAATTCATCTACCACTTCAAAATTAAATCGGTTGTCAACGTTCACGTGCGGACCAAGTCGAGAGGTTTCTCTAGTCTTTGACACCATCAATTTTGTTTTGCCCTCATTAACAGCAAGACCCACCTTCGCTGATTCCTTTTCGATTCTTGAAAATACTGCAGTAACCTCTCGCAAATTTCGCCCAATGATGACTATGTGGTCAGCATACGCCAGCAACATATGGCTTTTCGTGTTAATGGTCTTGTTAGTATTTACTGTAGCCTTTCTCATTATTATCTTCATTAAGATGAGATTGCACGAAAGTGTGTCGCCTTGTCTAAGTCCTCGCTTGGTACAGAATGGTTCAGTGAGGTCTTTCCCCACTTTCACTGCGGATTTGGTGTTGGTCAGCGTCATGCTACAGAGGCGAAACAGTTTTGCCGGAATACCAAGTTCAGACAGGGTACAATCTATACTATCTTCCACTATCATTACCTCCTGATCTTCAGTGGAAGAATCTGAGTGGAGTAGTGCTGAAAAGTGGTCTCTCCACATTTTGAGCACACACTGCTTCTCAGTCACCAGATTCCCATTCTCGTCCTTGCAGGAGGGCAGCCCATTATTAGGAGCGTTGGTCGATCTTCTTACCCTCTGGAAAAACTTACGGGATTCACCATTCATCCTGCACATTTCGGTTCTTTCACTCCCTCTCTGCTCCCACTGCCATTTTTTTGGCCTAAATAGTTTCCTCCCTTCTCAGCCTCTTGTACCAGGGGGTATTCTGCTCCAGCAGGAGAGAGAGTTTCTGTCGATAGGACATTGATATCTCCGGTATTTGCAGCTTGTCAATATCCGGCTTTTCCTGTGTTCGGCTTCGTACGTTTTTCGCCCTGCTCAATCTCGTGCGAACTTTCGCAGCCACCTGGTAATGATCCGAGTCGTTATTGGCACCTCGAATCACACGTACATCCATTACACTATAAGAGTGCCTGCCATCTATTACCAAGTGATCAATCTGGTTCTTCGTCCGTTGATCAGGAGATATCCAGGTCGCCTTATGAATGTCCTTATGCTGGAATCGTGTGCTACTAACTACTATGTTCTTTGAAGCGGCGAAGTCTATCAGTCTTATTCCATTATCGGAGGTGGTATCATGTAGACTGTGATTATCGATGGTTGGTCGAAAGACACTTTCCTTTCCTAATCTGGCATTAAAATCGCCTAGAATAATCTTAATGTCGTGGTCAGGGCAGCATTCATATACTTCCTCCAGACGCTCATAAAATGTTTCTTTGACCTCATCATCTTTATCCTCTGTCGGTGCGTGCACACAAATTAACGAGATTAACGGTCACTCACTGGGTTAAACCTTGAAACTAGGTGTCGCAGTCTCTTGCCTACTATAAATCCGCACCCAAATTCGTGCTTACGCTTATGGCAGCTGTAGTAAATATCGAAGTTTTTCTTTCTGGTGCAACCATATCCTGTCCATCGCATTTCCTGGATCACTGATGTCAGCTTTATATTTTCCGAGGACATCCGCCAGTTGGAAAGTGGCGCCAGTCCTGTATAACATTCGAACATTCCAGGTACATATCCTTAAATCATGGTCTTTATAACGTTTGCGACGGTTGTCAACAGTTGGGGGGTTTCTTTGTTCATTATATTTTCTGTGTATTTTCATTGCCTATATAACGGTAGCGGGACGCAAACCCAGCCCACCGTGGTTTGCATTTTACCTAATGCCAGGATGATTATGTTTCAGCCGCCCATTATGGATCAGACGCTGACCAGAATGCAGTGTGTCGAAACTGGATTTTGGTTTCTTCAATTTTGATCCGCCGTTGGCCAGGGGTGTTGGCTCATCCGCCTTCAAAGGACAGAAGAATATGTCCACTACTTCGAAGAGCTTCAATGACAGGGTCACCTAATAATCCTGATACGCATCAGTGATCTCAGGTTACTCATTTGTTTCGCCTTCTCACTTTAGCTAGCTAATGGAGGTTTCCGATAAGCCATTGCCCAGGACATACTGCGTGGAAGTAGTGAGCTGCTTGGACTGCCCAATGAAGGAATCATTTCTGGCCACTCCCAAGTGAATGGCTATCAGAAACTTTCCACCTCCAAGGACAGTCCCATGTTTTTTTTAATTTACTCATGGGATAAATTATCATAGAGGAACTATAATCTTCGGGAAGTGGTATTTTTAAATATTGTAAGTCCTCAAACTTTTTGGCTGTGATCGTCCTTCTGTTTTCGTAAAGGCAAGGAAGCTGACAAAAGGGTACGCAAATACTTGCGGTCGATTTTGTTTGGGGCAATTTTTTTTTTTTTTGCCCTAAAAGTGGCTTTTTGTGTTCGTTTCTGGAAAAAGTGCAACCCCACTTGAAGGTTTTGTGTTCGTTTTTGTGAATGTTGCGCTCAAAAAGTGAAAAAATGTTCCATTTTCTGCCCTCTCAGCTAATCATGGGGAGAATGTTGCCCAATAAAATGGCAAACTTACTGTAATTTTGTTTGTGTTATTTGTCCTCGCTAAGCTAATTTTCCGTCCTTTTGCAGGGCCCAATGGTAATTTAAACGGCTTCAGTTAAATTCGCTTACATTCTCAAAGTGGTCGAATTTTTTGATAAGCGGGAATAACCACAAAAACCATTTGTATTGGTACCCATTCGACCAATTTGTATATAAGGGGCGTTTTTTTTGTAACTTATACACGTTAACTCATACAAAATGACAACTTGTTAAAACTAACCCCGATAAAAGTATTACCAAGTTCTCGTTTTTAGTACAAAAAATACAATATTGTCATTCACTTCTTTACATTTCCACGACATTTCAAATATTATTATGTCTGTAGTGAATGAGAAATTAATTTTTCAAACAAAATATTTACAAACAACTTTTCAAAATATGTATTTTCTAATTTTCGGGAAACTCAAGATATAGTTGTCTTCATTCGCATTTAAATATATTGCAGAAGAAGCCCTGAAATGAAATAAATGGTCCTACGATACCTACGACTTGGTACATTTCGATGATCCGATTGATATCAAAGTTGGTTGTTGCGATCACTATGTGACGTATTGAAAAGATGTGCAAACTGTGGATTATCAACGAATATTCTTGCCGGAGGCATGACAGTGAAATTACAACGGGCGAAAACAAGTTGACTCCCTTGATGGACCTAGACGACTGAAAGTTCAGAAATCCATGAAAGCCCGTACATATTACTTTATTTATTTTCCCAGAGCTATAAGGCTCGGCTGTTGTCAGAAAGGTGAAATATGTGGTTGAGTTCCGAAGGGTTCAACTATCCGTTATAGCTTTAAGATCAAGGCATATAGCGCCCCTAAACCACTTTACCTTGGGAACCATCAAATGTAGTGACAGTTGGTAAATTAGATGCTGTTTGGTACACACAGTTAAAATCAAATGTTATGAGATAAATTAAATAACAATATAAATTCATCTAACTCATCTTTATTATTTTTTATAAATATAATTTTTTAAAAGATCCTTCTTAGTATAGGAATTTCGTCTGTTTCGTTTACTGTATTCTCTTCGCATTCATAACATCTCTAAGGTATGCCCTTCGTTTAAGTTGTGTCCTGTTTGTAGCATATTGATATGTGTAAATAAACAAATAACCTATGACTTTGACATTAAATATTATTTGACTTTCAGGTGACATAAAAATTAATCATTATTGAATGATGCCAAGTTAATTCTTCCTTACGGCTATGCGTTTTTTTCGTAACACGTTGTCTTAACTTATATGAGTTACGAAAAAAACGACCCTATAGATTCGCTTAAAATTGCTGAATATCGCTTAGATTTCCATATACACTGGTCGAATAACAATAAAATCTCACGAGGTGTCATGGGACACCCGGATGGAGCGAAGTATATTATGAACTAGTTAATTCCAACACGTCGAAAAAATACGATAATTTAAATGGATCTTTAAGAAAAGTTAAGTTTTGTAAAATAAAAAACTTTTTTTAAGAAATTTTTTTTCTACAATGTATTTTTTTTAAGAAATGGTACTATTTTTAAGAAGAAGTACTTCTGTAAATTCTAAATGAGACAAAATTAAATCATAGACACAATTTAATTTTTTATTTTTTTTCCTCTTTATTTAAACAAATTTAGCAGTAAATTATTAAAAGTGTTTACATAACACTACGACTAGTCTCAGAAGTATTAAATTTCTAGACTAACTAGGTGTTTGTTTATGTTTTTGATATTAATTAGTTATACATAAAGATTACATCATTTGATAGAAGCGTCTCATTAATTCATTCGGTTTGAATCTTTGAAGTCTTCTATTTAATTCGCCAGTGTCTAGTAGGCGCGGGATCAGCTCGTTTGGATGTTGTTCCAGTTTTAACATGTTGTTTTCTGCCTAGCGTTGAATCTCTTCCCTCACTGTTGTCATTCTGAGATCTCGATGCAGGTCACCGCTTCGAATATACCAAGGAGCTCGAACAAAGTCCCTTAGAATCTTATTCTGGAATCGTTGAATAACATTGATTTCTTCGTTTTTTTCACAACCCCACAATTGTATTCAATATATCCAGACAGGTTTCAGGATTTGATTATAGATTAGGATCTTATTATTTATAGTAAGGTTAGATGTTCTACCTATGAGCCAAGATAATTCTCTATATTTTAGTTTCAGTTCTTCGTGTTTAGTCTTTATATGGTCCCTCCACTTTAGTTTAGTACATACTTCCACTTTAGTACAAGGTACTTAGCTTTGTTGACAATTAGTACCAATTGATTATCAATGAATAGTGGGTATTGTATTATTTCCCTGGTTGAAAAATAAATGTGATTTGATTTGGAACTATTTATGTCTATTTTCCATTTCTCTGTTCATTGAGTCACCTCGTCTAAGGCTGACTGTAGTGTTTTTCTGAAGCTTCTCGCTCGGTTTTTCCTATAGTTATTAATACTGTGTCGTCCGCGATGGTGCCTGTTTCACATGTAGTACTAACTGGTAAATCTCTCGTAAATATCAGATATAGAACTGGTCCAAGTATACTGCCTTGAGGGACACCAGTGTTTATGGGATATATATGTGAGTAGTCGTTGTCTACCCTGACTCGGTAGTACCTTTCAGAGATGTATGATGTGAGAAAGAAGCAATAGCTCTTTGGTAGAATGAGGTTCAGTTTATACAATAAACCTCTGTGCCAAACTGCATCAAAAGGTTTTCATACGTAGAGGAATACTGCTGAACATATGTCTTTATTTTCGATTGAATTTTCAATTTTATGTACGATTCTGTGGACTTGCTCGATAGTAGAATGTTTCCTTCGAAACCCGAATTGATGGTTGGGAATAAGATTTTTTCTTTGTATTATTATTTTTAATCCACTACAAAAAAAGTTTTTCTAGGAGTCTACCAATAACTGGAAGTAGAGATATTGGTCTATATGAGTCCACGTCGTACGGAGATTTACCAGGTTTCAAAATCATAATTAGTAGCCCGGAAAATGTTTTAAGTTTATTGCTGCAATAAATATATTGGTTAGAGCGTCTATACCCTTCTCTGGAAGATTTTTTTTATCATTTCTGGCCTGATTTGATCAAAATCGGACGATTTCTTTTTTTTTTAGAGCTTTAATTTCTTGTATTACATCCTCCTTATTTATTTCTGGTATTTGTTCAGCATCATTATTTAGTGTGTTAATTATTGATAAAGTATTTTCATTAGCATTATAAAAAGTGTTTTGCCCACTTCCCTTGGTGACTTCTGAAAGGTGTTTTTAACTTCACTGGTTGCTTTGTATTTTTTGTCGCTTTCCAAAGACCATATCCCGAACTTTTGTCAGTGGACAATTCCTTCATGCGTTCTTTTAAATTTTTGATTATTATATCTCCTTATCATTCTTCTTAGACGTTGTGTTCTATTGTTTAGAACAGTTTTATCGTCAGGGGATCTTGTTTGGTGCCATCGTCTTCGAACTTTCCTTTTGTAGATTACCCATTTCCTTATGTAATATGGATACCTTATATATCTTGATTGATTTTTAGAGTTTGGTACACTTTCCCAAGCGGCTTGCTGTAGTACCGAAGTAAAGAAAAGTACTTGATCTTCAAGGTCATTTTCCGACAAAATTTCGCTGGCTATGTTAACTCTTTCATTAATTGTATGTTTATATAAAGTCCAGTCAGTTGATTGACTTGTTAGATTTCTCATCACTGTGGTTTCTTCTGCAGAGCAGGTAAGTGTTAAGTATATCGACGAGTGGTCCGAATTGAGATCAAAACCATCCCTCGGCTTCATATGACTTTTATATATTTTTCTGCTAACGAAAAAATCTAACAGGTCTGGGAGTTTAGTCGGGTCTGTTGGCTAATACGTACAGTGCTCACATACAGTGCTTTGAATTGCTTTAAATAGTTCCCTTCCATTTGTTGATGTCAATCTTGAACACCACATGCTTCGCGTTAAAATCCCCGCCCATGATAAATCTTCCCTTGTGTTTATTTATGAGGTTTGTATATATTTCATATTTTATATTGTGGCGGGGTGGACTATATACAACAGGTGTGATTGAAGTCCACAAGCCATCAATATTTATATTGACTGTTGTAGCTTGTATTTCCTCTGTGCAGTACTTACTATCTTCATGATGTTCTAGATTACTTCTAATAATAATAGCGCTACCTCCTTCTGCATTTTTGCTGGAGTGTATAGTGTGGTGTATGTCATAGTGTAGGATTCTTTTGTAAAGTGGGTTTCACTTATTAAGGCTATATCGATGTTCTCGTTTACCATTACTGCTAATAACTCATCCTTATGTTGTTTCAAACCGTTTGCATTCCATTCCATTAAATTTATTGCTTGCTTCATTCGAAATACTGAGTAAAATTTTGTTCAAGAGTCTTCAGTCTGTTTTCCATTTTGTGATTTGCAGACTCTATTTTATCTAATTTGGTCAATATTTGAGAAAGAATATCATTCTGGCCGGAGCTTAAATTATTGTTGTTTGATTTCAATGCTTCTGAATAACATCTTACTGTTTTGCTTGGGGTTTGAGTACGATTTTGCAGACTTTTGCTTGACGTATGAGAAGATTCCCGGTTTTGTGGTTCTTGGTTTTTCTATCTAGGGGCTTGATAAACACACTCCTGTTGGATATGCAAAGCCGGAGTTTTCTGTTTCGGAGTTTAGGTAGTTCTTTAGCAACTGCACAGCCTCATTTCCCCGCAGTTACAACTCTTAGCGTTTGTGGGTCGCTCTTTATCACATTCCGTAGATTTGTGTGTTTCCTGCTCAGCGTACATACCTGGGTTCCTTAGAGCAGTAATTTTTCGTGTGATTAAATGATTGGCAGTTCTTACACTGAGGAATATCTTTAGGTAGACGCATAGCCTCAATTTTAACTACTGTATCTAGGATCTTTATATTGTATATATTTGTGATATTCTCCGTAGGATCAAAAGATAAAACAAATAAGTCTAATGGTTTTTTGGTCCTGAACTTGTGTTTGTTAAAAGCATTTAGGATTTGGAATCCTTGGTTCTTTAAGTCCACAATAATTTCCTCAGGATCACAGGAGTAGTGTAAGTTTTTTGCAACTACTCTAATTGATCTTTCTTGTTTAATTTCGTATGAGTGCCATGTAATATTAGACTCATTGAGGGATTTCGTGATTTCTCTGTAGTATGTACTATCAAAAGTTGTTATTTTGTACATATTTCGATATTTTGATGTTAAAGTCCCCTTAAGATTCATATTTTATTTTACGCTGGAATTCATTAAATTTCTCGTTTGAATTTATAATTATCGGTGGAGGTCTTCTGATTTTCGGCAAGTTGTTTTCAGATGCTGAACTTTTGCTGGGACCTAGAGCATTTTGATTTGTATTTTGTATAAGTTTACACGACGAGGCACCGTTTGAATCGGGAGATTTGTGTTTCGTTGGGTTTGCATTCAATTTCTTAGCTTTTTTTGCTCGATTTTTTATGACAATCCATTCAGTTTCCTTTGCAAGGTCTTCTTCATCCGTTTCGTAAATGGAAATTTTACGTTTATCTGTATTTGATCCATTTGTTTCCTGTCTGTCGATTCTTTCAACTGGTATATGTTCATCAGAGACACCGATTGGGTTTCCGTTTACTTATCTTTTTAAATTTTCATTTTCCCCTTTTAGGATATTATTACCAATCTGCAATTGCGAGCAAACTGCTTCTAGGTATTCTATTCTCCGTATAAGTTGTCCGTTTTGTAGTTCCAATTCTTTGAGTTTACTTACTCTGAATTGGCCAACACTATTTCGTGGTGTCTCATTTGGTCTAGGAGTATCAATGCTCTCTAAATTTCCGCGAGTGTGAGTATAGCAACCGATGGTTAGCCAAGCCAAACACCGACATTACGAATACTTCATCTTTTGTATATGTGGCAACGGCTTCCAATACCACTAAACAACACTGTACTGTTTGGACAGTTGTTAGTCAGCTGTTTTGTGAGCGCGATCCCAGTTTGTTTATGTGGTTGAGTGGGTTTGCATTCCCAGTTTGTTTATGTGGTTGTTTAATGATAATTAATTAGTGAAAAAACAACTTACGACCTTGGAAGTCAAATTTTAAAGTTTAATAATACGGGGAAAAACGCGATACTTTAACATACGAATACACCGAACTTTATACCGTAGTGAGTTATAGTGGGTTGATGCCTGGACAACTTCTGTATCCAGGAATATTTTTGTTTTGTTTGCGAGACTACAAAAAACACGACTTGTTGTTACACACAATCTTCATAGACACAATGTAATATTTAAAACTTATAAAATCATAAGAAAATATAGAATTGATGCAAAAAGAGGTGGGGGAACTGCTATATTAATCAAGAATAACATACAATACTACAGTTACGATAACAAAAGTATATATTCGCTAGATGCTTTAGAGCTGTGATAGGCAAAACCGAACGCACGCAAACACAAACATATTATGTGCTTGTGTGCGGTCTCAAATGCACAGGCACAGATATACTGATGTTTCGAATCAAACATACCCAGTTGGCCACGTCTTCAAGACATCCTCAAGGATAGGTGCAAGACCATACTAATTCGTTGAAGAAACGTGGGTGACGTTCATACAAATCATCGACGAAATTTTCATACAAGTGTCCGCAAAGTCGTGCAAGTCCTGATGAGCGACACCGTCGCTCAGATCATCGTTGACCACTTCATACATGTAATTGTCGTCTACATTGTCGCTGATGACAATATAATCGAAGTTTGTTATATATGATCGACGACGACCAGATTATTGACAGATTTCTATGCAATTCGTCGATGATTGCTTCAACGACATTGTAGTATTACTTACCCATATCAACTACAGTGAAAAATTTTAAGCATTGAAATTTAAGTTGCTGTTGCACATACATGTATTAAATTTTTAATTCATTTTTCAAACAGAACACAAACAAACAAATTTAAAGAAATATGTAATTAAAAAGAGGATGGTAAATTAGTTGTTGTTGCTTAGGCGGGCATTGTATTATTTGTTGTACTTTTTTTCATACGATTTCCCCTCCGTGTTGGTAGCTTTTATAAAATTAAAGAAAAGTAATTAGATTTGAATATATATAATAAAATAATATTGATTTGTATTATATTATTCAAATATTATTTATATTATATACATATAGCAATATGTCAAAAATGACTTTTTGCGAAAAATAACTTTTTTATTGTTCAATATGAATCTTTGGGGACTCAGAAACAATATTTATTCCACGAGTTTTTTAAATTTGGGTTTTCTGAGAAAGTACCGTTATTTTTATGTTACTCACGATAATCGTTTATTTGACTCTTAAAACCTTAAAATTTCATTTGACAATGTTCTGCAATTTTGTCTAAAAATATTAGATGATAATTTTTGTTGAATGTGTCAACTTTGAAAAATTGCAAATAACGGTCCAGTTTTATAATTTTTTAACAAACATGTAAATCGCGCCATCTTGCGGCAACATTTTGCAACATTTTTTGAAATATAAAACAAGCTTAGCTCAGAACGCGTCCACAGAGGTATCAGTGATAAAAATCGGGAGTAAAGTACGAAAAATATAGACTAAAGTGTTTAAAAGTAGACGGACTTTTTTTTAAAAATTAGTTGTATTTCAAAATATAACACAGTTTAACCATTTTCGTGGGCTTAAAAGAAATGATTGCAGGTTATAGAATGGTCAATAATAGTAAAATGTTTCTATTTAAGTGAAATACATCAACGATTTTTTTATAGTGAAAAATAGGCAAATAAAAATTGCACTCTTTATTTTACATTATTCAATTCTATAAAGAAATATAATCTGCAAATTTTTGAGTGCTTTTTTAAAGAAATTTTTTTTTGTTATTTAAATGGTTAAAATTCAGTATAGGAGTGTAAATTTTTTAACTTTTCTTTTAGTTCAGCCTCCAAATCAATAGTTTTTGTTTGCCATATTTTTTGTCCATGATATTTGTAATGTTTGCTTCTCAAAATGTTTATTTGTTTTTTAAGAATTTTTATTCTGTGACTTTGTAACTCGATGTCTGATAATTGTGTTAGTAAGTCACACAATTCAATAGGTTCATCTATCTGATCTATATTTTGAAACAGAATTTTACTATCTGATCGTCGTTTTTTATTTGTTGATTTCTTTCTATATTTTCCAATCTTATCATTCGTTCTGTAGCATTCCACCTTGCATTTTCATGAATATGTTTTCTCATTAAAGTTTTACCTTTTTCCACCTCATCTTTGGTCTGATCGAAATGCTGCAAATCAAAAATATAATGAATGCATTTGTTTTGGCGAACTTTCACTTGCTGGCACCTTGTATAGATTTCTTTGTGAGGCGCCATGTCTTCGTTTCTCTTCACCATTGCAAAAACTCTTTCAACATTAATGTTGCTGTGGAATGAATATACATCATCGATTGGTCGATCTATATATATCTTTAACATGGATTCCTTTGCAGCTACCAAAGCGCTTTGAAAGATCTGGTTTTCCATGTTCATAGAAATCAAATCAAGTTTATTTTTATTGAAAGCAAAATAAAACTTTGGTGGAACCAAATTTAAGAACTCCGTTTGGCTAATGTATCCACTTTCCATATAACTAAATTTTTCAGTAAGCATTTCCTTGAAGTCATGATGATCAGAAGCAACAATTGCTTCACTACTACTGACATGTTTAAGTGGTTCAATGCATGTTGCATGGATAAGTACACACATTTTGAGCTGTTGTAGAAAATCATTGTCCGTAAGATATTCGCGAATTATTTTCGCTTCATTGTAGGCCTCAGGATATTTGTTAGTGAACTCCAGCAACACATCTTTTAATTTTAATATTTGCCATGCTAAATCGGATATAAACATGAACCTGTGTCCTGCCAAGTCCCCAACGCTTTTTGGATGCGATATTCCTTTCTCGGTTTGGAAGTTCCTAAAATCAGCCGATATCGGATGAAACGCGGCGTTTTTTAAATTCATAGTTTTTGCTATGTATTTGATTGTATCAAAGAGTAAACCAAGTAGAGTTGTATCAAAGAGTACTAGTGACTTTACCTTTCTCATTATACCATGTATAATAAACGAGTACTTTCTTAATTTTCATTGAAATTGTTAAATTTGCAAGAAAGAGGGTCAATTGTTTTTTAAATGGCACAAATACGGCTAAAGATTTTTGTCCAAAATTGCACATACTTGGAAAAAACTTCAGTATCTAAAATTCCACCAAGGCGCTTCACGTCACAAAGCTTAGTTTGGACGTAATGAATTGAGGAAGGTAAAAAAACCAAAAAATTTTGGATTTTTTCCATTTTTCTTGAAGTTTTTTCAATTTTTTTTCCAAACGAAACATTGTACTGCGAAGCGCCTTGTTAGAATTTAAGATTTTAAGGTTCTAAACGAGAAATAGAAAATTTTGGCCAAAAATCTTTAGCCGTTTTTGTGCCATTTTAAATGAAAAAGTCGTAAATCTACCTTTACCACTTATTATTATAATAATTTTTTTTCTCTCAGTGTACGAATGAAATATTGATCTTAAATGAAAGGCTACTAACCCAGTTTATTGTAAAAAAATTAAAAAATTCCAGTTTTTCGGATATTAATAAAATTACAGGAAAAAATTCGTAATCAGTTGAAAAATCAATGACAACAAGAACACCCTATAATTCACGTATCATGTAATTGAGGGCCACCCTAATGAGCATTTCAGATAGCCGAATGTATCCCCAAATCAGTACATATAATTTGGTACATATATCTTTAAATTGGAAAAACCACTTTTTTTGACATATTGCTAATTATATATTCAAAATAATTATTTGTACTCACTAATCAAATCAAAAATTACTTCACCCTTCAGAATTTACTTTCACCCAGTGTTTGAATGTACTCAACGAAAATGACTCAAATCACAAACAATTTTGATCTTTCTGGATTTGGATTAGCACATTTTTGTAAATAATAATCTGTCGCTGAGTACTCACAAAAATACAAATGAGTTCATGTTAGAGCAGCGATCCAAATCCATTTTCTGTTTGATTTTGCTCAAGTAGAAAATAAAACGACAATACTTTAGTTGTGAGTCGGAGAATAAAAACAACGAACAGAAACCAAAAAAAAAACTTAAAAAAAATACAAAAAATACAAAAACAACATCAATTTTCAAACTAAAACAAATATTTGTTTTTCATTGTATCCCACGCAAAATCAAAGAAACGAAATTTCTTCTCTTCACTATTTCCAATTTTCTGTTTTGTTTTGCTTTACACTCATAATGTCTTTTATTTTACTTAAACTTTGAGTCTCAAAGCACGAAGACTGTGGTCATAAAAACACGATTGTCTGTGGTTTCTCTGTGATCAACTCACATTGTTTTCGTATATTACTCAACAATGGTAATCCAATTTCTAAAATCTATAAATACAACTCAAAAGAAATCCAAGTAATCCAAATTCATTGCGTTAGTCGATCTTCGTGGATTTTGGATTTCTATGTCGATGATCAAACTAAGATAAATATGAAATTGGATTTTGTGAGTAAATTCAAACACTGCTTTCACCGCCAAAACAACCTTCCAGCACGGATTCTATAGAGAAACTGAATGTTTTACTCAGGTTTCTCTTTTTTTGTCGTTATTGACCCGTTACTAAGTTTTTATTTTTGTTGATTTTGAAGACGTTTAACATACATAACGTTCTTTCTTAGAACTTGTTGTTGGAAGTGTCGCCCCGACTGTCGTCGATGGTCATTTACTAATCATCAGTTAAGCAATTTGTCTATGAATTGATTGTTCGAAGACAAATTCTTGTATTGAATCATTCCAGATCTTTTCAGCGACATATGTCGGCAGCGTAAAGTCTTAAAGACATAGTTGACGATCAAATCATGTGAGACGACTTGTCCTACTGGGTAGTTGTTGTGTATATGTGAGTTGCCGATCGTGTGTGTGTGTGGAAAATACGATTATTGTCTGCCTCGCGAAGCTATGGGTTGGTTACCACTGCTTTAGAGACACGCGCCATAAAGATACCCGTTGACTGCAACAACTTTTTACTTGTACTCTCCGGCCGGCAATAAAAATTCAATTCGAGCAGATTTGCGAAAACTATTTGATTCTATGAATCTTTAAAATTCAAATAATTACTACGTACTAGCGGGAGACTTGAACTGCAAGCGCGCAGAATAAGGCAATACTGTTAATAACGCAAAAGGCAATAACCTAAAAGAATGGTTGCCGGAAATCGAATAGAATTCAGATGCAAGCTTTACGCTTCTGTAGCACCATCCTTTCCGCGATCGAGCTCATGCAAACTTTACTCTTCTGTAGCACCGTCCTTTCCTCGATGGGGCTCATACCACGATTTATACATAACGAATTTTGACAACTTTGAATGAGGGGACAACGTTCAAATTGAACTTTAAAAGGACAAATTGGAAAAGGTTTAAGAAGGTGGTAATGCTGAAAATCAAGTTAGAAACAGTTATACCGAACTATCGAAATTTAACGAATGATGAAATAGATGTATATATAACTAGTTTACATTTTCTAATATCAACGGCCATTGAAAGTACGGGGCCCAAATTTAAAGACAAAGATGTCTTTTCAAAATCTTCTAACTGCATAATTAAAAAATTGCACTCAGAAAAAAGTAAAATATTAATCATGATAAAAAGACATAATAGATTAGAAAAAAGACTTACGCAATTATCATTAAACACCTTAAAAGCAAAACTCAAACTGATTAAAAAACTATTGAATGAAAATTTTATATTAATAGGTAATAAAGAAATTCAGGAAAACCTGGAGAGATTAGATCATAGAGATCCAGTAAGAATGTTCCAAGGTAGGAAAATATATAAAAAATTAAACCACTCAATTTAACTAAAATAGTTTTGCACGAATCTAAAAGGAATATACTGGAATAAACACGCAAAATCTAGAAAAGGATAATACGGACAACCTAGTAAGAGGAAATGCATGATGCAATAGGAGCTTTTCTGGAATCAATACATTCATATAAGGATTTCGATGAAAACAATAATAATCAAACTAGTCGGCATTCGCCGATGATATTGTTATTTATGATGCTGATAAGACAATATCTAACATTAATGAAGGACTTCAAAACTCATTCAACAAAACTCATTCAGAGTATGGCCTTGGTTGGTATTTAAAAATACACACTAACAAGTGTGAGACTATTGTATTTCGGCCACCAGTAGGAAAATGTAATAACGACGTAAAACGGAATTGGAAACAATTCGGAATCAAATCAAACCTTTCGAATACCAGCATTGAGAACAAACACAAAATTAAATATCTAGGGGTGTGCCTGAACAAATACTTATACTTTTATGACCATATAAAGGAGATAGTTCAAAGGCAAGGAAAGCTTTTTTTTATAAAGTATACAGGCGTCTTTTTCATTCTAAACATATAAATTCCCGTGTCAAAATTATTATGTATCAAACGCTAATTCGTTCTGTCATAACATATGGTTGTTCTGTCTGGTCAAACGTGCAGTCAGCTTCCATTTGAGTGTGGCCCACTTCAAGAAACTTTTTTTTTTTTTTTTGTTTTTTTTTGTTTTATTTTTACAATATATTAATTTAAACCCTTCAATTTCTGGTCCCAGCGCCTGATGGCATTGTAGGGACTTGTTGGCAATATGTAAATCTTAAAGTACAAATTAAAGCTTAGTACGAAAGGTAAGTTATAAATATTAATGAAAATTTTTTTTATGTAGTTGATAACATAATTAACAATAAGAAATTATAATATAAACCATAACATTTGTACATATATAACATAATGGCAAACATTTACATCAGAAGCGTTTCAAGCAAGTCAAACAAATACTGCCTGCAAGAATTTTTAAAAGTTGAAATTCGGCTTTTTGATTTTATTTCCATAGGCAAATGATTATATGCATGCGAGCCTGTATAATCAATGCGCTGCTTTGTCTTCTCCAATCTACATAATGGCATTCTCAAATTTGCAGCGTTCCTTGTATTGACCTGAATCTGGTTTTGTGAAAATGAAATTTTGTGGTAACCTATGCCATGTATACACTAAAGCATAGAACGAGTCAGCTTGATTTCTTAACAAACATAACATTTCAAAATACGTACAGTACTTGTAAACATTTTTTACTACACATCTTCCCTAAAACATAACAACAGCCAAAGCAACCCAAAATTGACGAATGATTACTCGTTTTTGAGGGAATGTTACGAAGTTGTTGATTCACAGCAAATCATCAACTTACAAGTGTATCAAACTAACATCTATGTATGTATAGTACTCATGTTGTTTATGCATGGTCTATCCTCGCGCAACAAGCTATAATAACATGAACACTGTTCTATTGCACTTGCTGCCTTCTGTGTCAGTGTGGCAATGAAACATTGAAGGAACGCGGATAGCAAAACATCGCTCTCTGTATACTAATTGATGTGCCTGTGTATGTATTAATTTTTATACTTTTTTTAAATGTTTATATGCTATTTCATAGTACATTCTTTCTTTCCTTTTATAATATTTAATAGCTTATTCACATTTACCGCGTTTCAGCTGAAACGCCGGCGTTTCGCTCTCTTGAAATCATTTTGAAACCATGGTGTTCACATTATGCTTTTTTAAACTACTGTGGTTTCATGTGACATTTCTCAATTCTGTTTTGTGTTTTCTGTATTGAGTGTAAACAACACAAACGCACATTTGTGAATAAAGAAATATAAAATAACATTGATACATACATATGATACATACATTGATAATAACATTGATACATACATACATAAATCACATTGCAATAAGTACTTACCACCACAAAGCAAACTAGAAATGTAAACAAACATATTTGTTTTCCCTCATTTTTCTGACATTTGCTTTGAACCAGCAATGGAAATTTTTTCATTTTACTCCTTTTTTTAACAACTATTGGAGTACAATACTGTGCTCTCTCTCATTTTTACTGTGGTTTCAAACAAAATACAGTAAAAAGAGCATAATGTTTGCGTTTTTTTTGTATGGAAATAAGTGCCAATTAAAGTGTGTTTCGCTGAAATCGTCGAAAGAGAGCGAAACGCCGGCGTTTCAGCTGAAACGCGGTAAATGTGAAAAGGGTATTAAGTCTATTTTATGGATAAATGAATTGAAAATGTGATATATGTACTTATATATTTATTTTTGTATTTAATACCAGATCTACGTGAATTGTTTTGATTAGTTTTTATTGGTACTATTTTTCTTTTGAAGTATTCTAAGTTTTTTTTTATGTTTTAAGTTTAAAGATGTTAGTAGTTAACCACATTAAATAATAAATTAATATTTATATTACTTCTACATTAAAGAAATCTATTTTTTCCATTATGTTTACTACATCAAAATAGCTTTACATGCTTAACAAGTTTGCAAAGAATATACATATGTTTGTATATAACAGCAGAAATGTTGTATAATGCTTCATGTAAAACAACACAACAGTTGCTATTGTTTTCCACAATATTATACTACTTGTGCTTTGTTACTGGGATTGTTTGACGAAAGCAACTGTCGCACAGATACACATATGTTATCTACAAGCGGTACAAGCTATCATAACATTGATAATATTCTACTGCACTCGCTGCCAACTGACAGTGTGGCGCTGAAACGATGAAGGAAAGAAAGAGCGCTCTCAACGCAGCATGTGGTTGATTGTGGTATACGACAAACAATAATACCTGATATCTATGCAAACCATAGATAGGCAAAACACCTTTGCACCTTACATCTCTATATAATGCTATTGTTGAAAAAGATCTTGGCAAATTGTATAACTTTCAAAGCCTTAGTTTGCGTGCGTTGCAGAGACTTCATCGATGTGCTACTCTTATTATATCCATATGTTATAGCCATGTAATTAACGTGGGATTGTATTAAAGCATGATATATCATGAGCTTAGATCTTTCTGTGAGCTTGTTCTTGAGTTTAAATAAGATGCCAATTGCAGGTGCTATTTTCCTTTTTAGTTCATATATGTGCAAATCCCATGATAAATTGTTTTGCAATATAACTCCCAAATATTTTACATTTCCCGTCTCACTAATAGATTTTCCATCAACATAAACACTAAAACTTGTGTCTATACACGCATTGTGTGGCCTAAACCTTATTAATTGCGTTTTATTTGGGTTTATCAATAAATCATTTATTTTAGCAAATTCAAATAACAGTGCGGAATCTCTTTCAATGTGAGTTTTTAAAACTAAATCATATTTATAGGGATAAAATAAACATACATCATCTGCAAACATAAATAGCTTTCCCGTCAATCCAAGGTTTTTTAAATCATTCAAGTAAATGGAAAACAGTAACGGCCCTAAGCAACTACCTTGCGGCACGCCGTATGTCACAGATCCCATATTACTTTTTTTTGTCATTTATTTGAACAAACTGTTTTCTGTTACAGAAATAGCTTTTGAACAACAAAAGTTCACGACCCTGAATGCCGTAGCAGGACAATTTTTCCAGTAAAATCTTATGATCAACGTGGTCAAAAGCTTTTGTAAAGTCGAAAAATATTCCTGCTACTGCACTGAACCCTTCATCTGAACCATTACATACATATCTTACTACATTTAGCACGGCTTCCTGTGTACTGCAGCCTTTTCTAAACCCAAACTGAAAATCATACATCATTCCCTTCATTTCCATGTATGCAAGAAGTTTATTATGCAGTAATTTTTCAAATATTTTATCAATTGTCGATAGAACAGCAATAGGTCTAAAATTGCTAACACTTATTGCATTTTTTTCTTTGGAATCGGTACTACCTTATGAACTTTTAACGCATCGGGGTAGTCCGAAGAATTTATCATTTTATTGAAAATACTGGTCAAAATTGGCGCAATTTCATGTCTACATTCCTTAACGAATTTAGGCGGAATACAATCATACCCCGGACTCTTATTTGTTTCCATATTAACTATAACATCCATACAATAGAATTTAAAGAAAAACGGTGTTATGATTGCGACAGAGTGCGTAATGAATTCCACGTATCATTTGGATCTTTTACAATTTGTTGTTTTAGTTCACTAACGGATTCTAAAAAGTAGCTATTTAATATATCAGCTTTCTGTTGGTATATATATATATATAATTTGGCCCTGAGGATCTTCGAGGTTTATACAATTGCTTTTCATACGACCAAGTGTATGATTTATAAAATTCCAACCTTTTTTCGGGTTATTTCCAGCCTTTTGCATATTGTCAACGTAGTAGTTTTCCCTGCAGTCATTCTCAGCAATTTTGATTATCTTACTTAGTCGCCGTAGAATGTCGGTTATTTTACCTTTATTTTCTTTATTTTTAGATTTACGTCTCTTTCTTAACATTTTTTCCTTGTACATTATCAGCACCTGAAGATTATCATTAACCCAGGGAGTAAGCTCAAAACGTAACAGCCGCTTACTATTTGTTGTTGTCGTTGCATGATTTATTGCACTATCAAGACAAAAAATTAGTTTGTCCGTTAACACACTAGCATCTGCAGAATGATATTCACTCGGTAAAATGGTTCTCAAATAATCTTTGCCTTTTTAACTTTGTTTATAGCTTTAACTCTACAGAAAAGCATATTGTGATCGGAAAGCTGGCATTCTACAGAATCAACAAAAATAATTTCCGAAAAATTACTAAATATATGATCGATGCAAGTTTTGCTAGCAGGCCTTGTCACTAAATTGTGCACACTTTGGCAATCAAAATTTTGATACATTGATAAAAGATCAGCATAATGTGGGTTTTGAAACGTGTCAATATTAGAATCACCAATTGTAACAATTGGACTAAATAACTAGGCACATTGCACTTTTGTGATCTATAATAAGACATTACCCTTATAGGTTTGCTATTGAGTTTGAAATTGCATAGATTTATAATTATAAGTTCCACAAAATTATCACTTTCACACACCTGAATAGAATAATCTATTTGTTCATTTATATACAGGGATGTGCCACCATATCCATCCATTGTACAACAATGAACACTTGAGAACCCTGTAATATTGTATAATTGCGTTAAATCCTTCTGAAACCATGTTTCCTGAATTGCTATTATATCTGGTAACTTGGGCATAATAGATATCATCGTTTTAAATTTGTTGAATTTTTCTATAGACGAAACGCTTCTGATATTAATGCTTAGTATATTTAAATAATCTTTATTTGTGGTATTGAAACTATTTTTAAATTGAAAAAAAATTTTAAAATATTGATTTTTGTTCATGAATATAAATTGTTATTTAAATGAAAACAAAGTAAATTAACAAAAGGTAAATTAAAGAAAATATTTTAACTATCTAGGCTGGGGACTCATACTGAGCACCATCTTCAGAACCAGAACCATCTTGATTTAAGCCACCTACTTCCTCATCTCTAGCTATGATCCGTGATCTTCGTTGCCAATTGTTGTTTGTTGCTGCATTTAGTAACATTTCGTCAACATCTTCCTCACATCGTAAAATTTGTTGCCTTGAAATATCACTTTTCTTGCAGAATACATTCCCATTTCTGGAATAGATTTGTTGAAAACCAACTGTTTTTAAAGATTTTGCGTATTGCAATAAATTCATTGTTTCTTTACTGTGAAAGTCGTTAACAAATATCTTCTTTGTATCTTCATTTTCTTTTAATTTTGATTTTGCTTCCATTAGCTTTCCTTTATGGACTTTTGAAGAAAATTTAACAATAACAGTTTTTTTATCAGTGTATCTGCTTTTGTTTTTCAAAAAAAATGCATCATCGACAGCCTGTGATTCCAATACAACACCAATACTTTTTGATAAATCAACAACTGCATCAACGGCTTTTACATCATCGCCCACATTTAAGCCACTGATTATACAATTGTTTTTTACGCGGTCATCATTAAAAGTTTTTACTGAAGATTTCAGATTTTTTATTTCATCTTTTAATTTTATGTTTTCCTTTTCGATTTCTTTAATTCTCTTTTTATTTTCAGCAACATCTTTAAATACCTCATCGAACTTCTCCGACATGAAATTTATCGACCCGGTCAACTGATCCAATTTATCTAGTCTCTCTAACTTTTTTAGTTCTATTCTTATTGTTTTTAACTCTTTTCTAATGTTTCCATCATCTTCATCATTACAAGTTTGACAGTTAAATATCTCAGTCTCATTGTTCAACAACCTCTCAAACTCTCCGACTTAAATCAGAACACTGAGAGTGGAATATTTTCCCGCACTTACCACATTGAATAAAGTCATCGGATTCCTCTTTAACTACTTTCGCACAGCGAGCACAAAGTATTTTTTTGTTTGCAATGCTTCGACGAGCGCTTTGCTTTGGCATGTTTATTTCACTGTGTGCTAATAGCAGATGATTTGAAATGTTTATTTACACAGAGATTCATTTTGTGTAGTAAAATTTACCCGTTTATTGCCACGTTGGGGTGAGCCCGATCTTGATCGTTTTCGTGGCTCTCTGCAGTTTCGTGCAATATGACCAGGTTTGTCGCAATTGTTGCTTACTGCAGGGCTTACTTCCGCCTGATAACGCCTTGCTGAGGGTTCGGGTCATTTCTTTAAGATCGTTTATGGCACCCTTCAAATCTGCTGCCTCCGACTCTATTTCAATTTTTCTAACTCTTTGTATTTGAGGCTTGGGCACAAATTTCGCTGTCGCCCGTGCCAATGCGAACGAAACAGTTTCGGCGAATGTAGCTTTTTGTGTGGCACACGTCACGTATTTTATGTCAGGATCACGGATGCCGTTGACGAATGCTTCAATCTTAAATTGATCCAAGAATGGGTGGGACTCAACAGGATAAGTCATCAACACCAAACGCTCCACCTCGGTTGCGAAGTCCTGAAGCGTTTCATTATACTTTTGCACTAAATTTCGCCTAAAAAAAACTGGCAACCCTGCTTACATCCAGTTATCTGATGAGCTGGATAGTCAATTAGAAAAATTTTGTCTCTACCTCTACTTCTCATGCCAGATGTAGAAGCCATCACTTTTACGAGAAATAAAATTGTTCACTAGAAGAAAGAATAAATGACACAGATTGACACTAACTAAAACAAAGAGTACGTGTTAGTAGGTACCGACCTAATTAAAATAAAAATTTCTTTTGTAGTTAATATTTAGTGGTTTTTTTTTAAACTCGATCACACGAACGTAGAACAAAATACGACTTTCACTGTTCAGTGAATACTTCTCAACTGACCAAGAAACAAAATCATAAAAGCAAGAACCACCTAGCTATCCTTTTCTTTTTTTTAATAACACTCTGAACCCCTGGACTTCTACTTAAAATATAACAATAGGTAGTATGGTAACCTAATACATTTTTAAACTAGTTTGGTTTTACCTGCTTGGGGTCGCCAGTGATACAGTATGAGGAAAAATAGATACATACCTGACATAAAAAAAACATTGTGGGTCTAAAATTAACGGTATACGTACCATAGCAAACATATTTAAATGAAATAGGATTCCAAAGTACAAGTATTTGCCCATAATAAGCAATTATAATACAAATGGCCGTCGGTGGTGCTATGGTTAGTGTGCGCGGCTCTTATACATGAGATCCTGGGTTCGAACCCGGCTCTGACCACCTTCAAGTTTTCTTTCGGCGGCGGTGACCTCGTATAGTGACGGCGACACTATCGAGTATCTAGCCATGAAAAAGCTTCTCAAATTACCGTTCGGAATCGGAATAAAACTGTAGGTCCCAATCAGTGAGTGAAAACTGGAAAGCGCACAGCTCAGTGATTGTGAGAAGTTCTCCCCAGTCCCTTCATGGGATGTAATGGGAAACCATTTATTATTTTTTAATACAAATAACGCATCTTCGCTCTCAGGGGTACCTAGTCACGTTTTTAGGGACATCGGCTCTATTTTTTGGGTGTCAGTACTAGTTGCGTATTTATTGTGTGGAATATAAAATGTTAAAAAATATGGCCTTTAATTTGATGTATGACACGGGAAAATAGCTTTAGCCGTTCCAGAGATATGGGTCGCCGAAGTCGCCAAACTGCCAAAAAATCGAGATTTTCAAAACTTTGAGGCCCCAGAGGAACGGGTTAACATCTTCCAATTGTGCTCAAACTTCGGCAATCTTAAAATTTATCAAAATGAAATATTTTAGGGGGTGCCCCCAAAAAAAATCCGACATCGATTTTTTAAAACCACCATAGTGTCAAGTGAATAATTGGTGAAGGAAACAACAAGTTATTGCATGAAGATCAGTCTAGAGCTTCAAGTGGAAATAATACCTCAAATGTATTATCATCTGATAGTGGTCCGTTTGGTGAACCAGTTTTGAATTGTGTCTCAAGAATAACTGAAAAAAGTGAATTGCTATTTAGAGTGCTACCAGTGAAACTTTATGGGCCAAATTGTGTTGTGGAGACTTATGGATGAAGGCTCATCGGTCACTATGATGGATAGTTCACTGGTGAGACAACTTGGACTTCAGGGAAGACAAAACAAATTAAATTTGAGCTGGTATTGTGGCAAGTCGTCTCAAGAGGTAGCCACAGTCGTCGATCTACATGTGAGTGGCGTAAATAAGCAACTTAAATATGATTTGAAATGTGCTGATGGTGTCTCAAATTTGAAGTTGTCCAATCAGAGTTTCAATGCGGAGTTGATAAAGAATCATGGCATTCCTATAGCCTCATATGGCGATGTGGCTCCAAAATTGGTCATTGGATTGGACCATTGCCATTTAGGATTGCCCGATGAGATAGTTCCGTTGGAGGAAGCTGGTCCATATGCTGCCAACACTACTTTAGGGTGGATTGTTTTCGGGAAAATGGATGGAGGTAACCCTACAGCCCGCAGTTGTTTGCTGACAGCACAGCTGAGTCGAAAGACGATTCTACAAAGAGGGTCGCCGGAAGATTTCAATCCAAACTTCTGTGATGGCAAGATGACGTAGTCCTGCCGGATAGCTATTCCATTGCTCTTAAGGTATGGAGCGAAAGATGAAGAATCACCAGTTTGGCGTGGAATATAAAAATATAGTTGCTGAATACGAGAAGAAAGTGTATGTACGGAAATTGCCACCAAATGAGGCTCAAGCCTATTACCCGAGGGCATATTACTTGCCCCATTTTGGAGTTGTTAATCCCAATAAGCCAGAGAAAATTCGTTTGGTGTTTGATGCTGCTGCCAACGTAGAAGGAGTCTCATTTAATTCAAAATTGTTGAAAGGCCCTCAACAATATAAACCATTGCCTTCAGTACTATTCAATTTTCGGGTTGGCGCAATAGGTGTTTGTGGGGACATAAAAGAAATGTTCCATCAAATCATCGTGGCTCCAAAAGATCGATGTTCCCAGAGATTTTTGTGGCGTGAAAATGAAATTCGTCAACCAAATATTTATGAAATATTCGTGATGCAGTTTTGAGCTGCCTGTTCGCCGTGTGTTGCCCAATATGTGAAGGAGAAAAATGCTCTAGAATATCGAGATCGTTTCCCAAGAGCCGTGAAGTCAATATTGGATCACCATTATGTTGACGATTTTGTGGACAGTTGTGACAACGCATCAAAAGCTATCGAAATAGCGAAGCAAGTTCGTGATATACATTAGTCTGCTGGGTTTGCACTGCGTCGGTTTACTTCAAACTCGTCGGATGTGATCGTGGCTCTTGAAGGTGATTCGGTGCAGAACCTCAGTTTTGAAGGAGCTGTAAATGAATTTGAGGCATCCGTAGAAAAAATTCTGGGCATATATTGGCATCCGGGAGACGACACATTCAAATTTATTTTTAAATTGCATCGAGTAAATGCAGAAATTATAAACAGCCAAAAGGTGAGCTGCTCAGTGTTATCATGTCCGTATATGATCGAATTGGGTTTTTGTGCCATTTTATGATAACTGCAAAATTGTTATTGAGAGAAATTTGGAGAAGCAACACACGTTGGGAGGAAATTGCCTGAAGGGACTAGAAGTCATCTAGGATAATTGGCGGCAGGAGCTGAATAACGTTGCTCATGTCCATGTACCACGTTTTTATTTTGGAAATGGTATGCCTGGTGTGTTGGAGCTACATGTATTTGTCGATGCCAGTGAAGACGCATTTGGTGCCGTGTCATACTGGCGATATATAACAGCTAGTGGAGAAAGTTGTGTCTCCTTTATTTCAGCTAAGTCTAAATGTGCTCCAATGAAGACCATGACCATTACTACTAGCCGTCGTATTGGGAACAAGATTGGTGTGCACTATATTGGAGGAACACTCACTCAAAGTTGCCCGAAGTATTTGTTGGAGTGATTCTACAACTGTTATAAATTGGATTGGATCTGAAAGCAGAATATGTAAGCCATTTGATGCCCATAGAATCACAAAAATCTTGGATTCCACTCGCCCAGATGATTGGAGATGGTTGCCTACAGACCTTAATGTTGCAAACAAGACTACAAGGATGAAAAGCAAAGTTGACTTTTCTAATGAGACGCGATGCTTCCAGAAGCCTCAATTTATATATAGCCGCGAAGATGTTTGGCCAGCGCATGTACAAGATGATTCCTGCGAAGAAGAACTGCGTCCTAAATTTGCATTATTGATTAGTTTAAATTTAATCATTGATTTTAATCGTTTCTCAGGCTCAAACGTACTATGGCATGGGTACTGAGATTTGTTGATTGCTGCCGTAAGAGAAAGATTAATAATACTACAACTTGCCTGACTGCTATCGAATTGCGATGTGCAGAAAAAATTAATTAAAAATTTTAAGATCTGGTGGTAACATACCGAAATGTAACGACCGGTATCAACAACTGCATCAACGGCTTTTACATCATCGCCCACATTTAAGCCACTGATTATACAATTGTTTTTTACGCGGTCATCATTAAAAGTTTTTACTGAAGATTTCAGATTTTTTATTTCATCTTTTAATTTTATGTTTTCCTTTTCGATTTCTTTAATTCTCTTTTTATTTTCAGCAACATCTTTAAATACCTCATCGAACTTCTCCGACATGAAATTTATCGACCCGGTCAACTGATCCAATTTATCTAGTCTCTCTAACTTTTTTAGTTCTATTCTTATTGTTTTTAACTCTTTTCTAATGTTTCCATCATCTTCATCATTACAAGTTTGACAGTTAAATATCTCAGTCTCATTGTTCAACAACCTCTCAAACTCTCCGACTTAAATCAGAACACTGAGAGTGGAATATTTTCCCGCACTTACCACATTGAATAAAGTCATCGGATTCCTCTTTAACTACTTTCGCACAGCGAGCACAAAGTATTTTTTTGTTTGCAATGCTTCGACGAGCGCTTTGCTTTGGCATGTTTATTTCACTGTGTGCTAATAGCAGATGATTTGAAATGTTTATTTACACAGAGATTCATTTTGTGTAGTAAAATTTACCCGTTTATTGCCACGTTGGGGTGAGCCCGATCTTGATCGTTTTCGTGGCTCTCTGCAGTTTCGTGCAATATGACCAGGTTTGTCGCAATTGTTGCTTACTGCAGGGCTTACTTCCGCCTGATATCGCCTTGCTGAGGGTTCGGGTCATTTCTTTAAGATCGTTTATGGCACCCTTCAAATCTGCTGCCTCCGACTCTATTTCAATTTTTCTAACTCTTTGTATTTGAGGCTTGGGCACAAATTTCGCTGTCGCCCGTGCCAATGCGAACGAAACAGTTTCGGCGAATGTAGCTTTTTGTGTGGCACACGTCACGTATTTTATGTCAGGATCACGGATGCCGTTGACGAATGCTTCAATCTTAAATTGATCCAAGAATGGGTGGGACTCAACAGGATAAGTCATCAACACCAAACGCTCCACCTCGGTTGCGAAGTCCTGAAGCGTTTCATTATACTTTTGCACTAAATTTCGCCTAAAAAAAACTGGCAACCCTGCTTACATCCAGTTATCTGATGAGCTGGATAGTCAATTAGAAAAATTTTGTCTCTACCTCTACTTCTCATGCCAGATGTAGAAGCCATCACTTTTACGAGAAATAAAATTGTTCACTAGAAGAAAGAATAAATGACACAGATTGACACTAACTAAAACAAAGAGTACGTGTTAGTAGGTACCGACCTAATTAAAATAAAAATTTCTTTTGTAGTTAATATTTACTGGTTTTTTTTTAAACTCGATCACACGAACGTAGAACAAAATACGACTTTCACTGTTCAGTGAATACTTCTCAACTGACCAAGAAACAAAATCATAAAAGCAAGAACCACCTAGCTATCCTTTTCTTTTTTTTAATAACACTCTGAACCCCTGGACTTCTACTTAAAATATAACAATAGGTAGTATGGTAACCTAATACATTTTTAAACTAGTTTGGTTTTACCTGCTTGGGGTCGCCAGTGATACAGTATGAGGAAAAATAGATACATACCTGACATAAAAAAAAACATTGTGGGTCTAAAATTAACGGTATACGTACCATAGCAAACATATTTAAATGAAATAGGATTCCAAAGTACAAGTATTTGCCCATAATAAGCAATTATAATACAAATGGCCGTCGGTGGTGCAATGGTTAGTGTGCGCGGCTCTTATACATGAGATCCTGGGTTCGAACCCGGCTCTGACCACCTTCAAGTTTTCTTTCGGCGGCGGTGACCTCGTATAGTGACGGCGACACTATCGAGTATCTAGCCATGAAAAAGCTTCTCAAATTACCGTTCGGAATCGGAATAAAACTGTAGGTCCCAATCAGTGAGTGAAAACTGGAAAGCGCACAGCTCAGTGATTGTGAGAAGTTCTCCCCAGTCCCTTCATGGGATGTAATGGGAAACCATTTATTATTTTTTAATACAAATAACGCATCTTCGCTCTCAGGGGTACCTAGTCACGTTTTTAGGGACATCGGCTCTATTTTTTGGGTGTCAGTACTAGTTGCGTATTTATTGTGTGGAATATAAAATGTTAAAAAAATATGGCCTTTAATTTGATGTATGACACGGGAAAATAGCTTTAGCCGTTCCAGAGATATGGGTCGCCGAAGTCGCCAAACTGCCAAAAAATCGAGATTTTCAAAACTTTGAGGCCCCAGAGGAACGGGTTAACATCTTCCAATTGTGCTCAAACTTCGGCAATCTTAAAATTTATCAAAATGAAATATTTTAGGGGGTGCCCCCAAAAAAAATCCGACATCGATTTTTTAAAACCACCATAGTGTCAAGTGAATAATTGGTGAAGGAAACAACAAGTTATTGCATGAAGATCAGTCTAGAGCTTCAAGTGGAAATAATACCTCAAATGTATTATCATCTGATAGTGGTCCGTTTGGTGAACCAGTTTTGAATTGTGTCTCAAGAATAACTGAAAAAAGTGAATTGCTATTTAGAGTGCTACCAGTGAAACTTTATGGGCCAAATTGTGTTGTGGAGACTTATGGATGAAGGCTCATCGGTCACTATGATGGATAGTTCACTGGTGAGACAACTTGGACTTCAGGGAAGACAAAACAAATTAAATTTGAGCTGGTATTGTGGCAAGTCGTCTCAAGAGGTAGCCACAGTCGTCGATCTACATGTGAGTGGCGTAAATAAGCAACTTAAATATGATTTGAAATGTGCTGATGGTGTCTCAAATTTGAAGTTGTCCAATCAGAGTTTCAATGCGGAGTTGATAAAGAATCATGGCATTCCTATAGCCTCATATGGCGATGTGGCTCCAAAATTGGTCATTGGATTGGACCATTGCCATTTAGGATTGCCCGATGAGATAGTTCCGTTGGAGGAAGCTGGTCCATATGCTGCCAACACTACTTTAGGGTGGATTGTTTTCGGGAAAATGGATGGAGGTAACCCTACAGCCCGCAGTTGTTTGCTGACAGCACAGCTGAGTCGAAAGACGATTCTACAAAGAGGGTCGCCGGAAGATTTCAATCCAAACTTCTGTGATGGCAAGATGACGTAGTCCTGCCGGATAGCTATTCCATTGCTCTTAAGGTATGGAGCGAAAGATGAAGAATCACCAGTTTGGCGTGGAATATAAAAATATAGTTGCTGAATACGAGAAGAAAGTGTATGTACGGAAATTGCCACCAAATGAGGCTCAAGCCTATTACCCGAGGGCATATTACTTGCCCATTTTGGAGTTGTTAATCCCAATAAGCCAGAGAAAATTCGTTTGGTGTTTGATGCTGCTGCCAACGTAGAAGGAGTCTCATTTAATTCAAAATTGTTGAAAGGCCCTCAACAATATAAACCATTGCCTTCAGTACTATTCAATTTTCGGGTTGGCGCAATAGGTGTTTGTGGGGACATAAAAGAAATGTTCCATCAAATCATCGTGACTCCAAAAGATCGATGTTCCCAGAGATTTTTGTGGCGTGAAAATGAAATTCGTCAACCAAATATTTATGAAATATTCGTGATGCAGTTTTGAGCTGCCTGTTCGCCGCGTGTTGCCCAATATGTGAAGGAGAAAAATGCTCTAGAATATCGAGATCGTTTCCCAAGAGCCGTGAAGTCAATATTGGATCACCATTATGTTGACGATTTTGTGGACAGTTGTGACAACGCATCAAAAGCTATCGAAATAGCGAAGCAAGTTCATGATATACATTAGTCTGCTGGGTTTGCACTGCGTCGGTTTACTTCAAACTCGTCGGATGTGATCGTGGCTCTTGAAGGTGATTCGGTGCAGAACCTCAGTTTTGAAGGAGCTGTAAATGAATTTGAGGCATCCGTAGAAAAAATTCTGGGCATATATTGGCATCCGGGAGACGACACATTCAAATTTATTTTTAAATTGCATCGAGTAAATGCAGAAATTATAAACAGCCAAAACGTGAGCTGCTCAGTGTTATCATGTCCGTATATGATCGAATTGGGTTTTTGTGCCATTTTATGATAACTGCAAAATTGTTATTGAGAGAAATTTGGAGAAGCAACACACGTTGGGAGGAAATTGCCTGAAGGGACTAGAAGTCATCTAGGATAATTGGCGGCAGGAGCTGAATAACGTTGCTCATGTCCATGTACCACGTTTTTATTTTGGAAATGGTATGCCTGGTGTGTTGGAGCTACATGTATTTGTCGATGCCAGTGAAGACGCATTTGGTGCCGTGTCATACTGGCGATATATAACAGCTAGTGGAGAAAGTTGTGTCTCCTTTATTTCAGCTAAGTCTAAATGTGCTCCAATGAAGACCATGACCATTACTACTAGCCGTCGTATTGGGAACAAGATTGGTGTGCACTATATTGGAGGAACACTCACTCAAAGTTGCCCGAAGTATTTGTTGGAGTGATTCTACAACTGTTATAAATTGGATTGGATCTGAAAGCAGAATATGTAAGCCATTTGATGCCCATAGAATCACAACAATCTTGGATTCCACTCGCCCAGATGATTGGAGATGGTTGCCTACAGACCTTAATGTTGCAAACAAGACTACAAGGATGAAAAGCAAAGTTGACTTTTCTAATGAGACGCGATGCTTCCAGAAGCCTCAATTTATATATAGCCGCGAAGATGTTTGGCCAGCGCATGTACAAGATGATTCCTGCGAAGAAGAACTGCGTCCTAAATTTGCATTACTGATTAGTTTAAATTTAATCATTGATTTTAATCGTTTCTCAGGCTCAAACGTACTATGGCATGGGTACTGAGATTTGTTGATTGCTGCCGTAAGAGAAAGATTAATAATACTACAACTTGCCTGACTGCTATCGAATTGCGATGTGCAGAAAAAATTAATTAAAAATTTTAAGATCTGGTGGTAACATACCGAAATGTAACGACCGGTATTCCCTTTCGCCATATATTGATGAAAACAATTGTCTCCGAGTATATGGTCGTATCGATGCTGCTAGCTGGTTACCACTAGATTCCAGGTGCCCCATCATTTTGTCGTCCACTCTAACCCAACTTACTGTGGCTCATGTGCATTGCAACATGAAATATCAAAACTTTGAAGCTACATTGGGTGAAATAAGAAGAACGTTTTGGATTCCACGACTTAGTAGTGCTCTGAAAATTGCAATATTTGCAAAATTCGTCGTGCCACTCCAGTACGACGCTATTTGTTTACGACTTACCGCAGATTCCCGTTGTCCCTACATTGTATTTATTGTGAAACTTTTAAGTTTTATAAATAAGTGCAATGTAGGGCTCCAGCAAAGCAGTTGCTCTGCTGTTAAGGCAGTTTGCTGGGGATTAAGACTGCGGTAAGTAGTCGTGTGTGTGTTTGTTTGTTGATTTTGCTTATTATAATTGTAATATTTTTTTTAAGAAATAAATCCTACCCTACCGTATATAAATTCATACTGCCGTGTTTATACAGCTGGCTTATCGACAACTATTCCCTCTAGTGTTTGCGCAGTACTCGATGGCCCCAGCAAAAAATGATTAGGCGTTAACGGCTCCTCATCCTCATGACTGACAGGTAAATGAGTCAATGGACAAGAATTAACAATGTTTTCCGCCTCTATTAGATAACTTTGTAGGGTGTGTTCTATAGGGGCACTTCTTTAAGAGTCACTCGTAGAACCTTTTTGACGCATTGAACCATTCGTTCCCATATGCCACCTTCTGCAGGACTATGTGGGCAATTAAACTGCCAGTATATGCCCTTTGAAGGCAACTCATCTTGGATTCGAGCCACGTCAAAGACTGCCTTGAACAGCGTCGTACTGGAGTGGCACGACGAATTTTGCAAATATTGCAATTTTCAGAGCACTACTACGTCGTGGAATCCAAAACGTTCTTCTTATTTCACCCAATGTAGCTTCAAAGTTTTGATATTTCATGTTGCAATGCACATGAGCCACAGTAAGTTGGGTTAGATGATGAGTGGGCGACAAAATGATGGGGCACCTGGAATCTAGTGGTAACCAGCCAGCAGCATCGATACGACCATATACTCGGAGACAATGTTTTCATCAATATATGGCGAAAGGGAATACAGGTCGTTACATTTCGGTATGTTACCACCAGATCTTAACATTTTTAATTAATTTTTTCTGCACATCGCAATTCGATAGCAGTCAGGCAAGTTGTATTATTATAAATCTTTCTCTTACGGCAGCAATCAACAAATCTCAGTACCCATGCCATAGTACGTTTGAGCCTGAGAAACGATTAAAATCAATGGTTAAATTTAAACTAATCAGTAATGCAAATTTAGGACGCAGTTCTTCTTCGCAGGAATCATCTTGTACATGCGATGGCCAAACATCTTCGTGGCTATATATAAATTGAGGCTTCTGTAACCATCGCGTCTTGTTTGCAACATTAAGGTCTGTAGGCAACCATCTCCAATCATCTGGGCGAGTGGAATCCAATATTTTTGTGATTCTATGGGCATCAAATGGCTTACATATTCTGCTTTCAGATCCAATCCTATTTATAACAGTTGTAGAATCACTCCAACAAATATTTCGGGCAACTTTGAGTGAGTGGTCCTCCAATATAGTGCACACCAATCTTGTTCCCAATACGGCGGCTAGTAGTAATGGTCATGGTCTTCATTGGAGCACATTTAGACTTAGCTGAAATAAAGGAGACACAAATGTCTCCACTAGCTGTTATATATCGCCAGTATGACACGGCACCAAATGCGTCTTTACTGGCATCGACAAATACATGTAGCTCCAACACACCAGGCATACCATTTCCAAAATAAAAACGTGGTACATGGACATGAGCAACGTTATTCAGCTCCTGCCGCCAATTATCCCAGATGACTTCTATTCCCTTCTACGTTATCATAAAATGGCACAAAAACCCAATTCGATCATATACGGACATGATAACACTGAGCAGCTCACGTTTTGGCTGTTTATAATTTCTGCATTTACTCGATGCAATTTAAAAATAAATTTGAATGTGTCGTCTCCCGGATGCCAATATATGCCCAGAATTTTTTCTACGGATGCCTCAAATTCATTTGCAGCTCCTTCAAAACTGAGGTTCTGCACCGAATCACCTTGAAGAGCCACGATCACATCCGACGAGTTTGAAGTAAACCGACGCAGTGCAAACCCAGCAGACTAATGTATATCACGAACTTGCTTCGCTATTTCTATAGCTTTTGATGCGTTGTCACAACTGTCCACAAAATCGTCAACATAATGGGGATCCAATATTGACTTCACGGCTCTTGGGAAACGATCTTGGGCAACACACGGCGAACAGGCAGCTCCGAACGGCATCACGAATATTTCATAAATATTTGGTTGACGAATTTCATTTTCACGCCACAAAAATCTCTGGGAGCATCGATCTTTTGGAGCCACGATGATTTGATGGAACATTTCTTTTATGTCCCCACAAACACCTATTGCGCTAACCCGAAAATTGAATAGTACTGAAGGCAATGGTTTATATTGTTGAGGGCCTTTCAACAATTTTGAATTTAATGAGACTCCTTCTACGTTGGCAGCAGCATCAGACACCAAACGAATTTTCTCTGGCTTATTGGGATTAACAACTCCAAAATGGGGCAAGTACCATGCCCTCGGGTTATAGGCTTGAGCCTCATTTGGTGGCAATTTCCGTACATACACTTTCTTCTCGTATTCAGCAACTATATTTTTATATTCCACGCCAAACTGGTGATTCTTCATATTTCGCTCCATACCTTAAGAGCAATGGAATAGCTATCCGGCAGGACTACGTCATCTTGCTATCACAGAAGTTTGGATTGAAATCTGCCGGCGACCCTCTTTGTAGAACTTTCCAAAGTCTTCCGAGTACGTGCATCGTCTTTCGACTCAATGACTGGTAGAGCCTTGACGCCAAAATGATGTCTCAAAATAACTTGCCACCAAATCGTTTAAATTGTCCAGCTGTGCTGTCAGCAAACAACTGCGGGCTGTAGGGTTACCTCCATCCATTTTCCCGAAAACAATCCACCCTAAAGTAGTGTTGGCAGCATATGGACCAGCTTCCTCCAACGGAACTATCTCATCGGGCAATCCTAAATGACAATGGTCCAATCCAATGACCAATTTTGGGGCCACATCGCCATATGAGGCTATAGGAATGCCATGATTCTTTATCAACTCCGCATTGAAACTCTGATTGGGCAACTTCAAATTTGAGACACCATCAGCACATTTCAAATCATATTTAAGTTGCTTATTTACGCCACTCACATGTAGATCGACGACTGTGGCTACCTCTTGAGACGACTTGCCACAATACCAGCTCAAATTTAATTTGTTTCTTCCCTGAAGTCCAAGTTGTCTCACCAGTGAACTATCCAGCCTTCATCCACAAGTCTCCACAACACATTTTGGCCCATAAAGTTTCACTGGTAGCACTCTAAATAGCAATTCACTTTTTTCATTTTATTTAGGATTTATTTCTTAAAAAAAATATTACAATTATAATAAGCAAAATCAACAAACAAACACACACACGACTACTTACCGCAGTCTTAATCCCCAGCAAACTGCCTTAACAGCAGAGCAACTGCTTTGCTGGAGCCCTACATTACACTTATTTACAAAACTTAACAGTTTCTTTCCAACACAATAAGTACAATGTAGGGACAACGGGAATCTGCGGTAAGTCGTAAACAAATGTCGACAACAAAGGGACTTAAAAACTCAGACAAATTATCATTATAGGCAAGTAATAATAACAAATTAATGATCATAAACAAACCAAATGCTAATAATATGACAAAAAATAAGGCAAGTGAATAGAAACAAAAATATAACTAAGTACAATATCAAACATGAGCAGCAGCAACATCCCCACCCCCGAGGATCGACTCGATTCACTGTACGAGATACAGGACTGCAAGCCTGGACATGGGTCGCCTAAGAACACCAGTTGGCTCGACGTATAACTCCATCACTTCCCTTGTATACTTCTTCTCTCTTCCATTCTCGGCGGGAAACAGCTTGATCGCATATAAGGACCAAACCACCAGAAGCCACAGGTTTTGTATACTTGCACCACTTGGACCTGCGCGTTAGTGTAGACAAATACTCAACAATCCACCTTTTCCAAAAGTGGTCTCGTAGCTGACGGGATATTTGCCACTGTTTTTTAAATACAGCTGGCTTATCGACAACTATTCCCTCTGGCGTTTGCGCAGTACTCGATGGCCCCAGCAAAAAATGATTAGGCGTTAACGGCTCCTCATCCTCATGACTGACAGGTAAATGAGTCAATGGACAAGAATTAACAATGTTTTCCGCCTCTATTAGATAACTTTGTAGGGTGTGTTCTATAGGGGCACTTCTTTAAGAGTCACTCGTAGAACCTTTTTGACACATTGAACCATTCGTTCCCATATGCCACCTTCTGCAGGACTATGTGGGCAATTAAACTGCCAGTATATGCCCTTTGAAGGCAACTCATCTTGGATTCGAGCCACGTCAAAGACTGCCTTGAACAGCGTCGTACTGGAGTGGCACGACGAATTTTGCAAATATTGCAATTTTCAGAGCACTACTACGTCGTGGAATCCAAAACGTTCTTCTTATTTCACCCAATGTAGCTTCAAAGTTTTGATATTTCATGTTGCAATGCACATGAGCCACAGTAAGTTGGGTTAGATGATGAGTGGGCGACAAAATGATGGGGCACCTGGAATCTAGTGGTAACCAGCCAGCAGCATGGATACGACCATATACTCGGAGACAATTGTTTTCATCAATATATGGCGAAAGGGAATACAGGTCGTTACATTTCGGTATGTTACCACAAGATCTTAAAATTTTTAATTAATTTTTTCTGCACATCGCAATTCGATAGCAGTCAGGCAAGTTGTATTATTATTAATCTTTCTCTTACGGCAGCAATCAACAAATCTCAGTACCCATGCCATAGTACGTTTGAGCCTGAGAAACGATTAAAATCAATGATTAAATTTAAACTAATCAGTAATGCAAATTTAGGACGCAGTTCTTCTTCGCAGGAATCATCTTGTACATGCGCTGGCCAAACATCTTCGTGGCTATATATAAATTGAGGCTTCTGGAACCATCGCGTCTTGTTTGCAACATTAAGGTCTGTAGGCAACCATCTCCAATCATCTGGGCGAGTGGAATCCAATATTTTTGTGATTCTATGGGCATCAAATGGCTTACATATTCTGCTTTCAGATCCAATCCAATTTATAACAGTTGTAGAATCACTCCAACAAATACTTCGGGCAACTTTGAGTGAGTGTTCCTCCAATATAGTGCACACCAATCTTGTTCCCAATACGACGGCTAGTAGTAATGGTCATGGTCTTCATTGGAGCACATTTAGACTTAGCTGAAATAAAGGAGACACAACTTTCTCCACTAGCTGTTATATATCGCCAGTATGACCCGGCACCAAATGCGTCTTCACTGGCATCGACAAATACATGTAGCTCCAACACACCAGGCATACCATTTCCAAAATAAAAACGTGGTACATGGACATGAGCAACGTTATTCAGCTCCTGCCGCCAATTATCCTAGATGACTTCTAGTCCCTTCAGGCAATTTCCTCCCAACGTGTGTTGCTTCTCCAAATTTCTCTCAATAACAATTTTGCAGTTATCATAAAATGGCACAAAAACCCAATTCGATCATATACGGACATGATAACACTGAGCAGCTCACGTTTTGGCTGTTTATAATTTCTGCATTTACTCGATGCAATTTAAAAATAAATTTGAATGTGTCGTCTCCCGGATGCCAATATATGCCCAGAATTTTTTCTACGGATGCCTCAAATTCATTTGTAGCTCCTTCAAAACTGAGGTTCTGCACCGAATCACCTTCAAGAGCCACGATCACATCCGACGAGTTTGAAGTAAACCGACGCAGTGCAAACCCAGCAGACTAATGTATATCACGAACTTGCTTCGCTATTTCGATAGCTTTTGATGCGTTGTCACAACTGTCCACAAAATCGTCAACATAATGGTGATCCAATATTGACTTCACGGCTCTTGGGAAACGATCTCGATATTCTAGAGCATTTTTCTCCTTCACATATTGGGCAACACACGGCGAACAGGCAGCTCAAAACTGCATCACGAATATTTCATAAATATTTGGTTGACGAATTTCATTTTCACGCCACAAAAATCTCTGGGAACATCGATCTTTTGGAGCCACGATAATTTGATGGAACATTTCTTTTATGTCCCCACAAACACCTATTGCGCCAACCCGAAAATTGAATAGTACTGAAGGCAATGGTTTATATTGTTGAGGGCCTTTCAACAATTTTGAATTAAATGAGACTCCTTCTACGTTGGCAGCAGCATCAAACACCAAACGAATTTTCTCTGGCTTATTGGGATTAACAACTCCAAAATGGGGCAAGTAATATGCCCTCGGGTAATAGGCTTGAGCCTCATTTGGTGGCAATTTCCGTACATACACTTTCTTCTCGTATTCAGCAACTATATTTTTATATTCCACGCCAAACTGGTGATTCTTCATCTTTCGCTCCATACCTTAAGAGCAATGGAATAGCTATCCGGCAGGACTACGTCATCTTGCCATCACAGAAGTTTGGATTGAAATCTTCCGGCGACCCTCTTTGTAGAATCGTCTTTCGACTCAGCTGTGCTGTCAGCAAACAACTGCGGGCTGTAGGGTTACCTCCATCCATTTTCCCGAAAACAATCCACCCTAAAGTAGTGTTGGCAGCATATGGACCAGCTTCCTCCAAGGGAACTATCTCATCGGGCAATCCTAAATGGCAATGGTTCAATCCAATGACCAATTTTGGAGCCACATCGCCATATGAGGCTATAGGAATGCCATGATTCTTTATCAACTCCGCATTGAAACTCTGATTGGACAACTTCAAATTTGAGACACCATCAGCACATTTCAAATCATATTTAAGTTGCTTATTTACGCCACTCACATGTAGATCGACGACTGTGGCTACCTCTTGAGACGACTTGCCACAATACCAGCTCAAATTTAATTTGTTTTGTCTTCCCTGAAGTCCAAGTTGTCTCACCAGTGAACTATCCATCATAGTGACCGATGAGCCTTCAGCCATAAGTCTCCACAACACAATTTGGCCCATAAAGTTTCACTGGTAGCACTCTAAATAGCAATTCACTTTTTTCAGTTATTCTTGAGACACAATTCAAAACTGGTTCACCAAACGGACCACTATCAGATGATAATACATTTGAGGTATTATTTCCACTTGAAGCTCTAGACTGATCTTCATGCAATAACTTGTTGTTTCCTTCACCAATTATTCACTTGACACTATGGTGGTTTTAAAAAATCGATGTCGGATTTTTTTTGGGGGCACCCCCCTAAAATATTTCATTTTGATAAATTTTAAGATTGCCGAAGTTTGAGCACAATTGGAAGATGTTAACCCGTTCCTCTTGGGCCTCAAAGTTTTGAAAATCTCGATTTTTTGGCAGTTTGGCGACTTCGGCGACCCATATCTCTGGAACGGCTAAAGCTATTTTCCCGTGTCATACATCAAATTAAAGGCCATATTTTTTTAACATTTTATATTCCACACAATAAATACGCAACTAGTACTGACACCCAAAAAATAGAGCCGATGTCCCTAAAAACGTGACTAGGTACCCCTGAGAGCGAAGATGCGTTATTTGTATTAAAAAATAATAAATGGTTTCCCATTACATCCCATGAAGGGACTGGGGAGAACTTCTCACAATCACTGAGCTGTGCGCTTTCCAGTTTTCACTCACTGATTGGGACCTACAGTTTTATTCCGATTCCGAACGGTAATTTGAGAAGCTTCACTATGTCGCCGTCACTATGCGAGGTCACCGCCGCCGAAAGAAAATTTGAAGGTGGTCAGAGCCGGGTTCGAACCCAGGATCTCATGTATAAGAGCCGCGCACACTAACCATTGCACCACCGACGGCCATTTGTATTATAATTGCTTAGTATGGGCAAATACTTGTACTTTGGAATCCCATTTCATTTAAATATGTTTGCTATGGTACGTATACGTTAATTTTAGACCCACAATGTTTTTTTTTATGTCAGGTATGTATCTATTTTTCCTCATACTGTATCACTGGCGACCCCAAGCAGGTAAAACCAAACTAGTTTAAAAATGTATTGGGTTACCATACTACCTATTGTTATATTTTAAGTAGAAGTCCAGGGGTTCAGAGTGTTATTAAAAAAAAGAAAAGGATAGCTAGGTGGTTCTTGCTTTTATGATTTTGTTTCTTGGTCAGTTGAGAAGTATTCACTGAACAGTGAAAGTCGTATTTTGTTCTACGTTCGTGTAATCGAGTTTAAAAAAATCCCACTAAATATTAACTACAAAATACATTTTTATTTTAATTAGGTCGGTACCTACTAACACGTACTCTTTGTTTTAGTTAGTGTCAATCTGTGTCATTTATTCTTTCTTCTAGTGAACAATTTTATTTCTCGTAAAAGTGATGGCTTCTACATCTGGCATGAGAAGTAGAGGTAGAGACAAAATTTTTCTAATTGACTATCCAGCTCATCAGATAACTGGATGTAAGCAGGGTCGCCAGTTTTTTTTAGGCGAAATCCCCGAATTGTTATATTTAATCCCCGAAAAACCCCAAAAAAAAAGCTAAAATCCCCGGAAAATCCCTATTGTTTTAAAGGTAGTTCGAGAAAGTTTTAAGTTATAAAATTAAAATTTATTTAGAATTCAGTTTAACAAAACGAAAGCTTAAATATTGAAAAATGTAAACGTAAACAAATTATTATATTATTATTTATATTATATTTTTATTAAATTATTATTTTAAAAATAGTTAGTTATAACAAAAAGATTATGACAAATGACATCTGGCTTTAATTTATGTACACATTGCTTCAAAGTCATTAAGGCTTAGTATATATATAAAATACTTCAGTCTCATAATCTTCAGATTCATCTACTTAAATATTTGTTTTGTACATAGTTTTAGTATTTTTCGTTATTTCTATTCTTTTCAGTAACACCAAATATCAAAAATGTTTTTTTACTAGTTTTATTGTTGTCATCACGTACAGCCTTGCCAGTAAAACAATTTGATATTTTCAGGAACTGACAAGTGTAAGCAGTTCTTTTTGCTGACAACATTTAGCAATAACTCAGCAAATTTGTTCTCTCAGCAAATTTATGGCATTTGGCCTAGCGTGATATGAACGTTCGATGTTGAAAAGAATTGCTTTACTAATACCAGAAAGAGGCAATGGTTCAAAACAATGAACAAAATAACTACAACGGCATTTCGTTTTGTGTGTTAAAATTATTGTGTTGAATACAACGCAAATGTATGCTAACAATAGCAGTCAATAAAGAAGTGTAAAACACATTTAAATTTCAGTTTTCACCAAAACGACAAGAAAAATTAAAGCCAGAGGTTATTGTAATTCCACCTGGTGTATGCGACTTTTCGTCAAACATCTCTATCACACCGACCTCATCAAGAAGAGTGTGAAAGGCAACGTCAGATGAGCCAAATATCTCTTAGTCTATGCCAAATATTATTTGTGTGTTTATGCTTGCTTTGATTTAGGTAGTACAAGATCAGAACTTTCAAGGAATAATACAAAAGATGCGCTTTTATTGCATCTTAAATTATCATCCCCAAAAAATCCCTGGATCCCCAAACCAAAAAAACAATCCCGTTTTGAAAAAAATCCCCAATTTGGGGATAAATCCCCTAAACTGGCAACACTGGATGTAAGCTGCCCTCCAATAGACAAGTTCTTGCTACTATGTTCTACAATTTGCGTACTGTGAAGCTAAATGTGAGAGACTCTGCCCAACTACTGTTGACGAGGTTTTCGTTTTTTGGACAAAAGCTCGAATTCCTACAAAACAAAAGAAAAATGTCATAGTAATGCTGGAAAAACTGTACGATTGGAGAAAAATGCGAAAGTACAAGGATAGAAAAACGGAATGTGCAAGAAATGCTGTAAAAGAGTTTACTCCAAAGTTGGATGATCTCTTTGATATTGCCCACCAAGATGCCCTGACGATGATGACTTCAGAAGAAGACAAGGAGTTTCTGTTGAAACAAAGACAGAAAAGAAGACCAGGCTCCATGCTCGGAGTTGACCTGAAGTTGGCTCAAGCTGAAGAAAGACTACTACAGAAACAACGGAAGGTCTTGGGCAAACAACTTGAAGCGGGAAATTTGGGTAAGCATTAAAAAAAATATTTTTTTCAATATTAACTTTATACTTATTGTCTCATATCATTGTTCACAGAGACGGTGGAGCTCACGGACGACGAGACAACAGAAGAGTCAGAAAGACATGAAACGCCGTATGAAGAGCTCGAGATGAACGTAGAATCTGAAGGACCATCTGCCCCCAAGAGAATCAAGCATGGCTTCAAAGAGGTCCTAACCATGAAATTGTCATTGTTGCTGGGCTGCTGTAAGGTGTCCGATAGGAACGCTACTCGTGTCATTTTGGCTACAGTAGAAGCTCTCGGAGAGGATCCCAAATAATATAAGATTTCCAGAAGCGTTATCCGTGAACAGCGGAGAATAAACCGTGAAAAATACGCGGAACAAATTCAAGACAGACTTAAGATACCCCAAAACGAGGCTGTTTGCGTGCACTGGGATGGAAAACTACTACCAGGTATCCTCAAAACAGCAGAAAGAACGGGTTGCTGTTCTGGTATCACATGGGACTAAAGAACAACTCCTGGGCGTTCCTGAAACTGACAGTAGCTCAGAGGAGGAACAAGCCCTAGCAGTGTACGAATGTCTAGAGGAATGGGGTCTCGCCAGCTCGATCGTGGCTATGTGCTTCGCTACAACAGCATCAAATACTGGGAGACTCAATGGAGCGTGCAATCTCCTGGAGCAGATGTTAGGTCGAGAGCTCCTGTACCTAGAAGTCTTCTAGAGAGGGGTTTTTGACTGCAAGTTTGGAAGCACATCGGGACCTCAACCAGACATATTCAAGATATTTCAAATTGATAAATCCTAGTTCGATGTAGGCGAGAATGTTTTGAAACTACTGCCCAAAGAAGTAGAGAATATCAAAGAAGAACTGCAAAGAAAACTAATGGAATGCCCGCCAAGAGACGACTACAAAGAGCTGTTACAGTTGGCATTGATATACCTTGGCCATCTTGACGGAAAAGATGTGCGCTTCAGGTCTCCAGGTCCAGTACACCATGCCCGGTGGATGGCAAAAGCTATTTACTGTCTGAAAATACAACTCTTCCGTGACCAGTTTAAGCTGACTTCCCAAGAACAAGAGGCCCTAGAAGCACTTTGTGTTTTAATCTTCGAGTCTACTGTAAAGCCTACTGTACGACCTAGACCTCATTGAAAATCTATTGAAATACGAAAGCACTGACAAAAAATATCAGAAAGAGGAATTAACAAAATGATAAATCACCTGTGGTATCTTAGTCCTGAACTTGTTGCCCTGGCATTGTTTGACCCGACAGTGCAAATCACCGTAAAGAGCCAAATAGCGACAAAAACAACAAATCAAGCAGAAGAAAATGAGTAGTCAGCAGATGCCGTCAGCTGTATCCAGATAGCTGCAAAACCACATTATGTCAGTCCCTTGAATAAATTTAAATATGAATAAAATGAAAAAGACATTTATTATACTTGATTTTTTAAATACATAGTTGTTTTCATTCCAAAAATTGAAAATATAGGAAGGAAAATGTGATTTTTCACAATACGTTCCATCTTCGCTCTATGGGGTACCTAGTCACGTTTTTAGGGTCATTGGCTTCAATATCTCGAATTCAGTACTACTTACGTACATATTTTTTTTTATTGCATATAAAATATTATAAACAGTATCGCCTTCAATTTGATGTATGACACGGGCAAATATATTAAACCGTTCTAGAGATTTGGGTCGGCAAAGTCGCCAAACTGCCAAAAAATCGAGATTTTCAAAACTTTGAGGCCTCAGTGGCACGTGTTAACATATTTCAATCGTGCTCAAATTTTGGTAATCCTAAAATCTGACAGAAAGAAACATTTTAGGGGGATACCCCCAACAAAATTCTGACATTTTGTTTTCACCCTATGAGATAAAACCGTTGAACATCTGATGTATATTGGGCCCAATCTAAACGGCGGCTCATGGGAGCTTCTGCACCAATTCTTCCATCAAAGTTTGTAATTGTAATTTCAGTTTCTCAATAACAGTGGGAACATTATTTGGATGGATAAGTAGAGACTTTGTGGCCGTCGATGGTACAACGGTTAGTGTGCGCGCCTCTTTTACATGAGATCCGGCGTTCGATCCCTGCTTAGACCACCTTAAATTACTTTCGGCGGCGGTCACCTCGCATAGTGGGCGACACTGTCGAGTATTTAGCCATGAAAACGCTTCTCAAAATACCGTTCGGAACCGGTGTAAAAACTGTAGGTCCCAATCAGTGAGTATAAAACTAGAAGCGCACAGCTCACTGGCTGTGAGAAGCTCTCCCTAATTCCTTCATGGAATGTAATGGGAAACCATTTAATTTTTATTTTTTTAAGCACACTTGACGCACTCCCGGGCCTCACCTTTCAACGCCTTTTGCAAACGCAAACAATTTTTAAAATTGCTGTACAAATATGCGGCTTGAGTGATTAGAGGCAGATGAAAAAATCGGCCAATCTGCTGGGGCACCATTAAATTCCGACAGGTCAACAATTTTTCTCGCTATCGGCACTGAATTCTGATACGGCGCTGCCAGCATCTGATACGTTGCTGTCGGCTAACCGATGATGCTGATTTCCACTTGCAAAGGAAAATGGCGATGAATCCCGTTGATCTAAAATGTCCTCAGGGCCACTGATATTGGAACTACCGGCGACACAGTCAACCGACATAACTGGTGCTATGCTACTCGATGTCGTCATACTTGTTGAAATGTTCAATTTGTTTGTAGTTGTGACTGTGTGTTATTTTGTGACTCTAACTCTCACCACACGTCGTGGGGTAGTACTAACTTTAACCGTAGGGGTCATACCCCAGTAGAATATTTGAATAGTAACTAGGGGTCATACACACTGACTATTGGGAACAAAGCCACTTTTGTCAGCAAAATTAGAGAGAGGTGTTAGATATCACAATCTGTTCTGAACACCTTATAGATGAGATTCAAGAATGGAGGGTTTCAAATGGGCACTCATTCTCGGATCACAGATACATTAGATTCAGGATAACACGGCCACCGCCGAAACCGATAAGTTTCCGAAATAGGACCAAGACAATCTGGGCAAAGTTCGGAAGCCTACTTAGGAATCGACTAGATCACCCTCAACTCGAATACTCTAGCAGGGACGCATTAGACGATAAGGTGACAAGGACAACGCAAGCACTAGTAAAATCTTTCGAGGACAGCTGCCCACTTCGGGAAAGGAAATCGGCCCAAGAAAAACCCTGGGTTACAGGGGAAATTCGAAATCTAGGGTAGAATGTACGTAGACTTTACAACAGGGCCACGCGTAAGAAACTACCAGTATACTGGGAGGACTATAAGAGGAGTCTCAGTGAATACAACGCTATATTGAGAAAAGCGAGACGCAACTCCTGGAGACTATTCAGTGAACAGGTGGACATCGTCAACATGTCGAAGATGAAAAATTCCTCTCTAAGACCCACGTACAGGCGGAAACGCTAGTAGATGACACGGGAAAGAGAATGGATACAATGGAACAAACGCTAAGGCACCTGATGAATACACACTTTCCAATGGGAACGCGGAACCCACAGGGGACGCCATTCATTACGGACCAAATGGTCGAAAAGGCTATAAAGAGCTTCGCCCCATATAAAGCGGCGGGATCGGATGGTATTTTTACGGCTATCTTACAACATGGGGTTGACCAAATAAGAACCAATTTGGTAGGAATAAATACTTAAAATACGCCTACACACCGAGAAACTGGTAGGAGGCTAGGGTAGTATTTATACCCAAACCTGGAAAAGCAAGCTATGCAACGGCAAAGGCTTCTAAACCAATTAGCCTTACCTCGTTTCTACTCAAAACCCTGGAGAGAATAGTGGAGGACATGGTGAAAAGTGGAATACCGAACGATATTCTGAAGTTTAGGCAAAACGCATATGCCAAAGGCAGATCAGTGGAAACCGCACTACATAAAGCAATCTCTCAATGACAAACTATAAACACTCGCTGTATGCATAGATATTGAGGGATCGTTCAATAATGTCCGCACGGAAACACTCATCCAATCCTTAGACCAGTTTATGGTGGACCGGGCATTAAGACTAGATCAGCCATATGCTAAGGAATAGATGGGTAAACTGTGGTTCCCATGATGTAAATATAAGAGACAGGGTACAACGTGGAACTCCACAGGGAGGATTATATCACCACTCTTATGGGTGCTCACAATACACAGCCTCCTAAGGAAACTTACCGACGAAGGACTTAAACCAGTCTGCTACGCAGATGACGTTATAATACTTCTTAAGGGAAAGAATCCTAATCAATTATGCAGAGTCCGCGAGGGCACTGAGTATAGAGTATAACTGGGCACAAACAAGGGACCTAAATGTAAACCCGGACAAAACGGAAATATGACTATTCACAAGGAAGACCAAAATCTCAAATTATGAAGAGCCACGATTCCAGGAAAAGACGATTAAAATATCTGATAAGATTAAATACTTAGGGTTAATCTCAGATCGGAAACTGAATTGGAAGCACAGTGTCAATTATGCCTACAGATGCTGGTCGCTATGCAGAAGGGCTATAGGATCCAAATGGGGCCTCAAACCGATTTTAACACACTGGCTCTACAGAAGCGTAATCAGGCCCGTACTAAAATATGCTTCTGTAGTATGGTGGACGGCAGTTGAGAGGAAATGTAACATCGTAATACTGCAGAGGGTTCAAAGATTGTTCTGCATTGGTATTAGTGGTGCAATAAGGACAACCTCGACAAGAGGCATGGAGACTATTTTATGTATCCAGCCAATCGAGATTAAAGCCAAATACGAGGCCGTCCTTACTGCAAAACGCCTACAGACAACAGGTGAATGGATCAACAGGGATCTTAAGTCAAAAGACCAACGGATAAGTGGGGCTTTAGTCGGGTACACGAAAGATACGAGTGAATCTGACCGAATACCTGAGCTAAGGGTTAAGGCGAATTGCGTGATGTTAACGCCAACTAGAGACGCCTGGCAGAATGGGACCCTGGCAAAAATGCCAAATGCGACTCGCTGCTACACGAATGGCTCAAAGCTAGGGCAAAGAACGGGTCTATGATTCTTCATTGCAAATCCAGCAACCGAATCCCATCTACGCCTCCCCGATCATAATACAAACGTTAAAGCGGAATGATTACGGAGTGTATCAAATGGCTCGGCGATAATACAAACCTAGCCGAGGAAAATATTTTCACAGATAGCCAAATAGCAATCAGGGCAATATCACCGGAAACTGTCAAATCTAGAACGGTCATTGACCGTAAGAAGGTGATAAACGATTATTCTATGCACGGCAAACTCAACATCTGGGTGCCGGGGCACAGCGGAATATTCGGCAACGAACGAGCGAACCTCCTAGCAACGAAAGCCAGGAAACTCCAAACGGTGAGCCTGGAGGGAGCGGAACCCTTTGGGGTGACGAAGGCTGAGTCGAGTAAATGGATGGAGTCGGCACATATAGTCCATTGGAACCAGGAATCAGTAGACAGGACGACAATGATCCTATGGATTGAGGACAAAAGGTTTGCTGAAACTGGGAAAATTTGAAATGAGCAAGATGATGGGAGTCTTAACGGGGCATTCGGGATTACGGGCGCCCACCTGAGCCGTATTAGACTAGTGGCGAATAGTGAGTGCATGGAGGACGATGAGACGATGGAGCATTTCTTATGCCACTGTCCGCCCTTCACACAAGCTAGATCCAGATATCTTTCGGACAGTACGATATCGCACATGACCAAACAAATGGGTATGGACTGCAACAACTTAAGGAATTTTGTGAATAGCACCGAATTCCTATAAGAGATATTAGTAGGGTAAACTTAGAGCCCACAACAGGTCGAATCAGCGGCTTAAGTGTATGTCTACTGACATGGGAAGGTTTCGAGTCGATTTGATGCTGAAGGCTTTCCATGGCTGGCTGGGCAACTAAATTCGATCTGGACTTCATTACACCTGGCACTGGAGTCAACGCTGGTGGTATATGCGATAGCAAAAAATTATGTTTACCTGACGCCGTCTGAATCGTCTCGGCTGGGGTGACGAACACGGATGATGTTCCGGCAGTAAAGGAACTTGTACTGGGCCCCGGCGGCATATGGGCCACATTCACGTTTTCATTTCTTCCGGCAGGCATGGAACTGTTGAGTGTACTTACTGAGGAGGGCAACGAATCGGCAATTGTCACCTCCCGCGGACTTCTTCTTGAAGGTGAACGCTGCATGGACATCTAAATGGCAATCGGCAAAAAACACAACAAAATCGTAGTTTGCGAAATAAAATTTGTCGCTGGCTGCGACTCGAGTTATTCCTGGGGGGCGCGAATTTAACACCGAATAAAAAAAACGGCAGTATGTATTTATATACGGTAGGGTAGGGTTTATTTCTTTAAAAAAAATATTACAATTATAATAAGCAAAATCAACAAACAAACACACACACGACTACTTACCGCAGTCTTTATCCCCAGAAAACTGACTTAACAGCAGAGCAACTGCTTTGCTGGAGCCCTACATTGTACCTGTTTACAAAACTTAACAGTTCCTTTCCAACACAAGTACAATGTACGGACAAAGGGAAACTGCGGTAAGTCGTAAACAAATGACGACAAAAATTGACTTAAAAAAAATCAAACAAATGATCATTATAGGCAAATAATAACAAATTAATGGTCATAAACAAATCAAATGCTAATAATATGACAAAAATAAGGCAAGTGAATAGAGACAAAAATATAAGTAAATACAATAACAAACATGAGCAGCAGAGACACTATTTAGAACTTATTTAGAACTTATTTAAAACCACGTTCCCAAAAACTTTATATTTAACCTTCATCTCACAAACTCCCTTGTGTGTGGTATTCCACACATGCGGTTTGTGTGGTTATTTTGCACTTGCAACATAATTTGTTTGTAGTTAAAATAATTTTTTTCCATCAACAACACAATTATATTTTATTGTCTGTTACATTACTTATAAATTAGTTTTTCTTCGACACATTTTACACAAACATACGGTATTCGAAAGAACACTTTTGGATGTAAGTATGTTCAATGATCGGGATGTTTTTGAAGGTTCGCGGACCAGTGAAAATGTGGACTGAGTTCTCGAGCTACTGGGCTCCCCCCCCCCCCCCACTGATTGAATTATTAAATTGCTGCTAATCACAGAAAACAAAGACGTCGCTGATTCGGTTGATGGAAGACCTTTTCGCATTGACATGAATGATTGTGCAAGTGATATTCCAAGCTCACGCAAGAAAATTCATCGCAATGTTGCTTTGTTCGTTTTCCAATTTGGTTTCACATCTTTGAACGCGTTTAAAGCTGATATGTCGATCATGTTTGCAAAAATCGCCAAACGCCATCGGTTCGTCTTTCTTTTGCAACTGTAACAAGACAACATTGTATCAACTGTATCCACATCACGACATCAAAATAAAAACCATTCAAACGAACCTTTGGTTTTATTATAATATTGAATGATTTTTGACAACTTTTTTCCATCATATTCTAAATCATTCGAATCATGCATTGTGCTCTGCAGTACTACACTATTATCTATTCTTCCGATTTATGATACGAGTGTTATGTTTTCGGTGAATGCAGATGTTGATTGGAACATCGGAACTTTTTTGCATTGTACCGACCATTGTTAGGCCTATTGACAACAGCTTTTCACCAAGTTGGTAAAAAGAGAAAAAGTTTTCCATTGTTATATTGTGACCCTTCAGTCCAAGAACCCAATCCAAAACTAGACGTTCACCTTGATTTTTCTCAGCTAAGCCACCAAGTGGCGTACCCAAATATGGTTGAATTTACCATACGTAACAAATTTCAGATTCAAACTAACAGCCAATTTCAAACTAACAGCAACAATTTAATTCCGTATCATACAGGCTTATAGGGCATATATTATCGAAACTTGCATCTTCCACGGAAACCAAGCAATTACCCGTCAATAGTAACACAATCACATGGGTTGAAATAATCAGTAATAAAAATAATAGTTCAGACCATTTGTCAAATATTTCGCGAATTGGAGCAAATTTATCCGTAGAGCTTATTTGACGTTTGCTCATAACGTCATCAAATCGAATTACACGATTCGTATATTGAAATACTCGTATTATCTTCCACATTATTTCTCTATATATGGGACTTCCGTATTCACCACCGAACAAGTCCAACATTATTTATTTTTTGATATAATTATTACTACTGTATGTAACCAAAACATTAAGTTCATATATAATATACCTGTAAACTCTAGCCAAAATGAGAACACCGATATATGCATGTAAAAAGTATGAGTCGATTTCGATACAGTTGTTGCCCCCCCATTGGGCTTTTGCATATGCGTTCGACAACTTCAGAATAACATTCTCAATTGGCGGTGGGAAAAAACAACATAAAAGCCGTAATTTTCCAGCACGATCGTAAACTGCTTGAGGATTCCATTCAAAACCGTCTTTTGTGACAATGGATCTACGGATGAAATCCCTATTGAGCTGACATCTTCATTTTGTCCCATTGAATTAAATTCAGAATCAGGTTGACTTTCTTCCGATTCATCATTTTCTTGCGGCGAGTAATCAGTAAAATCTTCATCGGCGGAAAACCCTTCATCATCAGAAACATTTAAAATAATATATCACGATAAGTGCTGTTTCTAGCGTAACATATAGAGAAATTACACATGTGTGGAAAACCACACACCAGGGTAAGCAACGTAACTTTTTGAATATCTCGTTAGCAGAAAGCATTTTTGGCATCAATTAATGCGTTTTCTGTGCTAAGTTGTTGCGGCAAGAAATGTCATGAACATCGCTTTACAATTTTTTTTTTAAAGTTTATAAAAAAATTCTGTTTGTGTGGTTTTCCACACAAGGGTGAGATGAAGGTTAACGCATGTTTTAAAACTCAAAATTGTTTTCTGATAAATTCCTAGAAATAGTTCGACCGTTACAATTCCATCACATATTTCCAATGATTCTATATACCATATTAAATTCATGCGTTCTGCACTCTATTGAATAATTAATACACATTTTGACGATATTCTCTTGATGATATTAGGAACACTCAAATTTCTGGTTTTAGTAGGTAATTTTTAAGGTTTTGGTCGACAGCTAAGATCTTACTACCATCGGGAGTTGACTTTCCATAAGATTAAAAAAATAACAACATTGAAGTTTAATGAAACAGTATTATAAAAATCCTTTACAAAAAGAAGAAAAAAAAACGAAATTTTTTACGTTCTTTTGATTAGAACCATTTTGAATTTTTAAATTTTTTGCACAAGTAGCATTTGATTTATACATTCAAAATCGATGTTTGTCATTCGCAAGGATATTATTATCGGGCCATTGCGGGCTGTTCTGAGATACTTAAAAGATGATAAAAACTATGGAAAGAAATACAAAAGAAGGTTTCCAACCACTTTAACTCCAACCGAAAAATCTTTAGAATTTCGTCAAACTCTTCTCTTTCTGCACCAAAAATCAGGTTCAAGCTAGTATCTCGACAGTAAAATGAGTCATTGCAAGCTGTACCTGAAATAGAAAAAAATTAAGAAAAACCCGCCGCTGAATAATGTGCGTTCAGAAAATCGATTACATTTTGCTAGAGAGTACATGGCATGGGACATTCAACTAAGAGGTCTGTTGCGTATTGTGATTTTTAGTGACGAAGGTAAATTTCATTTAGATGGCCCAGACGGCTACAACTATTATTTGCACGATACAAGAAAAGAGGAGCTATTTTTAAATCGTCATCACAGCAGAGAGGGTAGAGTTATGGGCTGGGTGCAATAACGTATTACGACACATTTAGAATTTCTAAGTGCAAAAACAACTGGAAAACTTACAAGACTCTGTTACAATCACCTTTCCCTACAGTATATGATATTTTTTGAACTTTTCCATGGATTTTGCAATAAGATATTCATAATGCCAGAGTTGTAAAAGATTTAATTTCAAACAAAAATGTTCTTCTTAATTGGCCACCATATTCTCCCGACCAACTTACTTATCCGGTCACGAACAACCCCGAGGGGTCAGGGACCTTACAAAACGAAGATAACATATTTCGCCAACCAGTTCGATCTTTTGCCTTATCTCTCCAGTTGGCAATACCAAGTGTACGCAGGGATTCGTCAACCTGATCCTTCCAGCGGAGTCTTGTTCTTCCTATTTTTCATCTTCCGTCGAGTTCGGTTTCGAAACCCCTTCGTGCTGGTTCGTCTTCATCCATTCTACTGACATGGCCTAGCCAGCGCAATCGCGTTATTTTGATCCGCTTAACTATGTCAATGTCAGGATAAAGCTCATACAGCTCATGATTCATGCGTCGCCGATACTCGCCGTTGTGCACTATAGGGCCATACATTTTTCGGAGTATTTTTCTCTCGAAGACTCCTACAGATGTGTCGCCTGCTTGCGATAAGACCCAGGATTCTGCGCCATAAAGCAAGACAGGTTGTATGAGAGTCTGGTATAGTTGGACTTTTGTTACTCGAGAGAGGGCTTTATCTCTAAAATAACATCTATTCGCAAGCACAATTCTCCGCTTGATTTCAAGGCTGACGTTGTTGTTTTTGTTTACGGCAGATCCGAGGTATATAAATTCGTCTACCACCTCGAAATTACAACGGTTATCAACGTTCACGCTTTGGCCTAATCACGTGGAGGCCCTGCTCGTTGAAACCATTAATTTTGTATTGTCCTCATTTACCGTCAGACCCACTTTTCCTGACTCCTTCTCGATTCTCGAAAACACCGCAGTAACTTCTCTAACTGTGCGTCCGATGATGTCTATATCAGCATACGCGAGCAGCATGTGACATTTGCTGCTGATGGTTTTATTCATGTTGACAGCAGCTTTCCTCAGAATAATCTCTATTAAGATGTTAAAGAGATCGCACGACAGGCTGTCTCCTTGTCTGAGGCCTCGCTTAGTTTCGAAAGGTACGGTAAGATCTTTACCAACTTTCACTGCGGATTTGGTGTTCGTCAGGGTCATCCTGCAAAGGCGTATGAGTTTTGCAGGAATACCAAGCTCAGACATTGCTTCATAGAGTTTCCCCCGTATCGGGCTATCGAAGGCCGCCTTATACTCCACAAATAGATGATAGGTGTCGATTTGTTTTTCGTGGGTCTTCTCCAGGATTTGGCGTAGCGTAATACACATACACATAATTTAAAATGATTGGGGTTAGCTTTCCCGCAAGATTTATGAAGAAGGGAGACAATTCGACGATGAGGAATCACTAATTCAAGCCATTAAGGACGCCTGGATAGAGATTTCTTTGGATTATTTAACAGCACTATCTGCATCAATAAAAATCGTATATATTAAGTTATTTTAAATAAGGGAGGTGCTCCCACTCTTATAAAGTTTACATACAATCTATGAATAAACTAAATATTAATGGTTCTTATTCTTAAATTATAAAGTAATACATTTTTAATTAAAACTAATTAATGGAACATATTTTATTATTTTTTGTCTTCTCCTTTATAATACTGTTGCATTAGTTAGTTAGTTTGAAAAGAGGGGTGCGATGTTGTGTTCAAAAGGAGCACTCAAAACCTTCCCATGTCAGTAGACATACACTTAAGCCTCTGATTCGACCTGTTGGCGCTCTAAGTTTAGCCTACTAATTGTTGGATTAAAATTTAATGGTGTTGTTATTTTTTTAATCTTAAGAAAATGTACTTTCCGATGGTAGTAACATTTTAGCTGTTGACAAAAAATTTAAAAAGATGTGGCCTACTAAAACTAGAAATTTAAGTGGTTCTAAACATCTGATCGAGTCTATATTTCACACTAAAATTTTATTTAAAACGACCACCAGTTTTCACACGTAGTAAACAATAGCCTTTATTTAAATACATATACGCGTGTATATTTTTAATTAAAATCATTGCCAGACGATTTTGTACAAAAGATCTTAAGAAAAACTCCCCCATCTAAAACTACTGTGCGGTGGGGTAGTCAGGAGAGAAACAGATTATTGTAGACCAAGTAGTTATTGATTCCTAGTTGTAATTCATTATTGTATCCAGTAAAATTTAGCCGCTAATTGTAGGTTTAAAATGATTATATGTTTTTACTTTTGATATAATGATATTTTACATTACTGATATATATAATTAATCGGTGCAAATTTCGGAGTGTTTATCCCACGCAGATATCTAAAATATGGAGGGAACAGTTATTTTAAACAGGAGTAGCGTGTTATTTGTGTAAAATATACATTACCTGACATATTTTACTACAGTACCACTGATTACCACAACCTGCGCATACGAAACGAGACTCGTGAATTTTGCATTCCTGACAAAATGGATACTGCACACCTTTAGGGGAGCTAACTTCAAAATCCCTCTTGGAATTTACTAAATTGTAACTATCATCCAAGCTGACGTTATAGCTTCTATTCTGTTATATTAAAAAAAACTGTTAGCGCTTCACGTCATTAGAAGGCCCATAATTTTGTTACCATCGAATTGTTATACACCAACTCCTGACAAACCGCCATTTTTTTACCACTAGTTGTCGGCATGATTGTTATTTCTTCTGTAGAATTATGTCGGGGATAATAGTCAGGCTTCCGGTCTTTTGAAAATTGTATGTATTGTGTCTGTTGATTTGCCTTCATATCCTAAGAGCAGAAACAAATTCATCAAATAAAAGTATGGTTAATATATTAAGAAACGGCAAATATTGTAATTGCCATAGAGTTAGGATTATAAGTTATTATACGTTTACCAACCCGTGGTAAAATATCTGGATTACTTTGCCTGAAATCTTCTATAATGCTCTTTACGTCCTTAAATTCACCTTGGCGACCTCGTTTCAATAATGTTTTATTACCCAATAGTTTATGTGACTCGAGACTTGAGTTTAGAGAAGAGTTTTTACATTTCATACCAATTTCTCCGTTACTAAATATGTTTTTATCTGATGAGTCAATGTTTGGTAAAACGTTGCGAGATACTAGTAAACTTGAGAATAAACAATATTAATAAAATTATATTGCTTTAGTTATAAAATCAGTTACTACCTGTGTAATCTGCTGGTACTATTACTTTCGCGTTGCAAGTCCTCCGTTTTCATATTAGCCCTATTCTCAATAATTTGCTGAATTGAAGAATGCGACGAATTGCATGGAATTGCTGCGTGGTTTTTCTCAGACAAGTACAACTCCAATTCCTTTAATTCAGACAAACCATTTTGGTTTCGTGAGCTTATTATAGTTTCTTTCAGTTGTAGGGCGTGTCTTTTTCTAGACAATCTGGTATATATTTCCTCTTTGATCATTTTTAAATGTATAAGCCGGTTCCATTCCATCTCTTTAGTACGAATAATGTCATTTAAAGTTTGTATTTCATTGAATATGCTCTTCATTTTTTCCTCAGTAGCTGTAAGAGTACCGCTTGTAATAAATTCAATGTGATTTTTAGCAATTTCATCAAACTTTGGAAACATTTCGTTTATTTTCTTATAGAACTGTGGGGAGTCGAATTTAAACCTCTTCTCGTTGTGATCGAGTTCTTCAGTATTTTCATTTTCAACAGGACTGCACGATCTGCCTCTCTTTTCAGGAAATTCGGTCTTCTGAAATTTATTAAAAAAAAAAAACATAATTACAACTGTATGCGAAGGTAATAAAGCCATGGGAAAAGAAAGGCACCACAATTGGGTATGGTTTTTGTATATAAGAATTATAAGGAGTTTTTTTTGGACATAACACAGCCAATGAAGTCCGAGTTTTTTTTACTAAATTGGTCCTATCTTGCTGTGGTGGGGGTTTGCAGCAGGCAAAAGTTACCCTCAGAAAATGGGAAACATATTTTCCTGACGTACATCTGACGTACTACAATTATGTTGGTCCAAACTCAATGGTTTTTCAAAATCGATATTTTTGAAAATAATTATTACAACTTAACTATATCCAGGAGAAAACAGAGTTATATGAGAAGAGAAACCAAGTTTATCAACACAAAAAAATGAGTGCTATAGCTCTTAAACTGGTCGAGATACAGTTCAAAAAAGTCAAAAAATTAAATCTAACTTTTTGAGTTTTCAAAATCTGAAAAAAACTAATATTTGTAAAACAAAAAAAAATAATTTTTTTTGTGGGCACTATGAACAAATGCGTTGTTAAAACAACTCAAAAAAACATAACAAAAAAATTACAATTATCGTTTTCTTGAAAATCAAAAAAAAATTGTCAACTTTGGAAATTTTTTTAAAATATACCCCACTGTGAAATTTGCAATGTTGAACTGTCATTGTAATTTCTTACTCCTTTGTCTGCAATCAATTTTTTACAGAACTCAAAAATGTTTTCTAGATCAAAAGATACAGACTTTTGACCGATGGAAATTGATTCTGAACCACTATGCGGCGTAGAAACTGTTGGTCCGTGAGAATATCTCTAGGCCACATACAAACGTAAACATTGCCGGCCACCTTGCAACACTTAGCTATGTATAGGTCGGTCTGCGTCCTTTTTCAGTAAAAAAAAAAATATCCAACAACTATTTTGGAGAGTAAGATAGATTTTTAAAAGTACACACACGACAGACAGTAAAAATTTAATATATATAAGAACTTTTGTATGTAAACAATGTTTTGCACTGTAAACATTTGAAGAATCTACAACTGCAGTTTGAATAAAACATTACAAACTACCAAAACCGCCTTATTTTTTAAAAGAAATAATTAAAGGTTACATACACTATATTAAAAACAAATTTTTTCTCTTCAAAACATAAAATTCCTATGATTAATTTGGCATTTTATACTCGTTCTATTTCTAATTTTGTTGGTTTACACAAAACACATATTTTAAAATATTTGTTTGGACTTGCAAATCCTTACTGGCAAATTTTCTACAGAATAAACATCTAAGTTCTCTATTATCGAACTGTCAAACCTATCTCTCTCTCTTGCTCTCTCGAAAATGGCTTTTTGCTGTAAACCATAGATTAATTTACACATATATTTGTCAACTCGCTCATCGGTTTAATGATTAAAGGGAAGCGAACTTGTGTTTGAACGTCAAGAGAAGAATTCTGTCGCTGAGGTTTGACAAACAAAGCTGAAATTGTTACTGTGAATGTCCAAAATATTTAAATATTTGAACATCGTGAATGAACAACACTAAAAATGGAGGATTTTGTTCGATTTTGCTGATAGAAGTTCGTTGCCTCATTGAAGAAGCGCAAAGAGAAACGTCAGATGAGACGGATTACAAATCTATATATAAATTAATCTATGGTGTAAACAGACAACATTCAGTAATAATTTGTACAAATATCCAGTAACTATTTTTGAGAGTAAGCTAGATTTTACTCCCCAGTAAAAATTATCACAAAAAGTACACTGACGACATCCAGTAAAAATTTTGAAAGAAATAAGAACTTGTATGTAAACAGCTGCTTATCAATGTAAATATTGGAAGAACCAACAACCGCAGTTCGAAAAAAACAACATTACAAATCACCAAAACTGTCTACTTTTTAAAAGAAATAGTTAAATGTTAAATACAGAGTATTAAATATGATGCACTTTTTCTGATAAAAAATTAAATTCCAATGTTTAATTTACTTTATGTTCTTCATACTTCCTAAATTTGTTTGTTTACATGAAACTTATGTTTCAAAACATGTTATTTCTTGCAAATTCTTAGCGGCAAAAATTTCTCCAGTAAAAACTTAAAAAATTAACAGTACGCAGACAAAACTAATGTCACCAGAGCACAGTGGCCGCAATACCCCATCTAGCGGCGCTTTAGCGAAATGTTAAAAATCATAATTTGGCTAACTTTATTATTTTTTTTAAAAATTTAAACCCCAATGGATTTTTTCTGTATTCTTTTTTGTTTTGTTCCTAATATTCGCACAGCTGTGAGCAGTCAAACTTAACATATGTTTCAGCAAAGTTAACACATGTTTTTGAGCTTGTTTCAAGTGCTAAAAAATTAAATAGAGATAAAAAATTAAATATTTAATTTGTTAATAAGATTTGCGATTTTATTTTAATTCAAAGGTAAGTATGTATTAAATAAAACAAAATTGTTTTGTGATCTGTGTGTTTTAGTGCTTAACAGTTGAAAAAGAAAATGTCCTTTGTGAAAGTGTTTTTAGATATATAATCCAAATTTGTGTGGAATAAAAAGGATTGGACTGTTTGCGTAGTCTGTTTAAATGGGTTATTATCTATGTCAAGTTTAAATATAGGCAGCTAGGTTTTGCAAAACTTTTTATTTTTTTTTCGTTTTTTAGTTACAATGGCAGAATCTAAACGCACCCTTTTTTTAATATGGCATATAGTGCTAACAAACAAATTTTTAATGGTTGAAAATCATGTATTTTCTAATATCATATAGCGAAGAACAATACCGACAAATTCAAAAACAATTAAGAAATTTTATTAGCCAACTTGTACAAAAGTGGAAAGAAAGTCATAGAGTTTTGGCAGTGTTCGAAAAGCGAAATAAGATGTGGTTGGATGAAGACATTATTTTCCCTAATCCAGCCGTTGCCCAACGTAATGAGAAACCTTTTTCAGAGTGCACAAGGAAGACTCAAATAAAAAAAATTTCATCAATTGCCAATGAAACACCGAACGAAGAGTTAATAGTAGCAACGAGCGTGAGTCTTTACAAGGCTGGAAAAAGAAGGGCTTCACAGGTTGTTTCAAAGTTATGTTCAGAATCTACAATAACTCCAAAAATGCTTAAACCTGTAGACTCTGAACCAAAAACCCCTACTCCGTATACACCTGAGGAAGCTTTAGCTCTATGGTGCCAAAGAACGAAACTGCAATACGATATTTTGGCTAAAACTAAAACGGAGTGTTACCCAAGTGCCATACACATAACTGAACGTTCAGCTGAATTTGGATTGCAAACTCTCGTAGACCATACTATTGCACGTATAATACAAGGCTTTTCAACAGATTTTGAGGATCTCATGACTGTAGGCAATAATAACGATTGCATAAAAGCCATATTTAAATGGGGCTGTGACGGTTCCTTTGAAGTAACCCACGAATTTCATTTGACCATGATCGATGGAAAAGTGTTTAATATACATAGCGGAGTCATCATCACTGGCTTGTGGAATTTGTGGTGCGACACCAAAATTTATGAACAATCTAAATTTAGTTCAACTGAGGCAGCCACAAAACCACTTGTACGAATATGGAATGTCGACACTTCATGCTTGGATACGGTGCTTCGAGTGTATAATTCATATCGCCAATAGAATACCGATAAAAACTTGGCAAATTCGTGGAGAAAATAAAGAAATTGCTGAACAAACCAAAAGAAAAATTCAACTTGAACTAAGAAATCGAATGGGTATTTTGGTGGACATTCCAACGACGGGTTCGGGGAATACAAACACTGGGAATACCGCCAGAATGTTTTTCGAGCAGCCAATAGTAACTGGAGTAAAATTGGAACTTATAAAAAGGTTTGGTATAATATTGCGCACAATGACATGTGGGTATGCAGTTAACGTAGAGGCTTTTACTGCCTACGGATCCTTTTATTACATCTAAATCTAAAAGCACTCGAAATACTCGAATGTGGGGTTCATCTGTCCTTTGGGACTTCAATTCATTCAATTGCGCTTTTATTGCCACAATTTCGCCCACGGCTGTTTCAAGGTGTGTAACTCTTTCGGTTACATCGCCCATTTCTTCTCTTATTTCACAAAATCTCTTATCAATCTCATTTAAGAGTCGATTCTCACATTCCTTTAAAAGACCCTTTACCGTCTGAGTGATGTTTTCCGTAATTCTACTTTCACCATTTGAAAGAAGAATATGTATTTGTGAGAAACGGTTATCAATACTCTCATTAAGTTTCAAGAATTTCTTGTCTAGCCACTGCCAAACGCGAGTGGCTGAGACAGAGTCGAATGTAAGTGACTCTAAGGCACTCAAATCACCATCTTCTGTATTAACAGCTTTAGCTGCAGTTTTCTTAAAGGCGTTATGGCGCGAATTCATTTTGGTTGTTGTTCTATTTGTAAAAAATTGAGTGTAATGTTGTTGATATTAGGTTCTGTGGTTAAAATGACTTGTTGTTATTGTATGTTTTTCCTTTTCTTTTTGATTGCTTTGGACGTTGTGCGTTGTTTTCCTGCTGATCCACTTTGTGATACCAGTTCAAATGTTATATTTGTTATATTTTGTTTTAACTTAATTTATTAAGCGGGACCACTGTAATTAATGTTGGATAATTAAACAATTTCATGCAGAGACGAAATGCATTGAGTTAAGTCAGTGTTTTAAAACAGTTGGAGTTGAATAACCGGAGCAATGCTAATATCCAGTGGAGTGAGACAAAAACACGTCCGATCACTTTAAGTTTAACAAGCACTGCTTCTTTTAAATATGAATGATATACCTGGCAGCCTTAATTCTGACAGCTCAGACTCTGAATAGTTTTTTTTTTTATTTGCACCTTAGATTCATCTAGTAATTCCGAATCGGAATAAAAAACTGTTATCACTATTGTTATAAGTATAGTTATTTTCAGTTTTTGCATTATAATTAAATTTTTGTTGTAAAAACAAATGAAATATATGCAAACTGAATAGGGCCAAAAAGCGTTATTTCAACAAAAAAGTAAATAAATAAATAAATGTAAAAAAAAAAAAATTTAATATCAAAGTTTAATATATTTTCAGCCCAAAAGAATGTGACACATTAAGTACATTAACTTAATCATGTTTTTCTGAATGAAATAAACAATGTCTCAAATATGACAAAAAAGTTGCAACTTTAACAAAAAATAAATAAATTTATTTAAAAAAAAAAATATTTTATTTAACTTTGTAGCTTAATCTATTTTCAACTGAAAAAAAATATTACACAAACAAAAATTAATTTTCCCTAAGCGCTATTAATTAGACGCCGCTAGATCAGCCTTTTCGGCCACTGTGCAGAGCTCGCAAAATATGCTCAACCAAATTGTTGTGCCAAATTTTCAACCAAAAATGAGACGGAATCGCTCAGTGTCTGAACAGTAACCCGGGTTTCGGGTTGAACCTAACACACGAATCGGTGTCTTACTGACCGCTCGACACGAACAGAACCGTTCGTCGCTCAAATACTGACGGTCGGTAAGTGAGCAAAGCAAGCAAAAAGTCCGCAAAAAAGGTCTTCATTTTTATTGTTGCGATTGCCTTATGTTGTTGCCTTAAATATTTCGCAACAGGCGAAGTATTAAAGAGGAAGGGAGAAGATTTGTGTGCACTTGCGTATGCATTTATAAGTACAGTACAACTTCGATAATCCGGATATGGTCTAATCCGGAATCCTTCTGTAATCCGGACAGAGTTGAAAAATTAAAAATATCTATTATATACCTTGTAATCCGGACCAACCACGGTTTCGCTAATCCGGATCGCGTGTTGTGTAATGCAGTGTTCGATAATTCAATAAAATACAACACATACATGCTATTTTCACTAAAACACATTATTTGATATTCTTTTATTCACATTATTTCGCCTTTTACATACACATTATTCCATGGTATATATAATGATCTACGTGGTAGTAGTTGTAGAACAGCTGATTTGTTTTTTTTTTCATTTCACAGCAGGCGAGAATTGTCAATTTGCATACATTTTGTTGCTACATATTCTTTGTTTTTATTTTCTAAGAGAGTTTGACATTCCACGCCTGCACAACTGCTTCTTATTGTTGCCTAAACCAGCAACAACGTCTAATGCTATTACCACGAAGATCATTATACATACCATCCATTATTACATACAAACTTGCAACAATATTGAACAATGACACACATTTTACAGCGCTCACTATGTAGCTCGGGGATTCAACGAATATAAATAAAGTTGAATTAGACAGTTTGACTATTCTTAGAACGCTTCGGCAGCGTGCAATGGAAGCTAAACAAAAGTGTATTCGGCAAACAATGGTATGCGAATTTTTTAAATAAATTTTAAGTTAATATACCATTACTATATACTTTTAATGTTTATATTGAAGTGATTGTTATATTGTTTTTATCATAATAAATGAACAAATTGAATTATAAGTGTTTTTTTCTCAATAATTTTAATGCCTTTGTTAATCCGGATTCCTGCGTAGTCCGGATTGAGTTGGTTTTAATTGATCCGGATTAACGAAGTTCTACTGTATAGCCACTGGCGCCGCGCAATAAAAATGTCTGTAAATGAAACTGTTTGTCAACAAAATGTAAATGTAAAATAAAAGACAAATATGTGTACAGGCCAAACAAAATTAATCTTCATGTATTTTGTTCAACAATGTTTATAAAATGAAATAATAAAAACATTAAAATAATCTCCATGACATATTTATTGTTGCTTATACTTATAACTTAAAAACTTAGGAATTTTGGGGTGGTATTTTATAAGTCGTGAATCATTCACTTCGCGTTACTTCTGTCATTTTGGTAGTTTATAAAACTTTACAGCTGTTCGGTGACTACCTGCGTTGAGTTACGTTACTTAATGGGTAGTTTATAAAACGCAGCGCAACTTTTTTGATCACTTCAGCTGTCAAATTGAACACGCCACAGTTTTTGCGTTAGTTGAAGAAATTACAAATTTAAAGAAAAATGTCGATCGAGGATAGGCAGATGGAAGTATTTTGCATTTCATTGCTTATAAGTAGTTGTCAATTTTGGATGAAATTTATTCGACGGATAGAGCTGAATTTTTTTTTTTTTTTTAAATAATTCAAAATTTTACTATTTATGTACTGAAATTCTTATTTACAATAAAAAAAATTAGAAATGGAACGTTCAAATAAATAATGCGTTGCAAATCTATTATAATTATATTTAAAAATTATAGACATCAGTTGATGTTGACAATAATAAACAAAAGAACCAATACATTACAATCAATACATACCAGCAAATGGCACGTGTTTTTGAAAAGACAACTAATTTAATATAGATGGGGAAATTTATTGGACATTGAACCCCAAAATAGTATAGGTTTTTTACACATTTTATGTGAATATTGTTGGTATTTGCAGTATTATAAATAATAGCAATCTTAAAATCTGTTGATCTACTGAAATAGATTTACATTTTTTAAACTTTTTCATTCTGAGCATTTCACTAAAGATAACTTTTTCTGATCTATAATTGCTTATTTTAGTTTGGCAACTCTATACACCGCATATGTCAGTGACAGCATTCGTAAACAAACGGAAGCGCGAAGTGATATATAAACTACAATTTTTTGACTTTGGCGTTCGCGTTGCCTTTTGCGTTTACATTCACTTTCGGGACTTTTAGAATACTACCCTAAGTTTAACATTTAATAATGGCATATCGTCGGTGGTGCAATGGTTAGTGTGCGCGGCTCTTGTACATGAGATCCTGGGTTCGAACCCGGCTCTGACCACCTTCAAATTTTCTTTCGGCGGCGGTCACCTCGCATAGTGACGGCGACACTATCGAGTATCTAGCCATGAAAAAGCTTATTAAAATACCGTTCGGAATCGGTGTAAAACTGTAGGTCCCAATCAGTGAGTGAAAACTGGAAAGCGCACAGCTCAGTGATTGTGAGAAGTTCTCCCCAGTCCCTTTATGGGATGTAATGGGAAACTATTTATTTATTTATTTTATTTAATGGCATATCCCCACGCGCAACACACCTACATGATCAGAAGACCGTTTACCGTGTTTTTACGATGTTAAGAGTCTTGAGTGAACACATGAGCCGAGCAAGCGAACAAAAACGGTCGTCGGTTGAGTGAAGAGCAAGCCAAAGAAGAACGAAGTTTTAGGGTTTTTTCGCGACAGTTTCGCATCGTGTCAGTGTTTTTTTTTGACAACAAGTACCAGAGAGACCAATTCGTAGACGAATATTTATAGTATAGACACATTTATTCTTTCAATAAATTAAACATCATAGGTACGATGGAAAGTAAACATTGGATGGTGGAAAATATGGGTTCAATAATACCAGATAGTGGCAATAGTATACAACGATCAACAAACGAACAACAACCGAATTTCGTGTTTTTGTGGCAAACTAGTTGTGTTAAATACAATACAAATGTATACCAACGATAAAAGTCAACAAAAAAAGTGCAAAATACATTTACATTTTTCAGTTCTACACTAAAACGACCTGAAAAAGTTAAGTGAACATATTTTGTAACTCCACCTGGTGTAAGTTAATTTTAAATTTAATTTCTCTCATTTCCACAAACCTACAACGAAGAGTGTGAAATGAAACGTCAGATGAGAGAATAAATGTCTATGTCTATTCGTCTATGGACCAATTATTGCGAGCTCTGATAGTCACAAATTACCAGTATCCACACATTGCTTATGTTGTAAAACGCAGAAAAAAAACATCGGTAATATTGCCTAGTTGGGGTTTGGTAATTTTGTTGTATGAGGATATGAACAAGAGCCAATATGAGTATTACCAAAACTCAAACGTGAAAAACACACTAGCACCAATAATGCTGAATTTGCATACATGTATTCATACATGGCAACTCTACTTGTTGTTACTAGAATGCATGGTACAAAGAAATGGTAGAAGCACTAGCCCAGCTGATTTGAACTTTTTTCTGGACTGAGTGTGAGTAAGTTTTTCTCTTATGTCAAAGTTTGTTTACATTTGTTTGTCTGCAACCCCCGTTCGCCAGCATCTGCTGTTTTTGAAATATTTCTCTGCAAAAATTACATAGAAACGTTTTAATTTTCACACTTATACACTTTCAATATATCAAATAACACTCAATCATTTTCTAAATGGCACTTTTTGCAAATTTCTTTACATTTTCATAATTTTTCTATCACCTGACTTGACACAACACAGACACTGAGCAAAACCAAAATGCCTGTTGTTTTTGGCTTGTTGTATTTGTTGTCGTACTGCATCTACCATTATATTTCTACCATGCTAGAATGTCAACAACACAAATCTCATTTATTGATACATCTTGGTTAGTGGATGGTAAAATAAAGTTTAAATAAAGGTTTTGGTCTCGAATTCAGGTAGTATTCTAGTTAAAAGTGGAAAGGAGGGCTTAGGTTAAGTTCTAGGGCAAATCTCGTATCGCGTCCAAATTATCATCAGTCCGTAGACCTTATCATCCAGAGTAAAACCGTATTTTTTTCTACGGAAATCCATACTTCCCGGATTACGGCCCCCAAAGTTTGAACATATATACCCCATATATTGACGGACTGCGACAAAATTGGCATCATTGGAAAGCTTATCAAAGTACCTTCAAAACTCCATAAAAATTTATCCATTGCGAGCCTATATCCAATATTCGACTTTTATAACCCCACTGTTTGAAGAAAAATCCTATTATCTCAGAATAGAACACAACATGCATATTTTCACCCGTTATTGTATACTTTAGACATTAAGATAAACAATAAGATATCACTTGTTCCTTTAACCCATTAATGACAGAAGGTATCAAGGGTCAAAGTTCACGAAAACAAAAAAATCGCGCATTTTTTTTAAAATAATTTTAAAACACGTCGACTTAAGGTACAGAGGGAATTTTTAGCCCCCTGCCTGAGCCCGGCCGGACGACCAGGTGGAATATAAATTAACGATTTTCAACAAGGTCTACCACACGATACGAGCCTGCAAGGGCTAGTGTTGACCTGTTCCGAAAGAAGATTGTGGCTTGGGTGTATTGCGTAAATATAACGACGGATTATTGGATTAGTGCCTTCCTCCAGATATTGAATGCAGCATGCCAACTATGCTGCGAATAGTTTCTATATTTTAGCGGCACAATACTATATTGTGGGAGGTTTTGCCAAGTAGCCTCATTCCACCGCTGGAACCGGAATTGTTGGAAGTCATGGCTAGTCTTAATATGCCAATGGTGGCTTATAAGAAGCTGCATGAGAAATTTGGTAACTCAACATTGAGGAGGATTGCAAAACCTACACGAAAAAGCTAACAACAAATGTTTGAAACGAAAATTGTAGCGAAAGATGAGACTACGGCCAAGTTTACCTCGTATTTATAAAAGTTCAATGATCTAATCTTCGTAGATGGCTCCAAAATTGAATCTTCAGTGAGGACCTTCAACTCGGACTTTCGATGAGATTGGGTGCGAATTGTAGTATCTTCCAAGCGGATATCGTGGCGATTATGAGAGCTGCAATTGAGATAATGGGCTCATGCTTGTATCCATCGGGTGAATTCGTCGTCTGCGTTGATAGTAAGCCAGCCCTCATGTCACACATATGTAAATCCAAATTGGTTAGGGATTGCAAGCGGATCTTGAACAGTCCCGGCAAGCTAAGACTCTGCTGGTGCCCGGCAAGCTAAGACTCTGCTGGGTACCGAGACATAGTGCTGTCACAATGAATGTTGAAGCAGATTGCCAGTATTGTTGTAGACGTCAACGTAGACGGTTGTGTTTTTTTGTGAGTGCTCCGTTTGCAGTGTATTCTCAAGCACACGAAACGAAAACAAATAGATTCATATATTCTAATCTCAACAAATAAATAGTCGGGAATCCAAATATCAGCGAATGGACGCTTAAACAATAAAAAAAACAATTAGTGCAAATCAAATATTCCCAAAATAGAGTAAAGAAGAGGGAGAAAAGTAGGAAAGAAAAAAAAAACAATAACAATAAGTGTATAAGCTCGGCGGAAAACGGCAGTAATGCCTACAGACGCATAAGCTCACATGAGAGTGAGAGTGAAAGGTGGTCATAAAGTTGGTATATTACAACAAAGCCAACTGTGATGTCTGATAAAAGCTCTCCCCATAGTAAAATAACCAAGTAGTAGCACTATACGTTGTTGTTGTTGTAGGCAGCAACAAGAGGCATTTTGTTTTTGTTTAAATCGCTTAAGTTGTCAATCTATACACGTAAGTATACCAACAACACAGGAAACAAAATGGAACAAAAACAAAGTACATATGAGTTTGACAGCTGAAACGATCAATCACAATGAAAAAATTTAAAACATCAATTCTAACGAGTTTACCTTCCTTATTTTACCATGGCTCTCCCCGTGTTCTTTGCCAACAAACGCGGGAAAAAGGCTACACTGGAAGAAAATGTTAGGTCAACTACTAAAATTCAGAGCAACATGCAACAGATGGAGAAAATGTGTTCTCCATCTGTTGCTAACTTTAACGAAAATACGGGTAGCACCTCCAACGATAAGGAGGGAAGTGTAAGGACCACGCAAACGGGTATGGACCGCTACATTTTGGTTAAGCGAAAATCGAGCCCATTAAAGGGAAATAGTAGAAAGGTCAGCAGAGCTGAAAATGAAGGTAAAAAGTCGGATCCGTTGTCTAAAAATCGTTTCGCGCCGCTAAGTAGCGATGACCAGCCCAGCGGTTCTAACTCGGTTTCGAAGAATACCGTAAGGCCTCCCCCGATATTTTTACGAGAATGAAGCTCGAAAGGTTTACTGGATAGTATTGAGAAAATTATTGGCGGTAACACATTCCATATTGTTCCTCTACTGAAAGGTAGAATATACGAGACGAAGGTCCAAATGTAAAATGAGAAAAGTTTTAGGGAAATATCTAATTATTTCACCTTATCTAAGAAAAATGTTTACACCTACCAGCTAAAGAGCAGTAAGGGTTTAGCTGTAGTAAGAAAGAAATTAAGGATGCTCTAGAAGAACAGGGGTTCAGTGTTCGCTCTGTTATGAATATTTTTAATAGAAACAAGGTCCCCCAAGCCAGACGCTCGAAAGCTGAAAAGAAATGAGGTCCTCCACCCTATTTACAAACTGAAATACTTGCTGCACCAACGAATTTCTGTGGACGAGCCACATAAAAGATGGGGGCCCATTCATTGTCAAAATTGCCAGGAATACGGACATACTAAGAAATATTGTGTTTTACAGACAGTTTGTGTAGCCTGCGATGACCTTCACCAATCGCCTGAATGCACGGTAAAGACACAAGAGGAGAAAAAGTGTAGTAATTGTGGTGGAAACCATACTGCGAATTACAGAGGTTGCCCAATATATAAGGGTCTTAAGAAGAAACTTGATTAAAAGTTGAAAAGAGTTCATGCTCGTGACTACGCAGCACCGACCCTAGAATTTCGTTCTGTCCCTGTACGCAAGAGGACAACAATATTACAGTTCCTCTTGGAACAATGTCATACGCTAGTGTTCTTAAACCGACCCTCACAACAACCAGTTAGTGGCCTGGAATCAATGATTCAGCAACTTACTCAGAGTATGAACATGTTCATGACGACAATGCAGTCGATGATGCAGGACTTTATGAAGAGTCAGAATCAACTGATTCAGACTCTTATTGGAAGCAGGCGCTTTCCTTAAAATCTGTGCATGGAACGCGAACGGTGTTATTAAACACAGACTTGAAATAGTTAATTACCTTGCTCGGGAAGATATGGATATAATGCTCTTATCGGAGACTCACCTTACAGATAGATATAACTTCAGTATTCCCAATTACAAGTTTTACGGCACGAATCATCCTGATGGTAGGGCCCATGGAGGTACAGGTATTCTTATACGCAACAGAATGAGGCATGATGTCCTAGAGGGCACCTCAGAACTAAAGGGTTTTTCAACAGAGACGCTACAAAAGTAAATCGATAGGGACAGCAAACGACGCCATATTTTTTCCCGCTCTTTTGACATTTCTCTTCAGTACGGTTTGCCATTTCATCATGGAAAGATATACGAGCCAACAACGAGTCGAAATTATTAAAATTTACTACCGAAATTTGGAGTCAGTGGCATCAACTTTAAGAGCGGAATTCATCGTAAAATCATCTTCAGCGATAAGGCTCATTTCTATCTGAATGGCTTCGTCAATAAGCAAAATATGCAAAATATGATCAAGACCGGCACATTACTGTGTATGCGAATCGCTACCGTTCAATGATAACCGAATATTTTTGGCCCCAATTGGATAATATGGACTTGGAGGACATGTGGTTCCAACAGGACGGCGCACAGTGCGGTGATCAGTGGGAATAAATCAAAAAATTGTAGATTACAAAAGCTAACAAATTATATATCAAATGATAGGTAAGACTTTCATTAAGAAGAATCCAAATTTTCATTGCAATATAAGAAGTTTTGAATAAGCTACAGCCTTTTAAAGTTCAAACTTTTATGTTTTTTTTGTGGACTTTTCGATTTTGCGCATCATCCAAAGAAATTAATGCTGTTAGCACATTCTTTGCACTATCCAAGTAATTTTTTTTTTAACTTTTAAAAACATAATAAAGAAAAATTGTTTATTAAAATGGTTGACAAAAAATGGAAATTATTTATAAAAAAAATATGTTAATATGATCAAAAAATTATGAATAAATCATGAAAAATGTTTTGTTTTTGACCTTCAAGAAAAAAAATGTCCATATATGTCCAGTTTCATTTCAACATTTTACTTTTGTATGATTTGTTATCTTTTAGAATCTTATTTCACTTCATCCGACTTTTTTCGATTCTTCGAGATATCGCGTTTTGAAAAATGGTCTAAAATGATATTTTGCAATTTATTTTGCTTATCTTTTATTTTGTGTTTTATACTGCTCACTACCAACTTTTATTTTATGTTTTATACTTAGTTTAAATATAGACGTTAATTGCCTTCATTGCTCTTTAAATTGCGACATCGACATCGGTGTTTTGAAAACACCGATATTTTTGAAAAACATCGAGTACTTTTTACATCAATGTTTTAGTGCCGATGTTTTTCCAACATCGATGGTTTGTATCGATTTTTGAACCGATGTTTTTTTTGTGTGACGATTCTGACACATTGCCTTTATATAAGGAAAAATAAACCATAAATATTAAAAGAAACTCGAATTTTTTATATTTGGTCATTTATTCGCATCCAGAAGCCAACCGCCACCATTATGCGTAGGTGGTTATACATGGGATGTAATTGTAATCTGTTTATTTTAATCAACTTTTGTATTTTTTGCCTTTATATCGTGGCAAAGGGTGACTTATATATGGAGATACCACATATCTAAACGAGAATTTCAGCAAAAACAAAACATCGGCAAAAACATATTCTGTTTCAATTTTGGTACCTCGATTTCTAAAAAAAAAAGTCACCAAAAACGGAACATCCCCAAAAAACATCGCTGTTGGAAAGATCGATGTTTTGAGGTCAATGTTTTATCGACATCGATGTCTCTTATTTGAAACATCGATGTTTTGAGGTCGATGTCGCAGCACTAGTTGGGGGTTTAAGAGCTTTGCTTACTTTTGATGACAAGGGGGAGGGGGGGTTAATAATTGTAATAAATCTGCTTACGTAATACTTGAACGGCCCCTTTTAGCAACCTAGCACTAGTCGCGGAAGGCCTAAAAGTTGTCACAGCAAATGAAAAAGCAAAAAGTCTCTCAAATTGTATCTGACTATACAGAAGAGGAGTTAGGACATGCATCAAAACTTGCAGGAAAGAAAGACAAAACAAAAAATCTAATTTGTATGTCTGAACTGGAGGCATTAAGTCTTTATTTAGACTTGGACCTATCAGATGAAAAGTACAACCTTTTGCGCAAAACTGTCAATCGGCACCATGATAAATTATTTCCAAGCTTGTAGGCATTAAAAAATTTTAAAAACAATATATTACCACCTGTTAAAGCAACTGAAAGTACTGCAGAAGTTGAATTGAAACCACTTTTTCGAAATACAGCACAGAGTGTATTAAAGCTCTGTGATGCTAAAGAGTCCCCAGAAAAAGTGGCACTTATTTGCAAATGGGGAATGGATGGCAGTTCGCGTCATAGCCGTTACAAAATTAATTTCTCATCAGAAGAATTTAGCGATGAGTGTATGTATCTTATTGCATTTGTCCCACTTGAGTGAGTATATATATAATATTTTAACATTTTCTTTATGAACAAAGAATTTTTTTAAGGTTAGTTGATTCATCATCCAAAAAAGCGCTTTGGGTAAATAAAAACCCTTCATCTACACTTTTCTGCAGACCAATTAAATTTGTAATGTGTAAGGAAAATAGGGCTTTAGTTATTCAACAAAATAATGATATAAAAATACAAATAGCCAACTTGGAGTGTGAACTACTTGAATTGACTGGAAAAGTTTTAGAGGTGTCATTTATTATGCACTGTACAATGATCGATGGGTCGGTTGCAAATATTCTTACGGATACGAATGCAGCTAGTAGGTGTTTCCTGTGCAATGCAAGTCCAATTGAAATGAACAAAACAAATCTAAATAGATGCGCAAATACCGATTCCTACAAGTATGGGCTATCAACTCTCCACTGCTGGATTCGTTTTTTTGAATGTATAATTCACATAGCATATCGTTTGCCATTTAAAACTTGGCGTGTAAGCAAAGAAAATGATGCGATTTTTGCCGATACAAAAAATCGCATACAAAAGGAATTCAGGGAGAGAATGGGTCTGCTAATAGATTATGTCAGGCAAGGTTATGGCACAACTAATGAAGGTAACATGGCACGAATGTTCTTTGCTAATGTCGATGTTTCTGCGGAAATAACTGGCATAAATAAAGATTTAATAAATAAATTCGCATTAGTTTTGCGAATTTTATCTTGTGGCAGAAAAATTAGGACTGAGGAGTTTAGTAAGCTGCTAATGGAAACCAGGAATTTGTATTTGGAGTGCTACAGTTGGTACTATATGCCCAGTTCTGTCCACAAAGTTTTAATGCATGGATGTGAAGTCATACAATATTTTGATTTACCCATAGGTGATTGATTTTTACATTTTATGAAAAAATTACAATAAAAAATTGAAAACTTATTTACAGGAAATTTATCGGAAGAAGCGTGAGGCCTCTCACAAGCAAATTCGACGTGGTCGCTTAAGCCATACGCGGAAAAGCTCCAGAGAAAATTCAAATAAGGATTTGATAACGCATTTGTTGATTGCAACAGACCCTCACCTATCATCAAACAGAAGTATTAAATTTAAGACCAAGATTTATGAGGAAGACCTCGATTTCATGTCCTATATTGAGAGCGAAACAAATGAAAATATAGATTAAAAACACTCATATTGTTATAAAATAAGCAAAATTCTTTTTTTTTGGTTTTCTTTTATTTAATATTGTTTACTAAGTTGAAAATAAAACTTCAACAATACAAATATATTTTTTTTCTTTTAAAAAAAAAAAAAATTTACATAAACTGCTACATTTTGGTAGAAAAAGTGCATAGAAATTTATATGTATATCTTTAAAAAAAAAAAGATATTGACAAACGGTTTTAAATATAAAAAATGTAAAGCCTCCTTCTAACAAAATCAATTTTTGTTTTGTTTTTTTACTGGTTTTAATAACTTTAAAATTAAACTTAAAACGAGAAATATTCATTTATTTTAAATTTTGAAGCTTATTTTAAGCGCAAATAATTGAGTTACGTAAAATCCACTTTGATTTTTGAAATCAGTGACCCAGATATTATAATCATGCAAAATTTCATAACAATCGGCGACTCCTTGTATTTTTTCCTCACTTTTGTATGGGCTCACCGCACTGTGCGGCGCCACAAGCCACACAGCGAATGCCACAATCAATTTATTGGAAACCAAGTTTGGTGAACGTGTTATCTCACGAAATGGCCCAGTCGATTGGCCGCCTCGGTCGTGCGATTTGACGCCGTTAGATTATTTCCAGTGGGGCTACGTCAAGCCTATGGTATATGCCATGGTAAAATAAGTAAGGTAAACGCACTAGGAATTGTTACAACAAACACAGGCATTTTGTTTTTGTTTGGTGTCCATAATCTGTCAAATTTTCTTCATGTGTGTATCTACTGTAAAAGTAAACAAAACGGTACAAAAACAAAATACATGTGAATTTGACATAAGAGAGACACCTAAGCAAGAAATCAGCTGTTCTAACGAGTTTACCTTACTTATTTTACCATGGGTATATGCCAACAAACCAGCGACGATTGATGAACTTCGTACGAATATCGAACGTGAAATTACAGCAGTATAGGCCGATTTATGCTTGAAAACTGTCGAAAATAGGGTTCAGCGTCTGGACTTCTGCAAGCGTGCCCGTGGTGGCCATGCAAAAGAAATCGAGTTCCATACATAATGGCATCGAACGTACTTTCACAGAAATAAAGAATTTCATTGGTATCTAAAACCAGTTTTGTTTTATTTAAAAAAACTTTTGTAGCGCTCTTATTGAAAACCCCGTTATATATGCAGGCAACTACAATTCGTGTCCCAATTTCATATGGTCCAATGACAATATCGGCAATATATTGCCCCCCACGATTAGTGATACATTATTGAACTTTTTTCATAGTCTCAGACATACTTTTTTGCTGCCGGAGATTACAATGCGAAACATACTCATTGCGGCTCCCGTCTCGTGAAACTTGCATCATGTCTTGACAAAACGGGCTCGATTACGTATCGCCCTGCCAGCCTACGTACTGGCCGCTTGATCGCAACAAACAGCCTGATATAATTGATTTCGGTATAATTAGGGGAATTACAAGGTCAAACGTCTCCGCGACTACGTGCCTAGGACTGTCTTCGGGCCATTCCCCAGTCATATTTTCAATTAATGGGCACCACGAGATAGAAGCCCCTAGGAGGCTAACATCCAAAAATACAAATTGGTTGAAATATAAAAAATTTATAAGCAGTCATGTCCCAGTTTTGAACAAAAGTATTGTCAATGAACTTGATATTGAAAACCAAGTCACTAATTTTAATTCCTTGCTTGAGGAAGCAGCTTGTCACGCAACTCCATCTCCGAAGGAGCGTCTAGGGTATGTGTACACTCACACGAATAGGGAAATTGAACATCTGGTAAATGAGAAGAGAAAAGTTCGACGGGATTGGCAAAGATATAGATCACCAGCTGCAAGTCTTCGACTTACCGTTGCAGCGAACGGTCTACGAGTTGCCCTCAGAAAAGATGATGACATGCCTGTTACGTTGGGGGGGTAACAACATCAAATGCGACCAATTTTTCCTTATAAGAAATATAAGCCAGCTGAGTCTATTTTTCCCTTACGGAATGAAAGTGGAGAGTGGGTGACAGCAGGTGAGGAAAAAGCCAACCTCTATGCGAATCATTTTAGTCAGGTCTTCCGCCCCAACCCATGCACTAATAATTTTAATCTCTCGAACTTAGTTTCAATTAAGGAGTCCTCTACCATACCACTGGAGATAACGATTGAAGAAGTTGTTGCCATTATAAAGGAAACTGCTAACCCGAAAAAAGCACCAGGTTTCGATCTCATATCACAGAAAATGATCTCTGAACTAACATCCGTGGGAGTAAAGTTTATCGTACATGTGTTCAATCACATAATAAAACATAGTTACTTCCCTAAAGCGTGGAGAATTTCCTTAGTGAAAATGATATTGAAGCCTGGAAAAGATAGAACGCTCCCATCGTCTTACAGTCCTATAAGCTTATTACTTTGCTTGTCAAAACTCTTTGAGAGAGTCTTTCTATTGAAGCTTAAAGGTTTTATATCGTCCCATAATTTCATCCCTGATCATCAATTTGGGTTTAGGGAGGGTCAGAGTACACTACAACAGGTAAACCGTCTTACTAACGAGATTAGAAAAACTTTTAAAAAAAGGCAGTATTGCTGTGAGATATTTTTGGATGTTGCTCCAGCATTTGACAAGGTCTGGCACGAGGGCTTAATATATAAAATTAGGAAATACCTTCCTGCAAACACTCATTGCCTCCTTGAAAGCTACTTGAAAAATAGAAGTTTTAGGGTCAAATATGGAGTGTATTTCAGATGAACGTGAAATAAATGCTGGGGTTCCGCAAGGAAGTGTTATCGGCCCTTTTCTTTATCTTATCTTTACAGCTGACATCCCAACTAGTACGGGTTTGCTCACGTCCACTTTTGCAGATGATACTGCAATACTGAGCTGCCATAAAGATTCAGTTACAGCCGCAAAAATTCTTAGCGACCATCTAAAAACAATAGAAACTTGGATTGCTAACTGGAGAATAAGAGTAAACGAAACAAAGAGTAAACACGTTACGTTTACTCTAAACACAAAAACCCAAGGGGTACCGAAGAGACAGTTGTTCAAGTTAGTACTTGGAGAACAAATAGAGAATGTGCTATCAAAGAAGACTCGTTGATAGGGACTGGGTTGCGGGGTGTGATTTTCAAACTTCTGCCGCCGAGTGTCAAGCCAGAAATACAAAACACATCAACTGGGAGTAAATTTTGCCATCTAAATCGATAAAAAAAAGGGATATTCAGTGAAAAAAATCAAAATGTAATGAAGTGTTAGAGTAAAGATATTTGTGTAGATCCCAATTAACACGAACATTTTTAAAATTAAAGATTGCTCTCATTCTCTATATGTTTTCCTCGTACGTCTCGGAACTCGTTAGTACAAAAATCAACTAGTGCACACTCTTAAAGTATTACTCGGTGCAAAAACCTGTCCACAAATAAAACTAAACGACATACCGATTCCCTTATGTGACGAAATTACTTACTTAGGTATACACCTTGATCGCAGGAGACGCGGAGAAGACATCTTGAAGCTAAGAAAACTCAGATTAAATTGAAGACTCATCAACTTCATTGGCTACTCAATTCGAACTCGAAACATAAACTGGACTACAAAGTTCAAATATACAACAGTGTAATTAAGCCAATTTGGGCATACGGCTCTCAACTATGGGGCAATGCTAGTAAAAGTAACATCGAAGTTATCCAAAGAGTTCAGTCAAAAATACTACGAGTAATTACCGGCGCACCATGGTATATGCGAAATGAGAATATACATACGGATTTAAAAATACCTGTAATAAAGGACGAAATCCACCGCATCAAACAAATTCACCAACAAAAACTTTCACAACACACAAACGCTCTAGCAAGAAATCTAAGAATAACAACAAGTTCATCCCGTCTACGTAGAGGGGATTTCCCAACACTGTAATTAACCAAGAAATCCCAAACGCAACGATACAGAGGCCCGCTTCAACATCAATCTAATTAATAATAATTGAATTAACCCCGTTTAGAATATAAGATTCAAATACTTATTGTTAGGCTCCTTTGGAGCAGATTCAATAAATCATAATAGTCTTAAAAAAAAAAAGATTGAGCAGGATGCACTTCTGCTGATTTGAGATTGATTGCCTCTGCAAATCCACCGATCTGTTACTTGTATGGATTGATCGATCGCTGACTGGCAGGCCAGAGTGGATTGCAGAATTTCGAGGGATATATGGCCGGCAGTGGACTCGGGGAGAACTAAATCGCTTCTTCGACTGAACAAGGCTGACTTGCGGCTCCTCACTGGGGTGATGCTGGAGGCTTTACTCGCAACTGGATTGTGAACGCCGTTGATTACTGTAGTGCTTGTGGTGATGAAGAAGAGGTGGAAACCATTGAGCACCTTCTATGTCAGTGTCCAGCCCTGCAGCGTAGGCTTATCCAATGATCTTGATAAGAAACCTACAGAATACGCCAGATCTGGTCTGGTCCCAAGCATTAGATAAATCAGAGCACCAACTGCTTGCCTATATAGAAATTCAATGTCAACTTTCCCTGTTTTCAATGTTTCTGCTACTTTATCCATTGATGTTGCGACTGGCTTGCATTCAGAGAAATTGAATCTTTGTAGTATTTTCTTGGCATATACTTTTCGACTGATTTTTATTCCATTTTCTTTCTTTTCAATTTCTAAACCAAGAAAATAATTCGGATCTTTAACAACTATTTTGAATTCATTCTTTAATTCTTCTAGGAATTCATCCAATTCTTCAGTATCAGTGGCAGCAACTAAACCATCATCAACATACAGACCAAGTATTAGTTTCTTTCCTTTTCTCTCTCTTATGTAAAGGCAAGGATCAGCTGTACTTGCTTTTAGACCAATTTTGTCAACAAGAAAATTTCCAATTCTCTTGTTCCAGCATCTAGGAGCTTGCTTTAGCCCATACAAACTTTGCTTAAGCTGGCAAACTCTCCCAGAACGATCATCGAAACCTTCAGGTTGCTTCATATAAATTGTTTCGTCGAGCTCACCATATAAGAAGGCTGTAGAAACATCAAACTGAGCCAAATGAAGTCTCGTTGTCATTCTTGCAACTGGACTAAACTTCTGATCATAATCCTTTGCAGATGACTTACAGATAGTTTTCAAAGGTGATTTTGTGTTTTTAGATGTTCTACAGAGTACTATTAATTTTTTTGTCTGAGTGGATGATTGATAATAGGCTTTTGATTAACCCTCAGAAATCAAAATTGATGTTTTTTTGGTAATTTGCAGCGCGATGCTGTATCTGTCTATATATATGGTCGATCTATTGAAGTTGTGGATAGTTTTGAATGCCTTGGTGTCATTCTTGATAGCAAACTTAAGTTTGAATTGCATGTCAATTCATTAACATCAAAAGTTAATTTTTATTTTAAGGAAGTTGTACAATCTTGATCTATCCCTTCCAAGGTTTGTTAAAATAAATTTGGTGCATGCTTTAATAATGCCGGTTTTCTTATATGGAATGGAGGTATACTCAGGAGCTTTGGGTTACGTATTGAGGAAGCTCCGCTTAGTTTTTAATAGAGTAATGAGATATATATATTCTGTTGGTTGGCATGCACATATTTCCAATTATGTGGATGAATTTTTAGGTTGTTCTTTTTCTAATTATATTAACATGAGAAGCATGTTGCATCTTTATAAGATTAGCGTAACTAAAACTCCCTTATTTTTGTTGAATATGATTGAATTTGGAAGATCGACAAGAAATAGACAAATTGTAATACCTAGGATGTCATCTTGGATGGATCATTCTTTCCTTGTTAGGGTAGCACGGTTGTACAACAACTTGCCCGGCACACTCAGGACATTTGATTGTTCTTTCCATACATTTAAAAGAAGACTTTACCAGTACATGATGTTAAATGCATGAAGAATTGCATATATTGGTCTTCTTTTAATAATATGACTCAAAATACATAATTGATTATGGAATCCAAGACAGAAAATGACAACGCAATAATCTGGTAATGGTGTCCGCCCATGCGAAATGTTGTGCTGAGTTGTCGCCGAATTATGAACGACAGATATATTTAGTCTCTACAAGCATTTCTCACTACTGCTGAATTTCCTAAGTCTAAGTAATTATTGTTCAAGTCTATCATGATAGTGGGTTTGGGTATGTGAATAATTTTAAGATTGTTTAGTAACGCATGAAAATCGATGTGAACTAGTAGCACTACCTTATTCTAACCTCCATTTATATTTTTATTTTGTGCGCCATATGGGATATGATTAACTATTGTCACTGTACAAGATATTACAGCATCATTAGCGATTTTATTTTTATTTTTTAAACTATTATTTACATCGTTTATTATTCAAGTTATTATTCAATTTCAGTTATTATTCAATTTATGTCAGTTGCAATTACATACATATGTATAAGCTGTTGTCTATAGTTTTGTTTCCGCACGTACTATTTTGCTGTTTTTGCTATTTTTCTATTTTGAATGAAATTTGTTTGACGCAAATCTAATTCAAAATTGGTGAAAACGGTAGAAGTGGTACGTGTTGAAACAAATATAATATTAATTTAGTTGGAACTATATTGAAGTTTTAAATTCGAGAGCATAATTCCTTTAATCTTACACGTAATCGTTAATAGTTTAATGTGAAGATTTAATTTTAATGTGAAGATTTAATTTTAGGTATTATATTTTTTGATAGTTTTTTATATGCTTGAAGATATGTTTAGTAGAAATTTGTAACCACATATGGCCTTATGGGCTCGGTTATTGAAATAATTAAATAAATAAATAAATAATGACCAGTCTTTCTTTATATTTTCGATACTTTTATCAGAATTTAACTTAATTCGGAATACCCATTTTCCAGGAAGAGCTTTTGATCCTTTTGGTAAATTTGTAAGATTCCATGTTTCGTTATCCATTAGAGACTTAATTTCAGACTTCATAGCTTTTTCCCATTCGAACTTCTGCTTACTATCAACAGCTTCTTTGTATGTTGTTGGAGTTTGAATTTCAGAAAGAATTGTTTCGGACATCATAAGAAAATCATTATAGTTCGGATTATACATAAGTGTACGGTCTCGAAGACGTTTAGATATTGGCTCGTATTCTACGGAATCTTCTCTACGACGTTTGCGATCATTTTCTTCTTTCCTATCTTCGACATCTTGAAAGTCATCTTCAAATCCGTTAAAGTCTTCTTCGTCAGTAGCCTCTTCATCAATATGTTCGGTCTCATGTTTGTTTCTTGATATGGCTGTTCTTGAAGTAGTTTTTGATCATCTATGTTCACACTTTCTTCTGAATCTGAGGTGTATTGTTTTTCTCTCTCTTTCAATTTAATAATTATTTTATTATCTTCCTCTCTTTCTTCAGGTTCATCTTTCTTATCGGTACACTCCCTCATTTTCTCTTAAAATTCGGGACAGTTCTACTCTATTTTGATTTTTAATATAAATTCTATATCTTTCGTCTCCATCATAACCAACTAGTTACCCCTTGACAGCTTTGTTATCCATCTTTTTGCGTTTTTGATTTGGTACGTGGATGTATCATGTTGAACCAATAATACGTAAGTGGCGAATTCTTGGCTTCTTGCCACACCATAACTCAAATGGACTAACTTCAGCAACTGATGACTTTCCTGTCCTATTCAGTATATAAATAGCAGATTTGAAAAACTCAGCCCATAGAGATTCTGGAAATTCAACATCCGGATTAGAAAATTTAAAAGTCCTCGCCATTTCTACTACAGTCCTGTTCTCTCTTTCTGCACCACCATTTTGCTCTGGGGTATAAGGAGCAGTAAACTTTTGAATAATGCCATTATTCTCAAGAATCTTTTTAACGTCTGCATTGATAAACTCTCCGCCATTGTCGCTTAATAGAGTCTTCACTATACATATGTCCTTGTTGTTTGGCATGAGCTAGCATTTCTACGAATGCATGCTTGACATCGGATTTATTTTTGACAATATAACCATACTTAAACTTCGTATAGTCATCTTTAAATACAACTAGGTATTTATATCCTTGAAAAGAAGGCGGGAAAGGACCACACACGTCACTTGAGATAAGTTCACCTGGAGCTCTAGAACGTTCACGTCTTCCAAACGGCAATCGAGTTGTTTTTCCATATATACACGGCTCACAGACTTCATTATCATACTTCACACGTATATTCAATTCTTTAAATAACTTATTTTTGATGTGATGTTTATCTTGATGACCCCATCTTTCATGATATACAGTCAAGGAATAAAGTCTACATACAACCTACGATTTTGAAGTTTAAGAGAATTAGTAGCGACAATTGAAAATTATATTATTGCAATATTTTAGTCATTTAAAATAAAGATTATTTGAAGAAAAAAAAAATATGAATAAAATATAACATGGAAATTATTAGGGAAAACCCAATAATTAGCGGGGAAAAAAGTCTGCATACAGGGTGGCAACTCCTAAAATCAAATACAAAATTGAAAATAAAGAAAGGGAAATAACAGCTAACTTTGTTGAGTTAATTACATGTACAAACATAACAATTAGTGGACACAGTGACACAGTGACAAAAAAGAAGGTATTATTCGAATTTTTATCCTTGAAAATGGAAAAACGAAAAGAGATTTATACTTCATTTCGGAATATGGTATTAAATCTCCGCAAGGAAAATAAAAGTTATGGAGAAATTGCTAAGACAGTAAAATTAAGTCCTGATACTGTCTAGACGATCATTAGAAATTATAATAATACCAATAGTACCGAAACTAAGCCACGTTCTAACAGACCTAAGAAGCTTTCGAGACGCGATGTTAGCAGTATTCTTAAAGTAGTCAACCAGGATCCGAAAATAAGTGCTCCAAAATTGGCGGAACACATCGCCAAATGTTCCAATATAATTGTTACTCCACGAACAATAATAAACGTTTTACACGGAAATCAATGGATTTTCCAACAAGATAACGACCCTAAGCATACTGCACACGTTGTTCGAGACTGGCTTCTTTATTATGCCCCACGACAGCTGAATTCGCTACCCCAGTCACCAGACTTAAACGCAATAGATCACATATGGGACGTTTTGGAAAAATTTGTACGACAATATGACATTAGTAGCCGTGAAACATTAAAAACCGCCCTTATTCGTGCATGGGCTAAAATAACACCCGATATTATGGAGAATTTGGTGACATCAATGCCCCGTCGTCTACAAGCAGTTATTGATGCCCAAGGTGGACCGACCAAATACTAAAAGTTATCTTTTTTTTGTTTTTATATATAAAATTTTGAAATAATATATATTTTTTCTGGCTGTATGTAGACTTTTTTGCTATGAATTTTCAGGGGTTTTGTTACTACTGTTTTTATTATTTAAATGAATTGTTTTTTTATTTTATAAATAAACTTATTTATTAATGCCTTAAATATTGAAATAAACATTTTTTTAATTTTCTTCACAAACTTTCTAAAACAAGGGATGTATGTAGACCTTTTTCCTTGACTGTAGTTGTAATGTTGAATTATTGCTCGCTAAGTAATTCACATCTTTGGTTTTCATCATTTGACTGAAATCGGCTTTATATAAGGATCCATTTATTGGCCTATGACCGGATAGTGTTACTTGGTCATTCATTGTCAACCAACATTGAGTCGCTATTGATTTAAATTCGCTTTTGGGATTTCGGTCTTGAGCAGCTAGAACCGAAAATATATTTCTTGAAATCTTTGGAACGTACCAAACGTCTTTCAAGTCCATCTTCAACAGTTTACCATTAACTCTTGAAATAATGGGCACAGTCCCCTTTGCGATTGCTCTCAGTGATTCTTTTCCAGCAGCCTGAATTGAATGAGGATCAAAAAGTTGAAATTCTGTAAACATTTCATAACAGTTGGTCACATGTCTTGTTGCTCCATTGACTATCCACCACTCCATATTTGTATTAACAGCATTAATCTCATTACAGATAGCGTGTAGTGCGACTGATGTATTCTGCTCATTACCATTTGTGGATTTATTCATTGAAGGTCTGCCGTCAGCTAACCATTTTCGACAATCCTTTAACCAATGGCCCTTCTTTTTACAATAATTACATACATCGTCCTTCTTAGCATCCTTCTTAATGATCTTACCTTTTGAATCTTTCCATGTACTAACCTTTAAGGCCGCTTGATGTTCTTCTTTTATGCGATCATTTTGTTTGTAGTTCCTCTCGAACATACATAGCTGCGTAACAAGTTCATCTATAGTTTTGTCTTTTTCACCTGTCATCATCATCCAATTTGATCGAAATATTTCAAAACTCTTCGGCGATATATGCAGCACTTCTTGCAATGCATGATCACCTTTCAGTTTCAACCCATTGTTCAATTCATCCCATAGACTTTTCAACTTGGCTACGTGGGTCGAGACATCTTAATTTTCTTGCCATTCAAACGGGAACAAATCGGTACAAACTTTGAAGATCTGGTCCGTTGATGTTGCTTCATAGAGGTTCTTCAACGCCTCCCACATTTCAAAAGCATTGTTCTTGTCCTTTTTCTTTTCCAGATCGGCCATTCTGACTCACCGGACAATGGTTTTATATTTTTCCAGAATTCCATAATCTGTTCCTGATAATTTCGGACCAAATCTTGGATTCAAAATTCTTTCTTAAAAAATTTGCTGCGGCTCTGTTATTTGTTCGTCTTTGATTCCGCTATCCTCTTGATATTAGCAGAACGTCTGGTTTTAATCAGCAAATCCTCTTGAAATTGACAGCTTTAAAAAAAAAAATTTTCTTTTTCTAATTTTCAGAGATTTATAAGGCCCATAACCTATTGAGTTGAATGTTTTTATTGAACTGACAATATGAACAAAGTACAATTGCAACATAACTTGATAGTAGAATATTAATCTTAGCAAGTAATGTTAACTACCAAACAATATGCTCAACCATCATCTGATGATTTGTCTATTAGTTCTTTCTACCCCACTGGGAATAAGGAATGGTAAACAATGACCTGCACATGTGGATCCTCATTTTGGATGGTATTGTATGTATTGATCAGGGTTTATCAGGTGATGTATGTAAATATACACTGGAAACATAATTGAGTGGTTCTTCTGTCTGTCCTATGTCTATCTATCTATCGAAAATTTTCTACTATTTTTCACCTCTTCCCTCCCTTCTCTATTTCCTCCTCATATATATGGGCAATCACAATGGGTCGCCAACCTGCGAGAGTAGTGACGATAAGTGTATACTGTCTCATATTAGCTCTGTTCGAGTACTCGAAAATTTGTGCAAATTTGTAAAAATTTTTACTGAACTCTGTTCGTTTACTCCAAAAGTCCAGTAAATGAGAGCCAGAGAGCGAAAATTTTGACAGTTCGATGCATAGTCTAATAATATAAGTCGACGCGTGGCGTGTTGTTGTAATATGAAACGATTTTGACAGAATTTTGTTGTACTATTGTTATGACAATACACTCGATATGTCAAAATCATTTTATATACGAAGAAGAGGCAAAGGAAAAACGCCAAAGTAAATAATTACATGTATTAAAAAAAAAAGTAATAGGCAGAAATTATACAATTTACAAATATATTTATATTTCAATTTAAATTGCACAACACTTTTCAAACGTTTAATAACGAACAATAAGAATCAAAACAAATGATGAGACATGTTTGACACTTCGAGTGTACTACGTAAACAAAGAACGATAAAAAGAAACAACCCAATAACAAAATGCCTGATTAGCTGGGCTTATGCTTCCACTTATATTATTACACTATGGTTCGATGTTAGAGATTTTGCAAATTTTGGTTGGAGAAATTTTAGCCAACATAAAATTGCAAGATAGAACAGCTGTTTGAAATCAGCTGTTTTATGTAAAGAAACAAAATACAAAAATAAATTAACAACGACAGAGGTAAGTACAAATTATTTTTTTTGTTTAATATTTTATTCAATATATTTGTGAAATTTAGAAACAAAATGGAAAACAATAATGTGCAGTTGCATTCAGGAAATTCTGGTGAACCGGCGGTGTCATTATTGGACATCTGTGGCAGTAGCAAAGGTATGGGAATACACGCCAGAATGTATGTATGTGGCAAAGGATAAAATTTCTTTCAATTCTATTGGAACTTGTGGTAACTTCCAAAAATGTATTTGTTGGAAGAATTTGTAAGTACAATACATTTTGTAGTGAGGTTAGCATGCGCAAACATATTTCCGCCCGTGTTCCGTGACGTACTTTTTTGTAAGTCCGGCGGCAAAATTGCAGAACATAGAGCGGAGGTTACAAACTTTGTCAAAAATTATACATTCAAGCTTTGGAGGCGTATATTTCACAAAATATGGAGCAGCGCGGAAAATGTTGTTATTTTTTTTTTCGTTTAATACCCTATTTGTTCCTTGTTTTTTAAGAATAATTAAGTTTTATGTTTTTTAAGGTGGAAATGGAATTCCCGATGTACGAGCATATGCTATCGTTACTGCGCTAACATTGTTGGATTCGTCCTCATCGGAAAGTGAAGACGAAATAGATGCCGTCATTATTGACTTGGTCAATAGAGCGGATGAAATGAAGGCCAGTGATTTAGGCATATTATGCCAAAAAATTTCAAGAAATTCTATAAAGGAGTACGTAGACTAAACAGTGCCGAGTTATACTGAATCCGAGTTCCGCATGCATTTTAGAATTTCAAGGACTCCAGTTGTCGTTTACTCATTTTTTTTAATAAAAATTTCTTCCATATAAAAATTACAGTTTTTGTTTAATGAAATGCAAACAGAAAAATCAGCTGTTTCCTTGCACACATAAACATCAGCCGTTTCATTGCAAATTATTACTGGAAGTCGTTCGCGTACTTTATTTGCAAATTTTCATAAAGAGAGTAAAATTGTTGTTTCGCCCTCAAAAGTAGATTCTTGCAAATTTTTACTGGGAAAGTACTCGAACAGAGCTATTGTCACGCGACCTAAACCTAACCTAAAAGCTCACTCTTCTGCAAAAGCAGAACACTCCCTCTCTCGAGAAGCGCATCTCCCATTCTTTAGAAACCGCTGTAAGGACTGAACTTGACTATCAAAAACCGCAGAAGGATAAGCCATGGTACGACGAAGAAAATTCGCTGCACGTATGACAACGAAACAGTCAGCTACAACACGTGCTGCGAATGAGCGTTACAAGAGGCTGAGAAGGTAGGCAATCCAATTATATAGGACGAAAAATGGTAGTGGGAGCAGACAGAGATTGAAATGAGCCCAAAATAGCATATATTTGCAAGCACAATTCTCCTATTTATCTCCAGACTGACCTTGTTGTCCTTGTTCACGGCGGATCCAAGGTAGACAAATTCATCTACCACTTCAAAATTAAATCGGTTGTCAACGTTCAAGTCGAGAGGTTTCTCTAGTCGTTGACACCATCAATTTTGTCTTGCCCTCATTAACAGCAAAACCCATCTTCGCTGATTCTTTTTCGATTCTTGAAAATACTCCAGTAACCTCTCGCAAATTTCGCCCAATGATGTCTATGTCGTCAGCATACGCCAGCAGCATATGGCTTTTCGTGTTAATGGTCTTGTTTGTGTTTACTGCAGCTTTTCTCATTATTATCTCCATTAAGATGTTGAAGAGATTGCACGAAAGTATGTCACCTTGTCTGAGTCCTCGATTGACACAGAATGGTTCAGTGAGTCCTTTCCCCACTTTGACTGCTGACTTGGCGTTGGTCAGCGTCATTCTACAGAGGCGCATCAGTTTTGCCGGAATCCCAAGTTCAGACATATCTTCGTACAGTTTTCCCCGTATGGGGGTATCGAAAGCAGCTTTGTAATTGACAATCTACACTATCTTCCACCATCATTACCTCCTGATCTTCAGTGGAGTAGTGCTGAAAAGTGGTCTGTCCACATTTTGAGCACACAATGGCATTACTCTATGGATAAAACCAGTTGGAGAAGTATGTTATAATTGTTTTAATTTATATATTTGTTTGTTTAATTGGTATGTTAAGGCATCTAACCTCATGAGTAAAATAACCAATAAAAGAAAGAAAGAAGACATATCTTAAGTTTTTATGATAAAGCCTTTTGTTATTTGGAGTGAAATAAAAAAAAATAAATAGGTTTGTTTTTGAAACAAAATTTGTGCTAATTTAGTGTCCATGACTGTAAACAAAAGAGTATAAAAACAAAGCATTTGAATCTGACAGACGCAACCATGGTACAATAATATGTTCATGGTAAAGTCGTGAGAACAGCTGTTTTCATTTTTTTCATGAGGTTCTTCGCTTCGGCTGTCACACTCACATGTATTTTGTTTTTGTACTCTTTTGCATTCTTGTGTTGTTGGTATGAATTTGGGTAGAGTTTGACAGCTGAAGCGAATAGAACAAAAACAAAATGCCTGTTGTTGCTGCCTACAACAACAACAACACGCGTTGCTATTACCATGAAGATATTGTACCATGGACGCAACCAACTAAAGCACGGTATTCAGTTTTTATGAAATTTTCGCTGCCATAAGAAGTACGTGTATAAAGTGGAGTTCAAATTATCAGGTAGATTTGACAGACATATCTTAAGCGAACCACATACTTGTCATTCATGAGCTAACTTTTAACTTTTTATCTGACTGATGAATATTAAAAAAAATTTCCAAAAAATTTTGTAAACATGTGATCCGAACAACTTAGATTACATTCTTGTTTGGTATCAGGAAGGGTTGTAAACCGACAATAAAGGTCAATGATAGCTGATGTTCATGCTCATGAATGACAAGTCTGTGGTTAGTTTTAAGGAGCTATCGATAAAATATCGATTTTTCGTCCGCACAGAAAGAATTATCTGACAAACTTCACTTCAAGCAAGACATCCCACTGTTATGCCACGTTCCCACTACAGTGCCGATTACTTAATTCCCTCTTCGAATTACCTTGTTTCCACTACACACACATAATTCGTTCTGACAGTTGTTTCCTTTTTTTATTTGTTTTGTTTCAATAATTTTTAGAATGGCACCAACAAAAAGTGAGTAAATATCAAAAAAAAAATTGGATTCCAACAACCTCTCTATATTTAATTTCGTCTCCTCCATTAACTTTTTTTTTATTAATTTACTTTTTACCATTCATTGTGTATTGTTAAATGGTTTAAATTTATTTTTCTTTGTTTTGTTTGTTTCTGACAACTGATACGTTAAACTTTCGATAAAAACTAGAGAAGGCAATGTTTTGTTCGTAATTCATAAGGTAATTCAAACTGAATTGTCTACAAAAGTTATTTGCTCTCAAAATTTTGTATGGTGAATTACGTAATTCGGTTTGTAATTGGAGATTGAATTACATATGGGAGCGAATTACGAATAATTCTGTAGTGGAAACAAGGCACTAACATCAACGGTTTGTGTTGCAAATGTGCAAAAAATTACAACAATTTCTACTGCGTTGACTTTACTTATTCTACCATGCTGAAAACGTTTATTATGCACACGCACACACATCCCTATATACACAATATAATTTCTATGGGGCAAAAAACTAAGCACACACACATCCCAGTTTCCACCGTTATGTGTAATTTCTTTATTTTTAGCATAGAGTAAATGACCCCTTTCACACTCGGCAAGTTACTTGCGCAAGTCTCTTGCCCAACTCTTGGTTTGTTGATGACAGAGGTAAGGTCGGGTTGGGGGAATAAATTTGAGGTACAAACTTGCTTGTACTCGGAAAGTTGAAAAACTGACTTGCGCAAGTAACTTGCCGAGTGTGAAAGGGGTCAATCTTTCATATGCGGTCGGTGTGATAGAGAGATGTTTGACGAAAAGTGACATACACCAGGTGGAATTACAATAATTTTTGTCGTTTTGGTGAAAATCTGTGAAATTTAAATGTGTTTTAAGCTTATTGAACATGGGACTGTCCGAGGAGGTGGAAAGTTTCTGATAGCCATTCACTTGGGAGTGGCCAAAAATGATTCCTTCATTGGGCAGTCCAAGCAGCTCACTACTTCCACGCAGTATGTCCTGGGCAATGGCATTATCGGAAACCTCCGTTAGCTAGCTAGAGTGAGAAGGCGAAAATAAATGAGCAGCCTGATCTGGTTATGCGATCACTGATGTGTCTCAGGCTTAGTAGGTGACTGATGTCACTGAAGCTCATCAAGCTATCGGGCATATTCTTTTGTCCTTTAGAAGGCGGATGAGCCAAACATATGGGCCAACGGCGGATAAAAACAACCAAAAGAAAAAAATCCAGGTTCGACATATTGCATCCTGGTCAGCGTCTGATCCATAATGGGCGGCTGCAATCAAATATCCTGGCAGTAGGTAAAATGCAAAAACACGGTGGGCTGGGTTTGCCTCCCGCCGCCGTTCATAATGGCAGTGAAAATACAAGAACGAAAAAGAAAACATAAACGACCCCCGCAAACTTTATAACGACCATGATTTACGGATATGCACCTGGAATGTGAAAACTCTCTATAGATCCGATGTAAGTATCCAATTGGCAGATGTCCTCGAAAGTTATAAGGCTGACATTACCGCAATTCAGGAAACACGATGGACAGGACATGGCGGCACACGAAAAAGAAACTGCGACATTTACTACAGTTGCCATGAGAAAAAACATGAATTTGGTTGCGGATTTGTAGTTGGCAAAAGACTGCGACATCTAGTCTCTAGGTTCAATCCTGTGAGTGAACGAATAGCCACAATCCGCATAAAAGCGAAATATTTTTATATTTCCCTAATTTGTGTGCATGCCCCGACAGAAGAGAAAGATGATGATGCCAAAGACATATTCTTTGAGCTCCTAGAGGAAACGTATGCCCGCTGCCCTGACCATTACATTAAGATTGTACTAGGAGATGCCAAAGTAGGAAGGGAGAATGTGTTTAATCCAACTATTCGCAATTTCAGTCTACATGCTGACAGTTCCGACAACGGTGTGAGAGATTGACTTTGCCGCGGCAAAAATCATGGTCATTAGTGGAACGTGATTCCAGCATAATGACATCCACAAAGCTACTTGGGTATCCCCTGATCAAAGAACGAAGAACCAAATTGATCACGTGGTAATTGATGGAAGGCATTCATCCAGTGTAATGGACGTACGAGTTATCAGAGGAGCTAACATTGATTCTGATCACTACCTGGTGGCAGCAAAGGTTCGCACAAGATTAAGTAGAGCGAAAATCGTACGAAACCAGACGCAGAGGAAGCTGGACATCGGAAAGCTGCAATTACCAGAGGTAGCCACAGCCTACACAAGGAAGCTCTCGCAACTTTTGGCACAGAACCCAACCCCTCCCGATAACGATCCTGAAGCGCAGTGGAAACCCATTTCCGACTCTATAAAAAAAACCGCAACAACCGTACTTGGTTTCGAAAAACCGCTTCGCATTGCAAATGATGAAAAAAACACTGCACGCATGGCAATGCATCAGTCAATTGCCGCGCGAGCTGCGACTGAGCGGTATAGGGAGAAAAGAAAGGAGGTAAACCGTCTCTTTAGGCATAAGAAACGGCAGTGGAGAAAGCGGAAGCGAGAAAATTTAGTCTTACAGAAGGAAGAACGAAGCCCGAATATTCTACCAAAAAGTCAAACACGGAACTACTAGACATGGTTCGGGCCCCCCTTCTGTAAAGACAAGGACGGAAATCGCATCGCAGATGTGCAGAGTAAGTTGGGAATATGGAGAGATCATTTCTCTGCACTATTGGTACCTGAGATATCCAATGACGAGACAATCGATCTAAATTTGGACGACGACGTCGATTGCCCCCCTCCTAACCAAGACGAGGTCAAAACAGCAATTGCCCGGCTTAAAAACAATAAAGCCGCAGGAGCCGATGGATTACCGGCGGAGCTGTTTAAGGCTGGCGGCGATGAGCTGATAAGGTGCATGCATCAGCTCATTACCAAAATTGGAGTCTCAGTGTACTATGTCCCATATTTAAAAAAAGGTTACCCGAGTCTCTGTGCCAACTACCGTGGAATAACCTTTTATCCATAGCATATAAGGTTCTATCAAGCATAATGTGCGAAAGTCTGAAACCGATTATCGCTGACCTGATTGGACCATACCAGTGTGGCTTTAGGCCTGGAAAATCGACAACCGACCAGATTTTCACGCTACGCCAAATCCTGGAGAAGAACCACGAAAAACAAATCGACACCTATCATCTATTTGTCGATTATAAGACGTCCTTCGATAGCAAGATACGGGGGAACTCTACGAAGCAATGTCTGAGCTTGGTATTCCTGCAAAACTCATACGCCTTTGCAGGAGGACCCTAACGAATACCAAATCCGCAGTGAAAATTGGTAAGGATCTTACCGAACCTTTCGAAACTAAGCGAGGCCCCAGACAAGGTGATACCCTATCGTGCGATCTCTTTAATATCTTAATAGAGATTATTCTGAGAAAAGCTGCTGTCAACATAAATAAAACCATCAGCAGCAAAAGTCGCATGCTGCTCGCGTATGCTGATGATATAGATATCATTGGACGCACAGTTAGAGAAGTGTTTTCGTGTTAGTGTTTTCGAGTATTGAGAAGGAGTCAGGAAAAGTGGGTCTGACGGTAAATGAGGACAATACAAAATTAATGGTTTCAACGAGCAGGGCCTCCACGCGATTAGACCAAAGCGTGTACGTTGATAACCGTTATAATTTCGAGGTGGTAGACGAATTTATATACCTCGGATCTGCCGTAAACAAAAACTACAACGTCAGCCTTGAAATCAAGCGGAGAATTGTGCTTGCGAATAGATGTTATTTTGGGCTAAGCAAGCACTTTAGAGATAAAGCCCTCTCTCGAGTAACAAAAGTCCAACTATACCAGACTCTCATACAACCTGTCTTGCTTTATGGCGCAGAATCCTGGGTATTATCGCAAGCAGACGAAACATCTGTAGGAGTCTTCGAGAGAAAAATACTCCGAAAAATTTATGGCCCTATAGTGCACAACGGCGAGAATCGGCGACGAATGAACCATGAGCTGTATGAGCTATATACCGACATTGACATAGTTAAGCGGATCAAAATAACGCGATTGCGCTGGCTAGGCCATGTCAATAGAATGGATGAAGACGAACCAGCACGAAGGGTTTTCGAAACCGAACTCGAAGGAAGACGAAAAATAGGAAGACCAAGACTCCGCTGGAAGGATCAGGTTGACGAATCCCTGGTATTGCCAACTGGAGAGATAAGGCAAAAGATCGAACTGGTTGGCGAAATATGTTCTCTTCGTTTTGTAAGGTCCCTGACCCCTCGGGGTTGTTCGTGGCCGGATAAATAAGTATTGACTGTTACAGATAGCATACATTTGTGTTGTATTTAATACAATAATTTTAACACACAAAACGAACTGCCGTTGTTATTTTGTTCGTTGTTTTGAACCATTGCCTCTATCTGGTATTAGTAAAGCATTTCTTTTCAACATCGAACGTAAATATCACACCAGGCCAAATGTCATAAATTTGGTGAGAGAACTATTAGGTCTACTATAAGTATTAGTCTATGATTTTTACAAGAGTGTTTGTCTTTTTATTTATTAACATTTTATGTTATTAAATTAAATAACACTGAAGTTTTGTATTTCTTTAATTTCATATTAAATTCCAAAAATTCTATGTAATTTGTAATTTTTCGCATTTCTCCTCTTCGTTTGTTTTCTCCGACATTATATGTATCTCTCGCTCTCGGTTTTATCGATAACCTCAAAGAAATCAGATTTATCTGACGACAGCTGTTCACATTGAAAATTTTTCTTCAGATTCGACAGATCCGTCTGATACTCTGAACTCCACTTACAAAATAACCAAAATTACATGAGCCGAACATTTCGCTCTTTTCATTTGCTTGGTACTCAGCTCTGCGAAAAGTGTATAAATCCATCTGTACTTGCGAAAACGCTTGCGAAAACAATTGTTTCGGACCGGAATTGATATTTCGATAATTTAAACAACCAAAAGTAACACCACATGCTTTGTTGGGGATTTTAAGAGAATTCCTGATAAATTTTGTTTTTCACGTCTGGCAACGTTCTTTAGTGCCAATACGACTTCTCACTCCATTTATCTGTCTTTCGATATTCACTGATATTTCTCCTTCAGGGGAACCTGTTGTATGAGTACCGTTAGGACATATTCCAATGTCAAAAAGAAAAGAATATTTGACTTTGATTGACAAAAAAAATGAAAAATGGAAGGAACGACAAAAAGAAGTTAGCAACGCCAGTTCAGTTCATTTGGTAAAGCTAGCCAGTGATATCGCGTGGACAGCTAAGCGAACAGAACCCAGTACCGTACATCTCAAGTGAGGATAACGTAACACCGTGCAAGCAGTTTAGGAACAAAGCCCTCTCTCGACGGACAAAAGTCCAGCTATATCAGACTCTCATTTTACCTGTCTTGACATATGGCTCCGAAACTTGGGTCATATCGCAGGCGGATGAAAAACACCTGGGAGTTTTCGAGAGAAAAATTCTCCGTAAAATATGTGGTCCTGTTAGGGAAAACGGCGAGTACCGACGTCGCTGGAACGCAGAGCTATATAATCTCTATTCTGACGTGGACATAGCTAGACGAATCAAACTGGGCCAATTGCGTTGGCTAGGCCATGTTATCAGAATGGATGAAGATGAGCCAGCGCGAAAGATTTTTGATAACGTACCCGATGGAAGCAGGAAAAAGAGGACGAACAAGACTCCGCTGGAAAGACCAGGCAGAAGAATCCCTCGGTATCCTTGGTGTTACCAACTGGCGAGAAAAGGAAAGGAATATGTTGAAATTTGTTTAATTTGTTTGTTTAATTAATATGACGTCTGACCTCATGAGGTTGTAATATAGTCAATAAAAGTAAAGTAAAGTAAGCAAGCAACAAGCAAATATTCCAAAAAAAAATTACAATTCTCAACCGCTGCGGTACTATCTTAAAAACATATGTTAAACCGCCAAAGAAGCAAACTAATAGTAAACTTGCAAGAGGAAAAAACATGACCGGGCGTAGCAACAGAAGACGGTGAAAATCTTAAATACAACTCAAATCCAATCGGTCTGATGAAAAATTTGGCTTGCCAAAAGTAACGAATTGGTAATGTAAGAAACAATTAATGGTTACTCGCTACTCGTACAACCAACGGGGTATTAACTCCAGAGCAAATACATAAGGAAAACAGAAATACTATCAAGTAAATTTGTTAAAATTATGTTAACATTGTTTAAATCATAGAGAAAAGAAAAAAAGACTAGGACATGCATTTTTTTATCTTCATCTACATTTCTATAATGATTGTGATTTAACTAAATTAATACTCGTATAAAACAAGAATATTTTACATCGAACAATGATATGTGTAACAAATCACAATCAAACAACCACACTAGTAGCAGCAGCAACAACTCCAGCTTCTATAAAACCAACGTCATACACGGTCATAATCATCTTCATCGGCATCATCATCGCCATCTCCATGGTCATCATCATCATCAAAGACATCAACAACCTCGTCACGTTCCCACGACAATCGGATCTATGCTCCGGAACGACCCGAGTTTCACTCGGCCAAGGATTGTCAACTCAGCACCAGCTGTATCACCCACCGTTTTTTACCCAGGTGAGCAAATCGTGTCAGCAGGTTTGCTCAAAATGTTATTAATTATTGCTGGCATAGAACAGAACCCAGGCCCTCCCGAGGTCTCGATCTGTTCTGTGTGTCACACCAGGATCCATCGGAACCTTACCCAGGTCCAATGCAATAGATGCCAGAACTGGTGTCATCTTAGAAGGTGCTCTGGCCTCGCTAGTCATAGAGACTGGTCGAGAAATTTTGTGGCGAGTTGTTGTGGTAACCTACAGCAGTCGGGCAACACTACTCCTGCCCTAACACCCCCAACCAGTGATCGATTGACACCCTCAGATCACAATGCAGCGATGCCTTCCCAATGGCTTTGCTCAGTCTGCAACAGTGTTATTAATAGGAATATTACATCGGTTCAGTGTAATCGCTGTAGGAATTGGTGTCATATGAGGCGTTGCACTAAACTTCGTTCGCACAGGAACTGGAACGGGGACTTTGTCGCTGCTTGTTGCACGGCTAATGCCGGGACAACTGTCGGCACTCCAGTGGGGAATGCGACTATTACTCATACACCAGCCCCCAGATTAGTGCAATTTTCCTCAATCACGCCTCGGCCACTACAACAATCCCCTCAGGCAACCAACCCATCTCAGTTGCCCCCGTCAAATTTTCAATTGCGTCCTGCAATTTCAAATGAGCTTCACGCTCAAACTCAGCTGCGCCCGTCAGCTACTCAGTTGTCATCGACAACTCCCTTGCTGCCCCCGTCAGCTACTCAATTACGTCCTGTAACCCTTAGGCACGCACCATTTCAGCCGCAACCCGCGGCCACTCAGTTACACGTTGCAACCTCTCAGCTGCCCATGTCAGCCATACAGTCTACTCAGACGTGAACACAGCTGCGCCCGACAGCTCCCGAATCTTCACGGCTGCACTCGCCGGCCAATCAGTTGCACCCGGCAGCCCCACAGCTGCCTTTGACAGCCCCTATATTGCCCCCGGCAATACCCCAGCTGCGCCAGACAGCTCCCAACTCAACGCCACGGCACCTCCCTCGACGGCAACCACATACAGTTGCTGATCAGCAATCGTTCAGGATCATGCAATTTAATTGTAATGGCCTTAAGAACAAAATTGCTGAGATAACCAATTATATGCATGCTCACAAGATCCTTATAGCCGCCGTTCAGGAGACTAAGCTCACCAGCGAGTGTAGACTTTCATCTCATGGGAACTATGTCATTATTCGGAGGGACAGGGAGAGAAATCACGGTGGAGGTCTCGCTTTCATCATCGAGCGAAGCGTGAGCTTCAGACTCACGGACCCACCCCCTCCCTCCCAGCCCGATCAGTTCCTTGAGACGATGAGCATAGCGATAGAGACTGGAGAAATCGCTATTGAAATCGTCTGTTCGCGCACACGTTAGGCCATCGCTGACTTTTGCCAGCCCAGTGGTTGCTTATGTGTGTGCGCGAACAGATGAGTTCTCTGAGCGGTTGTGCCATCTCTCCCTTTGCACATAGCCCTTTCTGCTGAATATCACTCGCTATCGGTTTGGTGACACAAAACAACGAGTGTGATAGTCAGTAGCAACGTGATATGTGAAACGGACAGACGGCAAAACCCTCGCGAGTAATTCTAAATCAGAGAATAAGTAAAATAAACATTTGTAGGCCGTTGAAGAGCCACCATAATTAAACAAAACCAAGTTCCGATTTTTTTATTTGCATTGTGTCTGCTTCACCACTACCGGCAGTGAGAAAGTGCGACCGACGGACAGCAAAGGCAAAACCACGGCAGTGCATTTACAACAACAACGCTAGCTGTGTTTGGGCTTTGTTTTTTCAACATCCACACGTCTGCTGTCCCTACGACACAACCTGACCCAACGTTGCTGTGACGTCACCAACTTCGAGACACCAAAGAAGATATTGAAAGGTACGAGGGTAAAGGCGGCAGTCAAGGTACGAGGTGCACTGCGGAAGTTAAAGTTGATTGGTAAATCAACATTTGGTCCTTCGCCCGTAAATCAAGAAGCCAGTGATTCCGGAGCAGACTTAAGGTATGTACAGTGTACTTTACTGAATCTGACCCGTTGTACGCATAATCTTCCCCTCGGTCCCGGTTAGTCTTCCCCTCGATCAATTTGTTTCTTATGTTCGGCCGTTGAAGTGCCAGGAAAAAAAATTGATCCTAATGAAATTGCAATATTACGGTACCGTACTAGTGAAATCTGTCGCTTAGTTGAAAAGACTTGAGACTATTCTTTACAGTGGGTCAGAAAAATTATTTTTCGAAACTAAGTTTTGAATTTTTCTTGGAGTTCTTCACCCTTTGAAAAAGAAAAGACAAGTTTTGTGAATTTTCCGTTGTCCCTAAGACAGCAAATTGTTTTAATACGCCTACAACGGAATCGGTCCCTAGTGCAATTTATTTTTGTATTCGGCCGTTGAAGTGCCGGGAAAAAGCCAACTGTTTTGATAATCCGCTACTCGTTGATCCTAAACGAAGTTGTTATTGGACAAAAAAAAAAAATTTTTATTACGGTACCGTATTATCGGATTCTGTCTCTTAATCGAAGAGACTTGTTATATTTTCGGCACAGTGGATCAGAAAAATTTTGGTTTGCAAAATTTAAAATTGCTAAAGCCAACGAATCTGACCCAGTTGAAGAAGAATAGTGCCATTGTTATTGCTTTGGTCCAAAAAGTTTTGTGTATTTTCTGTACAGTGGATCAGAAAAGTTATTTGCTAATTTTATTTTTTCGTTGGAAATCTTGCCCGTTTACAAAAGAACGAATAAATTTTTGGAATTTTCTTGCACCCTGGCTCAGAAATATTATATTTCGAGAAAACATTTTTGGAACTTTAGCAAGGTTTCTGTGCAGTGGTCAGAGCAATTACTTTGCAATTTAAAATCTTAACCCTTTGTCAAAAAATTAAATTTTGTGAATTTTTCTGTACAGTGACTCAGAAAAATTATTTTTCGATACAAAATTTTTTGGAACTCTTGGAAAATAAATTTTGTGAATTTTCTGGACAGTGGGTCAGGAAAATTGTTCTGCGATACAAAATTTTTCGATCATTGAACATTTGGCAAAAAATAAATTTTGTGAATTTTTCTGAACAATTTGTCAGGAAAGTTATTTTGCGATACAGAATTTTTTTCTGAAAATCTTGTCCCTACAAAACAAAAAAAAACAAAATTTTGTGAGTTTTTCTGTGCAGTGGGTCAGAAAAATTATTTTTCGATAAATTTTTTGGAACTCTTGGCCCATTGATGTAGAATAAATTTTGTGAATTTTTCTGAACAGTAAATCAGCAAAATTAGAATTCGATACAACATTTTTGTTAACATTCTTATTGTGGAAATTATAATTTTGAGAATTTATCTCCACAGTGAGTCAGATAAGTTATTTTCGAGACAAATTTTTTTTAAAAAATTCGCATTGGTTCAAACTACCTTCACTGGTGCAATTAAGCAAATACTGTCTCAATCTGGATATTGGTTCAATTGTGGAAAATTTAGAGATCTGACCGAAAATCATCGCAAATTAAAAATTTAAGAGAAGAATAAAATAAATACTTGTTTCCCTCTTTTATCACAAATTGTTATCTGTTTTTTGTGGATATAAATTCAAGTTGTTGTTTTAACTGCTTTGCCTCAAACGGATTAGCGCGTCTGTGAAAACTTGTACTATGTTCAGTGGGTCACTGGAAAATATATTTGAGACAAATATTTTTTGAAAAATTTTTTCGAATCTGATCCTCATTCTCAACGCAAACACGAACTTGAGTGTGGTGTAGAATAATTCATAAGGTATCGAACCTAACTGGGCTTTCGTGCAAGTTTTATTTTTTTTTCTATCGCAAAATAAATTCTTTCTCACTACATTTCGATTCATACAATGAGTCTTGAAGGGTTTTTAGTCCAGTGCGATGAGATCATCTGGTGTACGAAGCAATTAAAAGAAGTTGATTTAAGCACGTACAATAATCTAGCCCTAGAAGCTGAAAAGCATGAGATTGAAAGTGCATGGAAAGAATGTAAGGACAATTACTGGAAATGTTTATCTGACCCGGAATGCATGAAAAAGGATAAGGAAGCGATCCGAAATAGAAAAAGGGAAGCGCATGATTGCTATATCGATTGCATAAAAATAATCGGTGAATTTAGGGAAAAGTTAAAAATTTCTCAGGCACCTACTCCTGCATCTCAGAGACTGAGCTCATATGTTTCGGTCCCACCATGCGATACAGAAGTTTTTCACGGCGATTACGTGAGCTGGCCCAGTTTCAGAGACCTGTTTACGGGGCCATTTACTTGAATAATAAAAAACTTAGCCCAGTGGAAAAATTATACCACCTGTTCCAAAAAACTAGTGGTGAGGCTAGAGAAATAAACCGCCATATTCCATTAACGGCAGAAGGGTTCGATATAGCGTGGTCGAACTTAAAAAATCAATACGAGAATAAACGTATTCTCATTAATAATCAGTTGAAAACACTGTTCAACTTGACCCCATGTACGCAAGAATCGGCTGTCGGTCTGAAAAAACTTCAAAGGGAGTTGACAAATTGTATTTCGGTTCTTGAACTTTACAATATCGATATAGGATCATGGGATCCAATTTTTGTATTTCAATGCTCTTCAAAGCTCCCAAGGTTAACGCTGTCTCTATGGGAACAGTCAATTTCCAAAAAAACCGAACTTCCAAAATGGGATGATTTAAATAAATTTCTGACTGAAAGGTTTCATGCGTTGGAAAGTGTCTCTGACGTATTTAGTTCCAAGGGAGCTAGCTCATCTCAAACCTCTCGCCCAAACTCTAACAATTACGACAAGTCGAGACAATTCAAAGTCCACCACACAAAAGTGAATAGTCAGAAATGTACTTTGTGTAAGGAACCTCACCATTTGAGATCATGCCCAAAATTTGTTAACATGGATTTCAAAAATAGGCTCTCCGTCGTGAAGAGAAATAATCATTGTTTAAACTGCCTGTCCCAAGGGCATATGGCTGTTGATTGCTCCAGCAAAAATACGTGCTCAAAGTGCAATTCGAAGCATCACACGCTATTGCACAAAAATAAAGTAGCTCAGCAAAGTGAGTCGAGGCCAGAAGAGTCTCGGAGTATGCCCCAAAATCAAATACAGTCCACTGATTCACCTTCGACATCTGCTAATGTTAGGGCATTTCATACGTCTGTCTCGCACAAAACAATGCTAGCTACAGCGTGGGTAAAAATTGTGGGAAATGGCGTGTCCCATAAAATAAGAGCGTTAATTGACCCATGCTCGGATGAAACTTTTATATCATCGAGAGTACAAAGGTTATTGAGATTACACACAAAATCGATTTCAGCAGATATCACCGGTCTTGGCGGTGAATATCTAACAAAATGCTCGAAAATGGCAGTGGTTACTCTCTGTTCTACAAGAGAGTCAAACTTTTCTCTGGACACTGATGCGCTGGTGGTCCCAGATGTTACGGGAAATGCCCCAACTCATTCGTTCGAAAATGTGAATATAGATCAGCTTCCAAAATTAGATTTCGCTGATCCTTACTTCTTCAAAACTGGCCCAGTGGATATTCTCCTAGGGGGAAATTTGTATCCGCTAATTCTACTCAGTGGAGTGGAACATGGCATTTTAGGCTCGCTTGTGGCCCAGGAGACAGTCTTTGGATGGATTGTTACTGGCCCAACGACTAATAACAATTCAAAATGTTTGGTTCGTGTCTCTCATTGCACAAGAGTGTCGATTGACGAGCAGATGGCCAAATTTTGGGAAGTCGAAGAAGTTCCCACAAAACGAAAAATTTCGGATGAAGATAAGATTTGCGAAAACATCTATAAAACGACAACAGTTCGTACAGCTGAAAGGAGATATGTAGTTGATCTACCCTTTAAGCCTGATTTGGAAATAGGATCGGCGATTGGCCAAAACAGATATATTGCCATTAGTCAATTCCTCAGGAATGAGAAATCTATGGCTAGAAAGCCAGAATTGAAGATAATGTATGATGAGGTTTTACGTGAATATCTCACACTTAACCATATGGAGAGTTTAAACACTCCAACGGGCAGACCAGATATTTGTTTTTATCTGCCCCATCACGGCGTTTATAAACGTGATAGCGTGACAACGAAGTTGAGGGTTGTTTTTAACGCCTCTAGCCCGTCATCTAATGGTAAAAGTCTTAACGACTGTCTTTTCGTTGGCCCAGTCTTACAAAAGGATATAGTGTCTCTGGTATTAAATTGGCGTCTGTACAAGTTTGTATTCAACGCGGACATAACGAAAATGTACAGGCAGATTTTGATTAATCCCAAACACGCTTCATTTCAACGAATACTGTTCAGACCTCACCCAAATGAGGAAATACAGGATTTTCAATTGAAAACGGTCACATTTGGTGTCAATTGTGATCCGTACTTGGCCCTGCGTACATTACTGCAATTGGCAGACGATGAGGAACATCGGTTTCCCATTGGCGCTCAAATATTAAGAGAAAGCATGTATGTTGATGATGTGCTAGTAGGAGCGCATTCGGTCCCAGAGGCTATAACATCAAAAAATCAGTTAATTTCAATTTTATTATCAGCTGGGTTCGATCTGAGAAAATGGACCTCGAACAGCAAAGACATCCTCGAGAATTTGCCCAAAGATCATCTATTAGACAATGATTTTTTGGTGTTTGACGATAAAAGTACAGCCAAAACCTTAGGCATTAGATGGAATGCGTCAGCTGACTGTTTTTACTTTATGGCTGAAGAATTAGAAGACAAAACAGCTTTTACGAAGCGGGAAGTTTTGTCAGTCATAGCAAGGCTATTTGACCGTTTGGGCTGGCTGGCGCCAGTTGTAGTAACGGCAAAAATCATAATGCAGCAGTTATGGCTTGATGACATCGGTTGGGATGACCCTCTGAAGCCACTGACTCTTATAAAATGGAAAGCATTCATTAAAACTTACTCCGAAATTGGGAAAATTCATATACCACGTTGGGTACCTTACTCTCCGCAATGTAAACTGCAGATTCATGGGTTCTGCGACTCGTCGGAGTTGGCTTATGCGGCGGTTTTGTACGCTAGAGTCGAGATAGAAGGCATCGTTCACACAAATGTACTCGTGTCTAAATCAAAAGTCGCACCCATTAAAAAAGTCTCTCTCCCAAGGTTGGAGTTGTGCGGAGCACTCTTGTTGTCAAACTTGATCAATATATTTCTGCCTCAGATGAAAATTCCTCAAAACTCGATTGCCTTGTGGTCTGACTCGTCAATCGTTTTGGCCTGGTTGAAAAAACCATCGCATAATTGGGCCACATTTGTGGCGAATAGGGTAGCAAAAATACACGATAAAGTTGGTCATTGCTGGAAGCACGTACCAACAGACGAAAATCCCGCTGATCTAGCAACCCGGGGTGTGACTCCTCTGGAGTTAATGGACAAGGACCTTTGGTGGTCTGGGCCGCCCTGGCTGAAAGAAAAAATGGAATGTTGGCCCGAGCCTTTAGAAATATTGGACACGAGTCTAGAGGCCAAACCGGTACGCACACATTTAGCTAAATCAGCGGAAATAGAGGACATCTTAGATCGTTTTTCCTGTCTCTCGAAAGCCATGCATGTTGTAGCTTATATTCTTCGCTTCATTAAAGCCATTCACCCAGGTTCAAAGAAGGAAATCCGGTGCGTTAGCGTCAAACTATCGGCTCAAGAGTTAATGGCAGCACGTAATCGACTGATGCTTCTTTCTCAAAAAATCCACTTTTCAAGCGAGTATCATTGTCTCTCTCAGAAAAAACAAATCGAATCGAAAAGTTCCATCCTAACCCTTACTCCATTTTTGGATAAGGATAAGATAATTCGAGCCAATGGTCGTTTGGGTTCCACTATGTCCTTGTCTTATAGTGAACGGCATCCGGTAATTGTCGCCTATCAAAGTCGCTTTGCAAAGCTTTATGTGGACTTTATCCATAAATTGACCCTTCACGGAGGAATTCGATTGATGCTCGCTACCGTGCGCCTCGAGTGCTGGATTGTAAAAGCGAAAACCTTGATTAAAACACACATAAACCACTGTAAGGAATGTGTTATGGCCCGTAAAACTCTTCAAGGCCAGATGATGGCAGCTCTTCCGCCTGAAAGGACAACTTTGAGCCGCCCATTTAGTAACACAGGGGTCGATTTTGCTGGCCCACTCGAAATTAAAACATTTTCTGGCCGAGGCTGCCGTATCACGAAGGGGTATATTTGCTTATTCGTTTGTTTTGCCACCCGAGCAATACATTTGGAAGCAGTAAGCGACCTCTCTAGCCAAGCGTTTCTAGCAGCTCTGACTCGTTTTATTTCTCGCCGTGGCTGTCCCCATAAAATATACTCTGACAATGGCCGAAACTTTGTCGGAGCGGCTAGGGAAATAAAAACGAACTTCATGAAAGCTGTCTCTGAACTAAGAGATGAGGCTGTTACACGATATGGACACCAGAAATTAGAATGGCATTTTATACCTGCCGCTGCGCCTCATATGGGTGGACTGTGGGAGGCAGGAGTCAAGAGTTGTAAAACCCATCTAAAAAAGATATCCGGCCAAATCCGACATACATTTGAAGAACTTACTACCATCCTCGCTTCAATAGAGCCATGCCTTAATTCGCGTCCACTTACACCTCTTTCAGACAATATTGAAGACCTTAGCGTTCTGACTCCTGGACATTTTCTGATTGGATCCTCCCTTCTGACCCCCGCTCAGCCTGAAATATTGCCTTCTCGCACGGCACTGTTAAATCGATGGCTGCGACTTAAAGTCGTCCAAAGGGATTTTTGCATGCGTTGGAAATCCGACTATTTGAAGGAGCTCCACAAAAGAGATAAGTGGAAAAGGCCACAAGAAGATTTGAGGGAGAACGATTTAGTAGTTTTGCGCCACGATACGGGGGGCCCCCATGACTGGCGATTAGGAAGAGTCGTAAAGCTCTACCTCGGCAAGGATAATCGCGTGAGAGTAGTTGATTTAAAGACGCATTTGGGAACAATTACACGCCCGATACATAAACTTGTTCTTCTACCACGTCGTAGCGAATCGTAGTATAACATGTCGTTATGTCCCCCACAACATTTTCTACTCTACTAACACGCTCCACAGCATTGACTGGCCCAGTAATTAATTATATTTCCTCCCTATTTCTTCCCATAGATATGGACTACATGGAGAAATATCGCTGTCCCATCTGCACGACACGTCATCCGTTCAGGTCCTGCCGGAGATTTTTGCTATTGTCCCCTTCCGAGCGAGGCAGGATGGTGGAAATATACAAGGCGTGCCAGAATTGTCTAGGTCTGTCACACACCGTAAATCAGTGCAACAGCAAATATCACTGTCATGCGTGTAAGGTCCGCCACCACACACTCCTCCATAGCCCAGACGAAAGTGCGGTCGAATGGCTAAGAATGACAGCTTGCGTCTATCTGCAGCGAGCTGGAACAGACAAGGGGAAAAAGCTGACCCGTGTTTTACTGGACCCCAACATCAAAAGAAGTCAGGCTATAGTCACGTCGCTGCTGTTCCCATTTCGGGTCCCAGACGAACTCGGACAGATCGAATTGAAGCTAACTGATCGTTTGACAGGCGTACGAACACTCACGGCAGTGGTATACGGTCCCTCGCCTTTCTCACCCCATCGACGTTGCACCTCGGATGCGGTTCTAGAGAAATTTGACCCAAAAGAACTAGCCGATCTATCATTCAATCTCCCCTCTGGGTGCTGCCTGATCTTGGGAGCAGACGTGGCAAAACAAATCTTCTTAGGGTTACAACAGACAGAGGAGGGCATACCCTATTCCCAGAAGACAATTTTTGGGTGGACTTTTTTTGGCCCCATCAGCGTTGACAAAGCTGCCAATTAATTTTAATTATTTGTAGACTTTTTTTATATTTGAATTACCTAATGAATTACTAAGTTGTTAAGCTCCAGTGAATTTGCTTTTTGCATATTTGTATATAAGTTTTTAGTCCTCTCGTTCATACTTTCTGTATCATTTAATATTGTTTTGCACATACTGCGCAGAGGGGGCAGTATGTTCGCGCACACGTTAGGCCATCGCTGACTTTTGCCAGTCCAGTGGTTGCTTATGTGTGTGCGCGAACAGATGAGTTCTCTGAGCGGTTGTGCCATCTCTCCCTTTGCACATAGCCCTTTCTGCTGAATATCACTCGCTATCGGTTTGGTGACACAAAACAACGAGTGTGATAGTCAGTAGCAACGTGATATGTGAAACGGACAGACGGCAAAACCCTCGCGAGTAATTCTAAATCAGAGAATAAGTAAAATAAACATTTGTAGGCCGTTGAAGAGCCACCATAATTAAACAAAACCAAGTTCCGATTTTTTTATTTGCATTGTGTCTGCTTCACCACTACCGGCAGTGAGAAAGTGCGACCGACGGACAGCAAAGGCAAAACCACGGCAGTGCATTTACAACAACAACGCTAGCTGTGTTTGGGCTTTGTTTTTTCAACATCCACACGTCTGCTGTCCCTACGACACAACCTGACCCAACGTTGCTGTGACGTCACCAACTTCGAGACACCAAAGAAGATATTGAAAGGTACGAGGGTAAAGGCGGCAGTCAAGGTACGAGGTGCACTGCGGAAGTTAAAGTTGATTGGTAAATCAACATCGTCAATGAATATATACCGCCAGTTAATAGCATCGGTGCGGGCTATCATCCCACAATCGAACACCTACTCCGGGGTGATAGTACGATCATACTTGGCGACTTCAATGCTCATCATGAGATGTGGTTCTCCCAGCTGGTTTCAGACCAGCGTGGCATTAATATTGCAGACCAGATAGACGACTCGGAATTCGCAGCTATAAATGAGGACTTCTCTACAAGATTAACGGCTAATTGCTCAAGCTCCCCTGACATCTCCATCGTCAGTGCGTCGTTACTGTCCAATACCACCTGGCAGACCCATATAGCCTTAAACTCAGACCATATTCCCATCCTGATCACTGTAGAGAAGCCTAGCGACTTTGTGGAGTCGGATAAACGAACGTTCGTCAACTACAACAAGGCCAACTGGCCTGGCTTTACGAACGCTATCGACGAAGCCCTTCGTCATTTGCAGCTACCCTCTTGCGCCAGACAGGGTGAGATGATCCTCAGGGACACCATACTCAAAGCTGCAAAACGCTTTATCGCAGCTGGTAGAATTCCTAACTGTAGACCCAACTTCCCATCTGAGGCTGCGCGTCTTGCGGATCAGCGTGATCTCATACGCGCCAGCAACCCAGCCGATGAACGAATATTGCCCTTGACGGATGAGATTAACGTACTCATCAACCAGCACCGTCGCGACAGATGGCTTGAACATCTGGAAAATTGTAAATTTGGGTCGAAAAGGCTTTGGTCTACTATCAGAGGTCTATCTGGCAATGGAAACAATAAGGGTCACATTGCTATCGCGTTTGATAATACGCATTACACGGATGCCAGGAAATGCGCCACCAAATTCTGCCAGCAATTTATTGCACACCCAACCCAGCAGAATAGGACCAAGAGAGCTGTAGTTCGGAGAACTAAGAATCTCAAACGAGATCTTGTACCCTGCTCCTTCACACCCAGCGAAGTTGAAGCCATTATCTCCAAATCTAAACCCTCTAAAGCTCTCGGTCCGGATGGCATCTCGATGATAATGCTGAAGAAACTCGGACCTATAGGGATTCGATTTCTCGCGCACAAACTCACTCTTTCGGTGTGCCAACTGGTCATACCAGATGTGTGGAAAACTGCTCGAGTTATCCCGCTCCTAAAACCTGATAAACCCGCTAACCAGGGAGAATCTTACCGCCCGATTTCTCTCTTATCACCCGTAGCATAGGTTTTGGAGTCCCTACTCTTGCCGACCCTGAAAGAGCATTTTCAGCTCGCCAATCACCAACATGGCTTCAGGCAAGCGCATAGCACTTCGACGGCGTTAAACGAGATAACTACCCATATCACCAATGGCCTCAATCAGAGCAGACCCGCTGAACGTACAGTAGTCGCAGCTTTAGACCTGTCTAAAGCTTTTGATACTGTCGATCACTCGATCCTGCTACAGGACATCTTGAACTCGTCTCTCCCAAATACTACCAAGCGCTAGCTCGGTAGCTACCTCAATGGGAGGCAGGCATTTGTAGAGTTCAGGGGCCAGAATTCCCGTTATCGCAAGATAAAAATGGGTGTGCCGCAAGGAGGAGTATTGTCACCTATACTCTTCAACATTTATCTTGCGAATCTTCTTGCACCTCCCCAAGGAGTTAGTATTGTGTCGTACGCCGATGATTGTACCATCATCTCCTCAGGCGTAAATGTAGACGATATATGTGCCAGGATTAACAGCTATCTAGCCACCCTTACTAGCTTTCTGCAGGAACGGAATTTGCAGTTATCTCCGTCGAAGTCTTCTGTGACCCTTTTCACTTCTTGGACCAAAAAGTAAGGAGAGAGCTCGACGTCTCTGTCAATGGGTGGTATATACCCACTGTCCGTAACCCCAAAATACTCGGAGTTATTTTCGATAATCTCCTTACTTTCTCTAAACACGCGGATTACATCAGGAAAAAAGTCCACACCCGCAACAAGGTCCTAAAGGCCCTTGCAGGGACAACTTGGGGCAAGGAGAAGGAGACAATTGTAGTGACCTATAAAGCTATAAGTCGCTCGGTCTTCAAGTATGCCGCCCCGGTGTGGTCATCTTCCTTGAGCGATACCCAGTGGAAAGGTCTACAGAGGATCCAAAATAGTGCACTTCGAATCGCAACCGGATGCACACAAATGACGAACGTGGATCATCTACATGAGGAGACCAAGTTACTGTCAGTGCAACAACACAATGTGTTGTTGACAAGACAGTTTCTTTTGGCTTGTCATCTGCCCAGTCATCCCAACCATCATATTCTGATGCAGGATCCACCCCCCCGTCACATCCGGAAGGACATCAGGCGCTACTGTGCGGACATCCAAGACGTCATTCCATCGGACGTCAACAGATTGTCAATAGCAGTAGCACAGAAATTGTTGCATAACACGGCGGTGTCAGAGGCCATAAACGGCTACTCTTGCAACAGGGTCCTTAATGAACACCCTCCCGCGATTTCGAATAATGAGAGGCTTCTGCCTAGGCACACCAGAACCATTCTGTCACAGCTTAGATCTGGTTGGAGTTCTATCCTGAACTCATACAGATCAAGGATAATCCCAGGCACCATAGATCAGTGCCCACACTGCCTAAAAAGTCCTCATGACACTATCCACATTTTCAACTGTCCTGATAGGCCTACTGACTTGCGCCCAGTGGACCTATGGGACAGACCCTTGGAGGTGGCACAATTTCTCCAGCTCCCCACCGCTACCTCCAGTGACACATAGGGGAATTACACATAATTTTTGTTTTTTATATCTTCCAGGGACGAACGAGTGGAAACAGAAAATCTGTTACAACAACAACAACCTCGTCAGCAGTAACTTCAACAGCGGCAGTATCAACTTCATATCATCTTCATCGTCACCATCGACATTATCATCGCCATCTCCATAGACATCATCATCGTAGTCCTCAGCCACTTCATCATCACCATCGGCATCGACAGTATTAGGTTAAGTGTATGTAAGTATTGTTTAAGCGTAGAAATTATAAGTTTTCCACTATTATATGAATAAATAATAAATTTTTGAATATGCCTAATTAATTTTTTTTATAGACATGAAGGATAAACGGCAGGGTAAATAACTGAACCAGTGAATTAGTGTTTTAAAAGGGGTAATCAACCAAACTGAGGGTGCTTTTGATTACCAATGGCGTAGCTAATTATAATCTAAGGGTGGGAGCAGAGCCCCTTAATGAACTTTAACATCTTGTTCATTACACTGTGTGTGATTTTTGCACTTTAAAAATCTGAATTGAGTGAAACATAGCGAACCTGCATAATTTTGATACGCTGAACCTAATGGCATTTCCCGTTTTTCTCTACCACGTCAAAATTTCGAGATATTTGACCCCAAAGTTTGCTGGGATGTCAACAACTGTAATATTTTTGAGACTGAATTAGAGGCAGAACGCTTCAAAATTGAAGTTTGACTTCTGAGTAAGAAATGTAGAGGACCTTAAGAAGAATACCAACTTCAAGTTTGTACCCCTAATAATAATGTTTTTGTCGAGTTATTAGTGGTAAGGGGGAGGAGAGGGGGTACAAACTTGAAGTTTGTATTCTTCTTAAGGTTCTCTACAGCAAACTTTGGGGTCAAATATCAAATAAAAATTATGCAGGTTCGCTATGTTTCACTCAATTCAGATTTTTGGTCACACACAGTGTTATTAGAGTAGATTATAGGATTGATTGGTCGAAAACAGAAAGAAAAGGAAAGTGTCAATCGAAATTTGTTTTTTTTTTGTATTCTCTACAGTAATTTACAGTGACAGTTTATAAGCATGAAACAAACTTATGTTTACGCAGCGAGGAAATCTAGGTCAAAGGAACAACGTCACAAAAGGCCGGGCTAGCCTTGTAAAACTCCCATGCCAGACTTTTTGTATTTCCGCAAAATTTCGTTTATACAGACCATCGTTGTCAGAACCGTGCGTAACATCTTTAAAAAACAAAATTTTCCGTTTAATTTATACGCATCAGAAGAATGACTGCCACTACCGACATTCTATTGAACTATAAAAGAATTGTATTCTTATTGTTCTACCAACAAAAATAAATAAATAAATTAAATTAGAGATAAATGACAATTTCCTACGATAATTTGTCATGGGGCTTAAACACGAAAAAATTAAATTCAGCTGTTCTTTGAGTTTACCTTCTCATTCTACCATGCCAGCCACCATGTATAGCCCGGTATTCAGTTTTTATGAAATTTTCGTTGCCATAAGTATGTACGTGTATAAAAAATAACGAAAATTCCACGAACCGAAACATTCGCACACTTTTCATTTCCTTGGTACTCAGCTCTATGTGAAAAATTCGTAGGCAAAATCAATTACAGGGTTGTTACGTCATAGCTATTTCGTACGAAAACAATTGTTTAATAATTGCTTAGGACCGGAATTTTGACAATTTGATAATTTTAACAACCAAAAGCAACACTACATGCGTTAAGAATAAAATGCATCGTGTGTAGGAATTATAAATGAAATATTTGCAAGGTAAATCAAAGATAGGTGGTAACTCTCTGCAACAAAATTTACCGTTTAGAGATCCTGGGTAATACCGATCAGGTGAATGTTACACCGAGGGAAAAAGCCATCAGCACGTGTGCTATACCGAAAGCTAAGAATGTATCGGATTCTACTTATATTTTCAACACTACTGCTCACCTACAATTGAGTGACGAGAGCCATGTGAACAGTACCACGGCAGATAAAGATCGTAGAAATGGTAAGTTCGTGCAGACAGGCATAGATCGCTATGTCAGTGTTAAGATGAAGAATAGTCTTGCCAATGCGGCTAAGGTAGTAAAAAAGGGTGATAGTGGGCATATCGGTTTTCCTTTAAACCCAGGATTAGAAACCGGTTAATCAGTTTCGGTTTTTATGACGAAGTGAAAAACTATACGATTTATAAAAGTTTTATGTTTCCAATTCAGTCTTCATTCAGAGATCGATGTTATTAAAAGAGCAAAAAAAAATAATATTAGTCCTGTTTTGGTTACAAGTAGGTGATTATCGTCTGCTAAGTTGCAAAAAACGGCTATTTAGCGATGTCAGTATTAAAAATATGGAAAAGGGTTGAATATGGTAAAAGATGTCTAAAAAAATTATAAACTTAGCGAAAATGCGTCGCTAACTACTTCATACAAAACAAGCGATTATATAAGCAGGAGTTGTAAACAAAACATGCTTATTATTTCACTGTTAAAGTTCATACTGAAGTAATTCTCCTTTAAAATCATATTTCAAACATAAAATACGATTTAAAAAACGATTTATTAACGATTTTTAACCTCTGACATGCAATTGAAGATTCAGGGCTAATTTTAATGGATTTAATGGATAATGGTTTTATACAATTTATTCAACCTATCCAAATATTCCAAATCCTTGAACGAATTGTACTTCTTCTTCGATTGTGAGTACAGATTATTGTTTTATGTATTTCTGCTAACATACACAGCAGGAATCAATTACGACCTTGTTTGAAGACAAAAATACGATAGAATTACTACTTAATTGAATTGATTACTCTCACAGAGAAAAAATAACCATCGGTAATATTGTCCAATTCGGTTTTGGACATACAGCTGCGGTCAAAATAATAGCACCACGCACAAATTTATATTGACTCCGTTTACATCTGTTTAACAGTTGGGCCAATTTAACGCAAAACAAGATAATAAATTCTTTGATGTTAATGGTTTATTATCATAAGAAAATTATTTGGTTTTTTCAATAGTTTATAATTTGCTAATTAATTTAAACAAAAAACTAAAAAACTACCCAGTCAAAATAATAGCACTTCATTTCATTTTTAACAAAAAATAGTGGTCTTTCTTAAAATAAATCAAAAATTGTACTCAGATATCTTGTTGATAAATTAATTGTATTGTTTCAATTCTTTGTCGCGTGAACTTTGTTTGCTATTACCGCGGCACAACGCCTTCCCATGGAATCGACTAAATGCTGGCACCTTTCAACTTTGATGGAACTCCAAATTTTCTGCACAGCCTCCCAGAGCCCTTCAACGCTTGTTGGTTTTATTGTTGATACAACCTTCTTTATATCCGTCCACAGATTTTCGATAGGGTTCAAATCTGGGGACTGTGCAGGCCACTCCATTACATTGATAGAGTTATCGTTGAACCATTTTTTTCCATTTTGCTGGTGTGTTTGGGGTCATTGTCTTGCTGGAAGACCCACACCAGCGGCATTTCGTAGGAAGCATACGGCAGCATAATTTCATCAAGGATTTTTACATAAACCGATGCATCCATAACGGTTTTGATCCAATATATGGGACCCACACCTTGATATGAAAAGGAACCCCATACCATAATACTATGACCTCCATGTTTAATAGTTTTTGATGTGAATTTTGGCATGTATTCACTGTTAGGTGGCCTATGGACAAAAGATCTGGAACCCTTTCCACCAAAAAGGACAATTTTGGATTCGTCAGTCCAAAGCACATTTCTCCACTTTTCCTTTGGCCAATTTTGATGTGCTTTAGCAAAAGATATCCTTTTAGCAACATGCTTAGTGGTAAGGAGCGTCACTTTTCGAGGACTACAGGCATTGAGGCTGTTGTCTCGAAGTTTGCGGCGAATAGTTTCCACGCTTGCCGGCACATCCAATGTTTTTTTGAGCTCCGTGGCTGTCATAAAGGTATTTGCTTTAGTCGTCCGTACTAAACGCTTTACCATTAAGGGTGACAAAACTGGCTTCCTACCACGAGATTCAACTTTTTGCTCATATCTTAGGGCATTTATTATCATTTTATTGGAACAGCCCAGCAAATTCTTTATTTGGGAATAAGATTTACCCTCGGACGCAAATTTTTTTATTAGTTCACGTTTTTCCGGCGAACAATGCTTTCCGCGACCCATAACTATACAATTTTTATAAAAGTGTTACCTGATTTTGAAGAAAGTATATTAAAAAATTTTTATTACCTTGTTTTCACTTTTTTTCACAAAATTTTCCAAAACAAATTTAAAAAATCCTGCTGGTGCTGTAAATGATCGATCATTTCTAGAGAACCGTTAACTATCTTGTGGAAAAAAACTTCTCTTAAAAAGAGTAAACAGAGTACTACGTCATCGCTTAGTTATGTTCAAATAATAAGCACAGAATTTATTTTTTTATTGGAATGACAATAGTTTTCGACGTTGGTGCTATTTTTTTGACCGACACTGTTGTATGAAGACAAGAAAATGTGGCATTATTGGCTATAGCCGGGTCTTCAGTTTTTATGAAATATTCGTTGTCATAAGAAGTAAACTAAAAGTTTTTTTTTTTACCCAGCTAAAGTTAATTATAGCTTAATTTGTTCAGGTCAGCTAAGCGGTATTAAGTGGCATTTCAAGTTCCCACTTAAATTCCGTCTTGAGCAATGACAATGTTGCCACATGTTCAATTTCAAGAAATGACAACAAAAAGTTATCTTAATTAAATTGTGTTATCATTTCTTGCGAATGAAAATGTTATCAAGGAGTGTCTCGAAAGCAAAAATGTAAAAATGGATGTATGTACAGATGGGACACACGTAGTACGCATCATTGGAGCGAAGAAGAAGTTCGCCATTTATACATAAATAGGAAAGGCTAGTTTGGATGTTTTGCTGGTAAGTTATAAAACTATAATTATTTTCATAACAATGATCTAATTGTAGATGTGCGACTACGAAATGCGAATCGGATATGTTGACGCCAGACATCCTGGTTCTACTCACGATGACCGAAAGGACCTATGTTCCAGACTTTTATTTAAAGTATGGAAAATTGTTCTTGAATTTTTTTAAAATGACCCACTGAGCGCAAGTACAAAACACTTGTGGGTGATACAGCTGTTGCTGAGTTGACAATCCTTGGCCGAGTGAAACTCGGGTCGTTCCGGAGCATAGATCCGATTGTCCGGATTGTCGAATAATGAGAGGCTTCTGCCCAGGCACACCAGAACCATTCTGGCACAGCTTAGATCTGGTTGGAGTTCTATCCTGAACTCATACAGATCTAGGATAATCCCAGGCACCTTAGATCAGTGCCCACACTGCCTACAAAGCCCTCATGACACTATCCACATTTTCAACTGTCCTGATAGGCCTACTGACTTGCGCCCAGTGGACCTATGGGACAGACCCTTGGAGGTGGCACAATTTCTCCAGCTCCCCACCGCTACCTCCAGTGACACATAGGGGAATTCACATAATTTTGTTTTTTTTATATCTTCCAGGGCCGAACGAGTGGAAACAGAAAATCTGTTACAACAACAACAAAACACTTGTTGAGATTTGCTATGGATAAGGCACACATTTGATACAGTTGTGATAGGTACACATTGCCGGTAAAGTAACAATTGCCGGCATGAAATCATAACAGCCAATTTCCACCTGAATTCAGAGATTTCAACTTTAGTATTTATTTTTATTTTATTTGATCCAATTACAGACAGAGACGGTGTGTTCTTGTTCGCTCCGCGAAAAAAAACCAAAAAAATATGTTTAAATACTTGAAACCGCACTAAAAACCATTTGTTTAACCGGCGAAAGAACGCTAAATTGATAAATATATTTGTTTCAAAGTGCACCCTTGATAATAACATCAAAAAGAGTAAATAAACAAACTAAGACAATTCCATGGTACAATAATATGTTCATGGTAAAGTCGTAAGAACAGCTGTTTCCATTTTTTTCATGAGGTTCTTCGCTTCGGCTGTCACACTAACATGTATTTTGTTTTTGTACTCTTTTGCATTCTTGTGTTGTTGGCATGTATCTGTGTAGAGATTGACAGCTGAAGCGAATAGAACAAAAACAAAATGCCTGTTGTTGCTGCCTACAACAACAACAACGCGCGCTGCTATTACCATGAAGATATTATTGTACCATGGACAATTCCCTTTGGTTTTGTGCTGCAAGGGAGAAGAAAAAAAATAATAAGCAGGAAAACAAAACAATTGTATGAGTGAAAGTGCACCGGCAATTAAGCGCCATGAATGCTGGTATATGACAGCAAAGCCAGATTTGCGCTCTTCCCGCGTTCGCCGACAGAAGATCAGTCGAAAACAAAAAATAGTGGAAAAACAGATATGTCAAAGATAACATATGAGGATGATAGCATCTTTTCGCACTCACCCCGCGTGCCGCGCTCTCCACCCATAGAAGACAAATCAAAACAAAACATTGAAAGTACAGACATGTCAAAAGTAACATCTGTGCATAATAATGGCGTCGGTGATCATGTGGGTGATACACTGACAAAAAATTTGAAGTCGTCGGGTGCTATACCAAAAAATTTAAGTATGCAACAGATGGAGAAAACGTTTTCTCCAGCTATTGCTGGCGGTAAAGAGAAGTCACCAAGTTTTGACAAATTAATGAAAAACCCCTCGCGGGAAACAACTGTCGTCGATAGCGCCACTAAAGTGGCCGAATCTAGGACCATTCAAACCGGTATGGACCGATACATACTGGTGAAACGGAAGTCAAGTCCATTAAAGTGTAACAAGAATAAAATTAGTAGAGCGGAGTTCACTTCAAGGCCCTTATCAAAAAATCGTTTCGCGCCACTATACAGGGACGACGAATCTCGCGATTCAAGCTGCCTACGGCAACTCGCGCTAAACCGCCTCCAATTTACTTACGAGAACGCAGTTCTAATGACTTGTTTACGAATATAACCAAATTCATTGGAACTAACACTTTTCACATTGTTCCTCTCCGAAAGGGCAAAATACACGAAACAAAGGTTCAGACCAACGACGGAAAAGCTTTCGTCAAATGTTTTTTTTTACTGTGGTTTTTATATTTTATTGAATCTGCTCTTAAAGAGCCTAACAATAAGTATTCGAATCTTATATTCTAATCAGTTTAATTCAATTATTATTAATTAAATTGTTGTTTAAGCGGGCCTCTGAATTATGGCGTCAGGGATTGGTTGATTTATAAAACTGATGGTAAATCTCTTCTTCGTATTCGGGATGAAGTTATTGTCATTGTCAAGTTTCTTGCAAGAGGGTTTGTGTGCTGTTCCAGGTTTTGATTATGACTCTGTTTGATGCGCTGGAGTTCGTCTCTTACCGCAGGTGTCTTTAAATCTTTGTGTAGGTTCTCATTTCAATATTTTAGACTGCGCTCTTTGTATTACTTCGACGTTACTCGCGCTAGCGTTTCCCCATATCTGGGACCCATATGACCAAATAGGCTTAAACACAGTGTTGTAAATCTGGACCTTATATTCTAATCTCAGCCTTGAGTTTGAGTTAAGCAGCCAATGCAGTTGATGTGTCTTCATCTTTATTTGTGTCTTCTGTCATTCGATAGACTAAACCTGTTAGTACATGGATTGGGACGGAAAACTTCTCTCAAGTGCTCTGCAAAAAGTTTAGCTTTCCCTCATCTGTTGTAACCCAGTCACCATTTATGTCACGTAAAGGAAACTTTGTCCCAACTGGCGTTTTAAGACTTCTTATTGACTTAAACAAAGAAAAACTTGTGGATATCGTGGGAGTCAATCCCTCAACATATTTTCCATGTTGAAGATCATCGTCGTTTTTCAAGGCTACTCGTAGTCTACTTGTGGCAAGTTTGAGTCGAAGACTTGTAGTAGGGGATCTACATGCGTGCCAGTCTCGACTAGCCCTTCGTTTCTGATTTACCAAATATTCTATGTCTGCATCATAGAGTAAATATGGGTAGAGAAAATCTTTCACTCACCAAATTTATGACATTTGGCCTCGTGTGATGTATACGTTTGATGTTGAAAAGAATTGCTTTACTAATACCAGATAGAGGCAATGGTTCAAAACAACGAACAAAATAACAACAACGGCATTTCGTTTTGTGTGTTAAAATTAATGTGTTAAATACAACACAAATGTATGCTAACAATAACAGTCAATAAAAAAGTGTAAAACACATTTAAATTTCACAGTTTTTCACCAAAATGGCATGAAAAATTAAAGCAAGAAGTTATTGTAATCCCACCTGGTGTATATCACTTTTCGTCAAACATCTCTCTATCACACCGACCGCATCACGAAGAGTGTGAAATGAAACGTCAGATGAGAGAATAAGTTTATCTAGGTATGTATTAGTCTATGGTCTGCATTCGTGTATGTGTGTGTGTGCTCTTGTTTATCGTCCTGAAGTGGGGTTGCGAGAAGGGCTGCACCCTCGAGCAAACAGTTAAATTGGTGATGTGATTTTCAATATCAAGCTTTCTACCAAATCGTGCCTAATTCTTTTGCGTATAAGGACACCTGTACCTCCATGTGCCCTGCTATCGGGGTGGTTCGTGCCATAAAATGTGTAATTAGGTAAATTAAAATTATATTTATCTGTTAGATGCGTCTCCGATAAGAGCCTTATGTCTATGTTTTCATCAGCTAGATAATTAGCCAATTCAAGTCGGTGTTTACAAACACCGTTTGCGTTCCATGTACAAAGTTTTAGGAAGTTACCTATTTTTTACTAATAATGGCTTGAATTAATTGATTTTGACTTCTCATAAAGTCTTGCATCATTGACTGCATTGTCGACATGAACATGTTCATACTTAACTATTATTTCAACTAATAACTAATTATTTCAACAATGCGAAAAAAATTATTACACATACCAGTTGAAAAGCAGCAAGTCTGATGTTGAATCGAAAGAGGTTAAGTCCGCGTTAGAGGAAAAAGGGTTCAGTGTACGCTCGGTGATTAATATTTGTAACAGGGACAAGATCCCCCAACCTATGTTTAAGGTAGAACTAGAGCCAGACGCAAGAAAATTGAAACGCAATGAGGTTCATCCAATTTATGCGTTGAAATATTTGCTACATCGTCGAATCTCTGTGGAAGAGCCACACAAGCGTTCGGGCCAGGAATACGGGCACACGAAAAAATACTGTGGGTTGCAAACAGCATGTGTAGTTTGTGGTGATCTGCACAAATTGTCCATATGTTCGATAAAATCCCAAGAGAATAAAAAATTTAATAATTACGGGGGTAATCATACTGCTAACTACAGGGGTTGTCCAATATTCAAGGACCTAAAGAAAAACTGGATGGAAAATTGAGGACAGTTCGAGCTCGTGAATTCAAAGCCCCAGAGTTAGAAATTAGATCAGTTTATATTCCACAACGGGATAATGAAATTAGGACAACTTCTGATACCATGACATACGTTAATGTTCTCAAACAGACCCCCATATGTCTCATATAGGGAATATGATAAGAGGAACTTATGCACAAAGATGAGGGAAAAGCTAAACTTTTGCAGAGCACTTGAGTGAAGTTTTCCGTTCCATCCATGTACTAACAGTTTTAGTCTATCGAATGTAGCATGCAACACGGATACATCTATAGTCCCATTGGATATAACGGTCAGGGAGGTTGCCAATATCATAAAGCAAACAGAAAATCCTAGAAAAGCTCCTGGTTATGATCTAATAACACAGAGGATGATATCAGAACTTCCGCTAATAGCTATAGAGTTCCTCGTAGGCTTGTTCAATAATATAATAAAATATAGCTACTTCCCTAATGCGTGGAAAATGTCTCTAGTGAAAATGATATTAAAGCCAGGAAAGGACAAAACTTTAGCTTCATCATATAGACCGATAAGCTTGTTACCATGCCTATCAAAACTCTTCGAGAGAGCATTTCTTTCAAAACTTAAAAGCCTCACTTCGCTTCATAATATCATCCCTGATCACCAATTTGGCTTTAGGGAGGGCCAATAGCACTCTACAACAAGTAAATCGTTTGACCAACGACAGTAGAAAAGCTTATGAAAAAAGAGAATATTGTTGTGCTGTATTCTTAGATGTTGCTCAGGCATTTGACAAGGTCTGGCATGAGGGTCTATTACATACAATTAAAAAATATCTGCCAGTTAATACACATTCCCTCTTCGAAAGTTACTTGGAAACTACATATTTTAGAGTCAACTAGGGAGACATAATTACTGATAAATACAAAATATATGCCGGGGTCCCGCAGGGAAGTGTTCTCGGTCCTTTTCTTTTTCCTATATTTACAGCTGGCCTCCCCACGAGAAGCGATCTGCTTACGTCTACCTTTGCAGACGATACGGCAATACTGAGATCTCATAGAAACCCATGTAAAGCCGCCGAAAATCTTAGCTTACATCTCCAAACAATCGAATCTTGGATTGCTAACTGGAGGATAAAAGTAAACGAGACGAAGAGCAAACAAATTACGTTCACATTAAATGCAAGAACTTGCCCACAAATACAACTAACAGTGTACCAATTCCCTTATGTGATGATATTATTTATCTGGGTATACATCTAGATCGTAGACTGACCTGGAAAAGGCATGTAGAAGCCAAGAAGACACAAATAAAGCTGAAGACGCATCAACTGCATTGGCTACTTAACTCGAACTCAAGGCTGAGATTAGAATATCAGGTCCAGATTTACAACACTGTGATTAAGCCTATTTGGCCATATGGGTCCCAGATATGGGGAAACGCTAGCGCGAGTAACGTCGAAGTAATACAAAGAGCGCAGTCTAAAATATTGAAATGAGAACCTACACAAAGATTTAAAGACACCTGCGGTAAGAGACGAACTCCAGCGCATCAAACAGAGTCATAATCAAAAACTGGAACAGCACACAAACCCTCTGGCAAGAAACTTGACAATAACAACAACTTCAACCCGACTACGAAGAAGAGATTTCCCATCAGTATTATAAATCAACCAATCACTGATTCAGAGGCCCGCTTAAACAACAATTTAATTAATAATAATTGAATTAAGCTGACTAGAATATAAGATTCGAATACTTATTGTTAGGCTCTTTAAGAGCAGAATCAATAAAAAAAAACCCACAGTATGGAAAAAAAAAGATTTTGCAACTGCTATGTTCAGATTTTTGTAATAAAAATACGGTGATTTGGTATTAATAACGGACGCCAGGTTTTAAGTTTTTTGAATAGCTTGAAAATCTACGCACATGACTCGAAGTTGACAAATGAGAAAGACTTCTCCTGACGTAATCACCATTGGCTTTCGTAAGAGCTAGTCGTGATAGTGCCTGCAAACCAATACGACCGTCTAAAGTGATTGTCAGCCCCTTCACAATTTATGTCCCCCTAAGTTAAAACTAGTGGCATACCGAAATGTTTTACATATGTAAGTGACATGATCCTAATGAAATTTTACTGAGAACGACTTAAATACCAATTTTCCAACTGGGAAGTGCTAGACATAAAAATCTAACTTCCAATTTTTTTCTAATTCGACAGTAGAGGCACGTTAATTTGAAAAGGGAATTTGTTTTATATTATTTTGAATAGGGGACCAACTTTTAATTTAAAAAAATATTTCCTTTAACTATTTGTGTGTTGAGCTGCAAACAATGGCAAATGAAAAACAAAATGACACCTTAGAGAATCGATTCATTTAATTTTGGAGCCGGAGTGGTCTTGTATTTTCAAAATGCTGGATTCCAATTTTGGCCAGACTCCACATCCCTGATTAAAACTTACTCAACCTCATGCCTTTATACGTAAGTATATCAGAAAACGAAGTGCGAATTCGTCCACTTTCATACAGTGTCACATATGATACCAATGTCTTTAGCTCAACTTAATCGAACAGCCTAAATGTTATTTATTCATTTTATGTAGTATTATTTTCGGAACCAGTCAATATTTACACATGTTTGCGAATCTGTTACCTGTATTCGTCCTGAGTTTAGTTTTAGTTGAAGATTTTCCTTAGAGTTATCAACTGCTTCACCGCAGTCTTTTGCCTTAACAACTCCATCACTAGTTATCGCTATGTCAACATTCTCGGAAATATGCTCCGTACCATTTTGATCTTCATCATTTAAGATTTCCACTTTGTCGGCACAATTCACGGCATAAAGTGATTTAGTTACCTTCTGTTTGGTCTCTAAGGGGTTGGTTACCATTGCACTGCTGGATTTGGTAGGAAAATATTGAGCATTTTTGTAGATGTGTCCTTTATATCGCTCCCGTTGTTTTTTGTTGTTTAACCTTTATATTCCAAAAAAGATGGAATGAAAATCTAGATTCGGCCGACATACCATAAAAAACACCTACCATTTTATAGCCTTATTTTTGTAAATGATAAATATTTTATTACTTCTGATGAGCGAACTTAACTGCATGTTCTTCTGTTCAATGCGCCACTTGGGTTTGCTCTGGATCGGCGACTCGGAGAAAGCCGTGCGAAATTTTATACTACCTTGTGCCTTGATAGCATCATTCATAAGAGCGTCGTCGTCGTCATCATCCTCACTGTATTCGTCGCTGCTAATAACATGTTCTTTTTCATCATACAAATCCATACTGAAACCACTCTTCTTTAATTTTTATTTTTAAATTGGAAAAAATACTGCCACAATATCGAAATATAGGCGAACTTGATACACTAATTTATTTTCAGAGCTTGCACAATTTATGCTAAAAACCGCTTATGAAAATTGCAATGTTATTTATATGGCGCTTTGCAGTCTGCAAAAAAATGCTTTGGCTCACTCACGACAGAGGAATGGTTATGAATAAAACTGACCCAACAGCACTGCCAACACTAAGAAAAAACCATTAAATTCCAAACGAAGTGTAGATGGCGCAACGTGGACCACATCTCACAATTCCCAAGAAACGAATCACAAGTGAACGCCAACGGTATTCTCAGAGAATGAGAAAGGTAATTTATCACCCATTGTTGAATTATCTATTAGGTAGTCGCATTAGCAATTCCGTTGTTAAACTGTCAAAATTAGCTGAACAATGAAAAACACTATGTACACAAAATGTGAAAAATGTAATGAGATTATATTACTTGACACAAAGTCTATGCTATTAAATAGAATTTTGATTGAAATTCTTTGAATTTTATTAACAAATAAAAAGAAACAAAATCGAATTTGACAGCTTACACACGGAATAGATGAAAAAACCACAAATCAGCTGGGCTAACGCGTTTACCCGATAGTTAATTTTACCAAAAAGGACGTACAGGTAGAGAAGAAAAAACCCTGCAATTTGGCAACCCTAGTAGAAGAGAACCAAAAAAGTCGACGCGATTCACTCGATTCATTTCTTTTTCTTACTTTTTACATACGTTATGTAATTTTATTTCAATATGGTTGGAATTTCTCTGCATCATCAAAGACGATTTACAATCAGACGACCAGAATATGTGCGCAACTTGGCAACCCTGGTAAAAGAGAACCAAAAAGTGCTAGGAGTTCACTCAAACGCATTTCTCTCTCGCGTCATATCTTGCTTATTTCATACTTTTTGCATAGTTTATGTAATTTTACTTCAACATGGTTGGAATTTGTATAGTTATATACAATAACACTACCAAAAAGCTGCTCGTGTATTGAAATATTCAATGAAGAGAGTAAGAGAGAGAGTAGAGAAGTACTAGGGTTTTACTCGTTTTGTTTGTTGGCATTTGCGTGAAGAGAAATTTTGACTGTCTACTTGTACATCGTTTTTGGCATCATGGATAAAGTAAACAAATAGATGAATCACAAGTGTTGGGAACATTTTAGTGTAATGGGTAATTTTCTAGATGTCGTTGAAAGCCATAAATGGGATTTTTTTGTTCCCAAACAAAAAGTCACAAAATATGACAATAAAAATCTAAAATTTCATATCAATAGAAAAAATAATTTTCAATAAAAATATCAAGAATACAAGAATAAAATACGTTACTTAAAGTAGAATATCTGATGGCCATCGACTTGCAAAGTCATGTCACCACCCACCGTCTATGTCCTCCTCCGGTTCAGCTACCATTCCTTGTTGAGACTGCTGCTCAGATACTCTAATGGTTTTGGGTACATACATTTTATCACATATTCAATGGTTTAAATTATTTTCACAACAATTTCCCACAATTTTGAATAAACGTCAGTGAGAATTATGGGAAACTTCAGTGAAAGTGACATGAGTACAGGACAGCACCTAGTGAACAAAGTTGACAATGGTCGCGCTATATCTATTATTTCCTTTATCTATGCTCTGCATAGCCAAAAAGCATAAAAACATGTTTATACTGCACTCGAAATCTAGAGATATCTAGATTTCGTGGCCTAAACATCTGATTTTCCATACACAAATCAGCTGTTCCTGTGAATGAAATCTAGACAATCGAGATTTCGGTTGAAGCATAAACACGGTATAATAGATATGAAACGAAATCGAAAACGAAACGAAATCAGGCCACCGTATTCAAACCATGGTGTTCCCATATTGTTTTCGAAATCAGTTTCGTCTGCAAGCAGTCAGCTGTTTTATTTATTTATTTAATTATTTCAATAACCGAGCCCATAAGGCCATATGTGGTTACAAACAAAAGGAAAAATAACGAAAGATAGGTTGAAATTTCATCAGTTATGGAACATAAAATGCCAGCCGGATTTTTATTACGCATAATCCTAAAAGCATGTTCATCGATATCGCATTTCAGCTCAAATAATTCTAGAATCTCCTTTGAAATCGTATCTTTTCATGTACACATATTTTTGATTTCGATACATTCTGACAACAACTTGGTTACAAATATTTATGTTGGTTACTCATTGAAATTCTTATTTACAATATTAAAATTGGAAAAGGAAAATTCAAATAAATAATAGTGGTCTTCATGAAAGCTCGAAAGAACCTCGTAAACTCGAAAACATCGTAAACCTGCACAGCAAACGTCAAAACAACCAAATTTCCCATACAAAGCGACTTGCTCAAAAGTGGAAAGTGTTCGAGGCAAATTTGCTGCGCAAACGTGGGATGGAGAAACTTGTAAACTTTTGACATTTCGTTGTCATCTGACTAGGATGGATAAATAAGGTGATAGCACTAGAACAGTAGAAAAAGTACACATACTTAATACATGCAATTGCTACTGCTACCACCTTATGTATCCATCTTGGTCAGCTGATATGGTTTTGAGCACAACTACGCTGAGCAACTTTACCTGGTGCCTCATGTAACGGTGCGAGGGAAACTTGCGCTGAGCAAAAGTTCTCGGCTTTCACGTTTGCATGAATGCCGCTAATGAGTTGCAAAACTATTATTAGGGCTGTTTTTTATTCTATTAAGGACCCCTTAGACCTGTAGATAAGTCGCTCGATTTCAAGTTGCCGTCAACTTTCACATCAACTTCGATTTTTTTCTTATGTCTTGTTAAAGCTGCCGCGACATTGAAGTCTTTCGCAATTTGGGCTGAAATTGAGTTGAAATTGCTCAATTTGGCATATATATTACCAACTACAAAATTGAGATATTTACAACAATTTCGTTGAAATTCAAAAACGATGTACAAGTAGACAGTCGAAATTTCTCTTCACTTAAATGCCAACAAACAAACCGAGTGAAACCCTAGTACTTCTCTACTCTCTCTCTTACTCTCTTCATTGAATATTTCAATACACGAGCAACTTTTTGATAGTGTTATTGTATATAACTATACAAATTCCAACCATGTTGAAGTAAAATTACATAAACTTTGCAAAAAGTATGAAATAAGCAAGATATGACGCGAGAGAGAAATGCGTTTGATTGAACTAATAGCACTTTTTGCTTCCCTTTTACCAGGGTTGCCAAGTTGCGCACATCTTCTAGCCGTCTAATTCTAAATCGTCTTTGTGAAATTGATTTGAAATTGTCGTATACAACAAAAGAGGATGTACAGGTAGAGAAGAAAAACCCCCCAATTTGGCAACCCTAGTAGAAGAGAACCAAAACAGGCGACGTGATTCACTCAAATGCCTTTCTTTCCCGCGTCATAACTTGATTGTTTCATACTTTTTACATACTTTATGAAATTTTATTTAAATACGGTTGGAATTTCTATAGTTAGATAGAATAACATCATCAGAAAACTGCTCGTGTATTGAAATTTCCACGAAGAAAGTAAGAGAGCGAGCAGAGAAACGACACGCTTCACTCGTTTTCTTTGTTGGTATTCCACTTCATGAGTAAATTTTCTTCTTGAGTACAAAAAGGATGTACAAGTAGAGAAGAAAAAACCACGCCAATTTGGTGATTCCAACCACATTTAAATAAAATTTCATAAACTATGTAAAAAGTATAAATAATCAAGTTATTACGCGGGAAAGAAATGCGTTTGAGTGAATTTCGTCGACTTTTTTGGTTCTCTTCTACTAGGGGTTGAAGTAAACAAATGAAATTTAATTTCTAAATTACTATTTTTATACCGATTTTAAATTATTTATACACTTCTTAGGAAAATTCTTTAAAATGTAAACAGATTTGACGTTTCTTTCGTTCTTTTGTATTTTGATTCGCAAAATTTGGCAAAGAAAAATTAAATTTTTTCAATTTCTCCTTCTTAGAACACACGCATTCGATTGTGCAATACGTTTGAAATAAAAACATCACGTAATCATTGGAAATGTGCTGAAATTCAACCAGACACACTACTCAGTTGTGTACAATCATTTGAAATGGGGATTAATAAGTGCATTGAATTCGCAGGCCATCATTTTGAACACTTATTTTAAGCTAAAATTATAGTATTCACCTACCATTTATATTAATAAATTGTTTTGATGACGAATTTCGAATATTTCCAATGATTACGTGATGTTTTTTATTTCAAACGTATTGCACAATCGAATGCGTGTGTTCTAAGAAGGAGAAATTGAAAAAATTGAATTTCGTCGATTACAACGCCATATATCATGAACCGAACAAAATATTTCATTCAAATCATACATACTTTTAGTCGTAGAATACGTATCTGCAATAAAAAATATGGATTCCTATCTTAGTTTAAAAGTTCCCCCCGCCCACCTACAAAGCCGTGGGGGACTATTTTTTTGCACTAATGTATTTCCCCCGCGGTATGATTAAATTTTTATTATGGACATTTTTTCCATAGAGTGGCTATTTTTCGAGATATTTGATCGTCTCAGTTTAAAAGAAACACCCTGTATATAAATAAAGGTGATCAACCTGTTGCGTGCAGCCTACATCACGGCAGTCCGATTTAACTAATTCTGATAAGCAGTATGTGTAAAAGCCTTTCAACCAAAAGTTGAAAGTGTAACTAACCCCTGTGTAACACTGGTGGATAAGTTGATATTAACTTCAGAAAATTTAAATCGCTTTGATTTTACTTCAACTGGTTTGTGCAAACCACCAACTTCACCTTACACCATGGATAAAATGATGATAACTTGAAGTCGCTGAAACTTATCCGCAGATCTAAGTGCCCCTTTAAACAGTGCCACTTATGTCATTCCAAAAAAACGATCCACACTTAATACCATAGATAAAGGAATTAACTAGATATTGCACATGCCTTGGAAAATTTCTTGTTCAATGGGATATTTTCTAGATGGAGCTGAATGCAATAATTACAACGTTTGATCCCAAAACAAAATATACCTTGCAAGATGTATTTAGAACAGGTGCTAACAATAGTTGTGGTAGGCAACATCAACAAGGTTTTTGTTTTGTTGTCCGTTGCTCTGAAATTTAACACAAACGAACACCAACAATAACAGTAAACAAAAAGACACAATCAAAATACCAATTTTTGAACTTGAAAGTGGGGAACAAAACGACATCAAAAAATTAAGTTAGTTGTTCGAATAGCACAACTTGGAAAATGATTGTATTTTTGTTTTGAAAAAATGTCCCACACTGTTGAATAAACGTCAGTGAATGTTATGAGAAACGTCAATGAAAGTTACAAAACGACAACACAGCACCTAGTGGCAGTACTTGACAGCGCCTGTGCGATATCTACTTATTTCCTTTATCTATGCTTAATACTACCAAAAACGATGTACAAGTAGACAGTCAAAATTTCTCTTCACTCAAATGCGAACAAACAAAACGAGTGAAACCCTAGTACTTCTCTACTCTCTCTCTTACTCTCTTCATTGAATATTTCAATACACGAGCAGCTTTTTGATAGTGTAATTGTATATAACTTTACAAATTCCAACCATGTTGAAGTAAAATTACATAAACTATGCAAAAAGTATGAAATAAGCAAGATATGACGCGAGAGACAAATGCGTTTGAGTGAACTCCTAGTACCTTTTGGTTCTCTTTTACCAGGGTTGCCAAGTTGCGCACATCTTCTGGTCGTCTAATTGTAAATCGTCTTTGATACTACCATAAAGCAACAATGGTATAGAGAAGCAGAAAGCAACTATTGTATAGAGAAGAAAATGTACTCAAGGAGTGGAATGCCAACAAGGAAAACGAGTGAAGCGTGTAGTTTTTCTGCTCGCTCTCTTACTCTCTTCCTTGAATATTTCAATACACGAGCAGTTTTCTGATGATGTTATTCTATCTAAGTATAGAAAATCCAACCATATTTAAATAAAATTACATAAATTATGCAACATGTATAAAATAATCAAGTTATGACGCGGGAAAGAAATGCGTTTGTGTGAATCGTGTCGACTTTTTTGGTTCTCTTATACTAGGGTTGCCAAATTGCGGGGTTTTTTCTTCTCCACCTGTACATCCTTTTTGAGAGAAGAAGATTTACTCATGGAGTGAAAGCCAACAAAAAAACCGAGTGAAACGCGTCGTTTCTCTACTCTCTCTCTTACTCTCTTCGTTGAATATTTCAATACACAAGCAGTTTTCTGAAGATGTTATTGTATCCAACTACACACAAAAAAATAATATTTTATTTTTGTATCACCCATTCCAGTAGTTGTTTTATACATTACCACTTTGCCTCTTTATTTGGTAAATTATACAATATATAATAGGTAGATATTCGAAAATGTTTATATTTATATTTGTCAATTAAGTTGCCACAAACATTTGACTATGGAAATGGTAAGTATAAATATAAAAGTTTTCATATATTTGTCATAATTTTCTAATTGTTTGTCCTCTATCTCTCTCTTAGTGCGTTCCATGTTATAATCCAATATGCCAATGATGTAGGCCAACAATGATTGATGTCTCGGAACCCACACAACTCAAACAACTTATGTACAGAATACGAAAATCCACCTATGGCAAACATATCAATTGCAAATTGGAGAAATATAACAGGAAGATGGCCAATTCCATAACTTCAGCAACAGCATCGGCGGATGTAGGCGTAACAGTCGTACCCATTCCAGCAGTATCATCATCAGCAGCCACAGCAGCAGAATTATCGGCATCAGTGGCGGGCATGAGTGTAACAACAACAGCATCTATATGCACGTTTCTTAGCCACAACACTCTGAAATGCCAATACCCCAGCTTTAGTTTCAATTGATACTAACCCCAATCGGTGTGTCAATCTTTTGTATCAAAAGTGGCCAGTGATTTGGACATTCCCCACCCACATCCAATTGTGTATTAGAAATTGTAGAAGAGAACGGCGACGCGTCTAAACGAGAAATTTGTTAACAAATTTAGAACGTAACCATTTTTAAACAAGATTTACATAACTTACTTACTTACTTACACACCCGGGGGGTCAGGGACCTTACAAAACGAAGATAACAGTTAGCAATACCAAGTGTACGCAGGGATTCGTCAACCTGATCCCTCCATCGGAGTCTTAGTCCTCCTATTTTTCGTCTTCCTTCGACTTCGGATTCGAATACCCTTCGCGCGGGTTCGTCTTCATCCATTCTACTGACATGGCCTAGCCAGCGCAATCGCGTTATTTTGATCCGCTTAACTATGTCGATGTCGGGATATAGCTCATACAGCTCATGGCTCATTCGTCGCCGATTCTCGCCATTGTGCACTACAGGGCCATACATTTTTCGGAGTATTTTTCTCTCGAAGACTCCTACAGATGTTTCGTCTGCTTGCGATAAGACCCAGGATTCTGCGCCATAAAGCAAGACAGGTTGTATGAGAGTCTGGTATAGTTGGACTTTTGTTACTCGAGAGAGGGCTTAATCTCTAAAGTGCTTGCTTAGCCCAAAATTACATCTATTCGCAAACACAATTCTCCGCTTGATTTCAAGGCTGACGTTGTTGTTTTTGTTTACGGCAGATCCGAGGTATATAAATTCGTCCACTACCTCGAAGTTATAACGGTTATCAACGTTCACGCTTTGGTCTAATCGCGTGGAGGCCCTGTTCGTTGAAACCATTAATTTTGTCTTGTCCTCATTTACCGTCAGACCCACTTTTGCTGACTCCTTCTCAATTCTCGAAAAAACCGCAGTAACTCTAATTGTGCGCCCAATGATATCTATATCATCAGCATACGCGAGCAGCATGTGACTTTTGCTGCTGATGGTTTTATTCATGTTGACTGCAGCTTTTCTCATAATGATCTCCATTAAGATGTTAAAGAGATCGCACGATAGGGTGTCGCCTTGCCTGAGGCCTCGCTTAGTTTCGAAAGGTTCGGTAAGATCCTTACCAACTTTCACTGCGGATTTCGTGTTCGCCAAGGTCATCCTGCAAAGGCGTATGAGTTTTGCAGGAATACCAAGCTCAGACATTGCTTCATAGAGTTTCTCCCGTATCGGACTATCGAAGGCCGCTTTATAATCGATAAATATATGATAGGTGTCGATTTGTTTTTCATGTGTCTTCTAAAGGATTTGGCGTAGCGTGAAATTCTGGTCAGTTGTCGATTTTCCAGGCCTAAAGCTACACTGGTATGGTCCAATCAGGTCAGCGATAATTGGTTTTAGTCTTTCGCACATTATACTTGATAGAACCTTATATGCTATGGATTAAAGGCTTATTCCACGGTAGTTGGCACAGATACTCGGGTCACCTTTTTTAAATATGGGACATAGTACACTGAGACTCCAATCGCCGGGCATGCATTCATCTAACCAAATTTTGCTAATAAGCTAATGCATGGACCTTGTCACCTCATCGCCGCCAGCCTTAAACAGCTCCACCGGTAATCCATCGGCTCCTGCGGCTTTGTTGTTCTTAAGCCGGGCAATTGCTGTTCTGACCTCGTCTTGGTTAGGAGGGGGGCAATCGACGTCGTCGTCCATATTGTGATCGATTGTCCCATCGTCATTGGATATCTCAGGTACTAGTAGCGCGGAGAAATGCTCTCTCCATATTCCCAACATGCTCTGCACATCTGCGACGAGATTTCCGTCCTTGTCTTTACAGAAGGGGCCCTGAACCATGTCCATTAGTTCCGTTTTTAACTTTTTGGTAGAATTTTCGGGCTTCGTTCTTCCTTCTGTATGTCTCAATTTACTCACTCTCGCGCTTTCTCCACTGCCGTTTCTTACGCCTAAAGAGACGGTTTACCTCCTTTCTCTTCTCCCTATACCGCTCAGTTGCAGCTCGCGTTGCAATTGACTGAAGCATTACCATACGTGCAGAGTCCTTTTCGTTATTTGCTATGCGACACTCTTCATCGTACCACGGTTTTTCGAAACCAAGTACGGTTGTTGCGGCAGTTTTTATAGAGTCGGAAATGGGTTTTCACTGCGCATCAGGATCGTCATTGAGAGGGGGTGGGTTCTGTGCCAAAAGTTGCGAGAGCTTGCTTGAGTAGGCTGTGGCTACCTCTGGTAATTGCAGCTTTCCGATGTCCAGCTTCCTCTGCGTCTGGTTTCGTACGATTTTCACTCTACTTAATCTTGTGCGAACCTTTGCTGCTACCAGGAGTGATCAGAATCGATGTTAGCTCCTCTGATCATAACTATTGCATATAAATATTGCAAATATCCGTACTGTTCTACATACATCTCATCATCATCATTCATAAATCGTATTATTAACCCGTATATATTAACACACTTGTTTTATACACATATTTAAAAATATGTATAAGTAAATAAATGTAAATAAATGGTGTCCCATACCATCCCATGAAGGGATTGAGGAGAGCTTCCCACAATCCGTGAGATGTGCGCTTTCTAGTTTTACACTCACTGATTGGGACCTACAGTTTTACACCGGTTCCGAACGGTATTTTTGAGAAGATTTCTCATAGCTAAGTACTCGATAGTGTCGCCATCACTATGCGAGGTGACCGTCGGCGAAAGAAATGTAAGGTGGCCTGAGTAGGGATCGAACCCATTTCTCATGTACAAGAGCCGCACACACTAACCATTGCACCACCGACGGTCACAAATATAAATAAATACATTAACCACATAAAAAGAGAGTTTTTATTTTTAGGGGAAAATATGTGGAGAATAAATCAGCAATATATATAGGTGTATTAACTTACGGAAAGGGTTAATATTGCAAAATAGTAACTGCTGTTTTATTGATAAATTTGCTTTTAAGAAATAGCTGAACAGCAGTGTGTGGAAGCTAAATCAACAATAATTATAGGTAATTTTTCGAAATAAAAATTACCCATGAAAATTTGTATCTTATACACAAAACAAAGTGGCTTATATTATACATTGTTTCTAGGCAATATTCGGTTTTTTTTAAATCCCTGTTTTTCGAATATCGAATAATCCGGTTATTTTTTTGTCGAATCTCGGTTTTTTGGCGTTCGATATTTTTCATAATTCATAATTGTGTTAAATGTATACTCGTACATGTTTTTTTCCAGTGTTTCGGCCGAAACAACCTGATTGTTAGTTTTATAAATCTGGCAACTATTACAAACATCTGTTTTTTCATGTTTTCCTTTCCATTCACATTCTTACAAATAAATTGATACATGCCAAACAGCAAAATTTAAAAGCAGAGCTCTACTTTTTTTATTAAAGTTAAAATAGTGAATAAATTGTTTGACCTAACTTTGAGCAGGTAAGTTTTTTGGTTTATAATGAAATATTGTGCTGTCTTACAACGGTGTTCAACTCTTTTGGATGTAGATGTCTTCTGTATGGAAATATTTTGATCGAGACGGAAAGGATAAAGCTAGATGCCGGCAATGTCCTAATCAATTAGGTTGCAGGGGTTCCTCGACCTCTGCTCTACTGAACCATTTGAAGAGTGTACATAAAATTGACGCAACAACCAAAGCAGACCACAACGTGAATGATGAGGCGGGTGGATCCGTTAAACCCGTTGAAAATTGTTCTATGCTTAAATACGTTTCCAGAAAAGAAACTATTGGTGAGATTTTTCCCGCTGTGTTGCTGAGGATGGACTTTCTGTGCGTGCACTAAAAAAATCTAGAGTGGTGCTGGCTAATTTACAATCAAAACAATTCAAGATGCCGGCTTCTGAGACTACAATATGGGAGAAAATATATGATTTCTATCTATTCAAAAAAGATGAGTTAAAGAAAAAATTGATTTACTTAAAGCAAAAAAACCAGCGCTTCTCTATTGTGGTCGATGAATGGTCGGATATATTTTAAACAAAATACATAAATGTTACTGTGCGAACACTTGATCCCGAAAGCAAATTGTTTGAAGTTTTTAACCTCGGTTTGGAGGAGATGAAATTAAAAGGCACAGCTGTTAACGTGGAACAAGTCATCAAACGAAAGTTGGAAGTATTTGTCTTAGATATGCAGCATGACATAGTAGCATCGACCCATGATGGTGCAGCGGTCATGGCGAAATACGGCGAAGTATTGATTCAGAGTCGCAGCTCTGCATAAATCACCTCATTCATCTCTGTGTTGCTGAGAGCTTTTACAAAAAGAACTGCAATGTGGTCAACAATAACGAAATTGGCAGTGAAGAGGATACTAACGACGATGAAGAATATGATAACGATAATGCTACAAATAATTATTTCGACTTTGTAGATGGATACATGACTTTAAATGATAATGTAAGCTCTATTATAAAACGTGTTAGAAAATGCGTTTCAATGTTTAATAAGTCGGCTGAAAAGCAAAAGAAATTACAAATGTTTGTAAAAGACCAATTTAATAAGGAGCTTAAACTTCTCCATGATGTTAAGCACCGCTGGAATTCCATGGGCAATATGGTTTCTCAATTTTTAAAATTGCACAAATGTGTGAATCATACTTTATTGGACTTAGGACTGACACCATTTAGTGAAAATGATATCGCAACTTTGTCTGTGCTTAGTGACACCCTTAAACCTTTGGAAATGTCTATACAAAAACTTTCAGAAAAACTTTTCGACTTTAGCTAATGCTGAAGGTATTTTTAAATTTTTACTTACACACTTTTCAACAATTCAAAACCAATTATCAGTTAATTTATATGAACTTCTAAAAAGACGTATATCAGAAAGACGTGTTCAAACACTGAATACTCTCATTTTGTATTTAAGTACGAGTAAACTCCCAATTAGTGACGCATTTCTAAAATATTCAAGTAAAAATGAAACAAAAGAGTTGGCATCCATTTTGTATTCACGATTATTTACTGAAGAACATGATTCGTTTACAGATTCAAATGACGAAATGATCGTTGATGCCACTGAAGATACTATAGATACAGAACTAAATAACGCTATAAAAAACGTTCAAAATCCTAAAACTACCATTAAAAAATCTACCAAAAATTTTCTTTTGGAAGATTTTTTATATATGGATAAGAGCGGCAAAAGGACAGAAAACCTTGACAGATTATTAAACGCCTTGTACAAAAACCAAAGAAAAAAATAGGTATACACCCAAGCACTTAAATTGTATCTTATTTCTTAAATGCTGCTTTAGGGAAAACTAAAGATTAAATAAAATATATTTATATATAATCAAGTATTTACAAATGAATTGTTATGTTTTGTTTGTCTTTGTTAAAATAACAAACTGACCTCAGTAATGTTTCGCATTGTAATTATAATTAAACTAAAAGTTCACTTTTTATAAGTATAATTGAATTGTTTTCTGTTACTTTTTAAATAAAATTTGTTTGTCAAAAATTGTGTTTTAATTTGTTATTTGGCATACATTTGAAAACCGGATTATCCGGTTTTTTCTGAATTTCAAAAAAGGCACCCGGTTTTTTTTAAATGCCATTTTTCGAATAATTCGAAACCCGGTTTTCGCAAAAACCCGAATAATTGATCACCCTATCTCAACCATATTTAAATCAAATTACATAAAGCATGTAAAACCTATGAAATAAACCAGTTATGGCGCGGGAAAAAATGCGTTTGAGTGAATCACGTCGACTACTTTAATTCTCTTCTACTAAGATTGCTAAATTGCGTCGATTTTTTCTTCTCTACTTGTACATCCTTTTTGATATACGAAATGTAGCAACATGTGCTTTAATGGGCAAAAACGATGTATAAGTAGACAGTCAAAATTTCTCTTCACTCAAATGCCAACAAGCAAAACGATTGAAACCCTAGTACTTCTCTACTCTCTCTCTTACTCTCTTCATTGAATATTTCAATACACGAGCAGCTTTTTGATAGTGTTATTGTATATAACTATACAAATTCCAACCATGTTGAGGTAAAATTACATAAACTATGCAAAAAGTATGAAATAAGCTAGATATGACGCGAGAGAGAAATGTTTTTGAGTGAACTCCTAGCACTTTTTGGTTCTATTTTACCAGGGTTGCCAAGTTGCGCACATCTTCTGGTCGTCTAATTGTAAATGGTATTTGTAATGGGTTAAATCAAAAAGGATGTACAAGTAGAGAAAAAAACGGCGATATTTGGCAACCCTAGTAGAAGAGAACCAAAAAAGTCGACGCGATTCACTCAAAAACATTTCTTTCCCGCGCCATATCTTGACTATTTCATACTTTTTACATACTTTATGTAATTTTATTTAAATATGGTTGGAATTGCTATAGTTAGATACAATAACATCACCAGAAACCTGCTCGTGTATTGAAATATTAAACGAATAGAGTAAGAGAGAGAGAGCACACAGAGACACGACCTGCTTCACTCTTTTTCTTTGTTGGCATTCCATTCCATGAGTAAATTTTCTTCTCTATACCATAGTTGCTTTATGGTAAGAGTAGATGTTGTTGTAGTTATAGTTTTTAGATAAAAAACGTTCCTACTATTACAACAGGCATTCAAGTATTTATAAAGTTCAATATCAACAATCATAGTATTGTGGTGAATAGTGGAAGGTGAAAATGGATCCAAACACTCATAGACTAAAAATTTTAAATCTGGAGAAACAAATATGAGATCTAAAACCTTACTTAATTTATTAACAATGTTATTAATTTAAACTAAATTCAAAGCCATAAAACTGTCAATGAGATTTATTTCAAAATCTTTGTTTACATTAGATGGTGTTAAAATATCATTTGAAGTTGACCAAATAAGATTATTTAAATTGAAATCACCAAATATGGCAAATTGGGTGCTTGGATCCAATTTTTCATATTAAAGATCAACATTTTACATTATAAGAACTATTTGGCGGAATATATAAGGCACCAATACAGAGCAACACATTTTCTGAGGTATCACATGTCCCCACAATTACATCAACATCATAATCAAACTGCACAGAATAATCAAATAATATTTTAGATTGAGAACGCATGCCAGAAACATTTTGATAATAGACTTTTTACATCCATGGGCCATAGAGAAGGTTTGGTCAGCTCAGCATAAAAACACGGCGATACTCAAACTTTAAAATTTACATCTTTAAGAGTATTAACATCCACATATCTCTTTACAAGGCGATTGCATATTATGTACTGCTTGCTAATGTCGGCCTTCTTCTCAATATACGCAATTATTTGGTCCTCAGTCACACTAGTCTTAAACGACGATACATGCAGAAACTTCTCACTCACAGCAACGTCGAGCTCAAACGTATCATTTTCTCCAACCGCAATTACTCGATTTCTACGCTTGCGACCCACAGTTCTCCAGCCATCATGCAAGTTCGATCGAGCTTCAGATATTTGAGATGGAACAGATACAGAAACAGCAGCATCATTAATCTCTTTTTCTAACACTGTTGTAACACCACCAACATTAGAGACGTCACGACCAGTATCTTCAGCAGTTATAGTTTGCATATTTACAATAGTAGTATTCACGAAAGCTCGAAAGAACCTCGTAAACCCGAAAACATCGTAAACTTGCACAGCAAACGTCAAAACAAACAAATTTCCCATACAAAGCGACTTGCTCAAAAGTGGAAAGTTTTCGAGCAAATTTGCTGCGCAAACGTGGGATGGAGAAACGTGTAAACTTTTGACATTTCGTTGTCATCTGACTAGGATGGATAAATAAGGTGATAGCACTAGAACAGTAGAAAAAGTACACATACATAATACATGCAATTGCTACTGCTACCACCTTATGTATCCATCTTGGTCAGCTGATATGGTTTTGAGCACAACTACGCTGAGCAACTTTACCTGGTGCCTCATGCAACGGTGCGAGGGAAACTTGCGCTGAGCAAAAGTTCTCGGCTTTCACGTTTGCATGAATGCCGCTAATGTGCGCTTTTTTATGCGAAATTGGTTTCTCAAGGTTTTTTGAGTGTTCAGCGAACTTGTGTTTGATTTCACTTACATCAACACATAACGAAGAAAGAACAATTTGCTTGAGTTATCGTAATTCTTGAGACAGCAAAGAGATAGTTGACTTCATATTAGAAGATACCTTTAAGCATTCATCGCTATTAAAAACAATTAGGTTATTCACGAAGGGCTGATTGACAGTGTAACCGCGTAAATGATTAACTCACCAACAACAAAATATATGGAAATATTTTCATCAACTTCGAGCAACCCTTGCCTTTGGGAAGTGATTAATAGAGTATATGATTGTTTGTAGTGTTGGAAAATACCACAACTGACAACACTAAAAACGGGAATTTTTAGCATCTGGCATCTCAAATTTGATATTTAAATATTGGTAGCATTGTTGTTTATGTTGGTTTTTTTGTGCGAAAAAATAAATATCAACATGTGTGAAGGTAAGTAAAACAATTTTTTTTCATAGATTTCTTAACCAAATCATTTATCCATTTATATTCCATTTATTTATATTTATATTTATTGTCAAAATTTGCAATAGCCCCAAGGTTACTCAAAATTTTGACAAGTAGTCTACATTTTGACGTTTGTTTTTTATGCAATTGCTTGGAAGTTCGCGAAATAGTAAACAATCCAAAATGTCAGCAAACAAAGCGCAAACCTAAACAGCGTGCAAGTAAGAAACATGTAACTTAATTTAATATGATGTTATTTTAAAATGCAGGAATATACTTGTGAAAAAACGCATTGAATTTGGTTAATTATTTACAATTTACAAATCCAATATTTTTGTCAATATATTCATAGAAAATATAAAACATTAAGAGCATACCTCACGCCTTCCTCTCACCATTTAATATATCATACACACATAACCTTTCAGCTGCCAAAATTTTGATTCACACAGCAAAATGGAATTGTCTTCTTCACGAATCTACACCACACATTAGTAAATTCATCACAATTTAGCACGACCGAAATATTTTCAAAGAACACACAGCCTTAGTAGCATGTACACACATAAATAAGAAATACACCTAAATGATATGTCACAGAAAACGAACTAATGCTGTGTGTTTATCAAACCAAATAATTTGATTCACTAAAATTTTGACATTGGCGTGGCCAGTATGTATTAAGTAAGTTTTCAAAATCTACACAAATACACACCAACAACAAAAGAATGCAAAAGAGTACTAAAACAAAATACACGAGATTGTCAACTGAAGCGAATAATGGCATGAAAACATTGAAATCAGCTGTTCAAACGACTTTACCACACACAAAAAAATAGTAACTGTTTTATTGCCTTTGCCGCCATAGGTAATTTATTTTTGTATGAAATTCAATAAAATACAATATATTGCCCAATTGAGTTGGTATTTTATACACCCCAGTTTTACCTATTGGTGTTGTAAATCTATACTACGAGTATAAGTCATGCCATTTTTTTCGAAAATTTAATTTGTCAGTCAACATTAGGTCTGTCTGCGTACTTTTCCAGTAGCAAATACTCAGTAACTTTTTTTTTTGGGAGAGTAAGAACAATTTTACACTCTCGGTTGAAAATATCTCAAAAAGCACGCAGACAGCATCCAGTGAAATCTTGCAAGAAACCAGCTGATCGGTGTGTAAACAATTGAAATAACAAAGCAAAAGAATTTTAGCATATGTGTCGCACAGTCGCACTGTATATTTGCACGTTTCTAGCATGATGTAAAATGCTTTGTTTATTATAAACGAAGAATTGTCACTGATGAGAGTGGACGTGTTTTTGTTTAGCTCCTGAAAAGCAAAGTAATCTATAACCATCCGCTGTTAAAATAAAAGTTTTTCTTAAAAACAAAACAACAATCTGAATTAGTACGTGGAAAAGAACACCTAGTTTTTGAGAAAACAAAAAACATCACAAAAATAAATAAATAAGTAAAATACTTAAATTTAACTGTATCTTTCAAAGAGAAGAGAATTCAACATGAGTGAGAGTCAAATTACAGTGCCCGAAATTTACTCGACGGATTTAAATTTCAATACATGTAAAAAACCAATATCATACTTAAATTACGAGCAATGCTACACTTGTAAACGGAAATTTCATTTCGTGCCATGCACTATTCTCTCGGAGAGCGTATGGAACACAATGAGGGCCGTGAGAAAAACAGAACCGAACATCAACTATAATGCATTTGTTTACTCTGAATCAACAAGTGTTCAAAAACATGGAAGAGATGATGATGATGAAATCGAGTCCATCGAGAACAAACGTAGGAGGGAAGAAGCATCCCCTATCAACGAACATTTGAACTTCAGGGAAAATAATGCTCAACAGTCGGATCTTGCGGAGATCAAGTCCGATATGAAAGAGCTAAAGGCCACGATACAACAGCTTGCAATGAATGTGATCTTTCTTAGCACATCCCATAAAGAGATGAAAGAAGAACTGAGTGTAACACGTAAAGGGTTGAAAGAGGAGTTGGACAAGAATTTCAAAACAATAAATGATACTTTGGCAAATTTAAGTTCGCAGGTTAATGACCTACAGAAAAGAGACATAGAAAAGGAAGAAAGAATCAATGATATAGATAAGCGAATAAATAGCTTGGAACAGCAGGCTTTAGGCATGAACATCGAAATTAATAATATACCCGATACACTAACCGACGCAACAGCAGTTGTAAAAACAATAGCTGATTCGGTAGGACCTCAAGTCGATGATGCCGCCATTGACAGAGCATACCGTATCAAACGCAACAATAAGGTAATAGTGGTTGTTTATGCCGGCAGGGGTGATTCGTTATGACGAATATTTTTCTCAAAAAAAATACAGAATAATAAAAAAAAGATTACGAAATCGGGTGTTTTATGTATTGCAAATTCTGCAGTTTTATTTCACTTTAATTGTAAAAAAACTGGATAGCTTTACGATCACTTAACTTAGCGCTTCAGAGGAGAAAATAGCAGTGATCAGAGAGTCAACACTGAAGATCAGCGAGACTTATGTTGAAGCACTGCTAGAATGGGTTTGAGTGTTTTTCATCGTACTATGTCTATGAACACTGTAGGGGAAAATGATAGGATTAAAGCTTATCTAAATTCGGAGTAGGGTTTTGGCATAAACATACCGCCCCCCTTGCAGTACTGCAATTGCTTAATAACCTAAACTAATCTTATTTGCAAACGCTTACAATATAGTCTTAGAATCTATCAAAAGTAGGTGTTTTCTTATATAAAATTCTTCTTCATTCTATTTTTTTGGTTTTAAATTCAGGAGAGATACGTATTTCGCAATTCATTCGAAAAAAAGAATAAAGTAATTAAGATAGTGTGAAGCATTACTGCCCATTATTAAAGTTTATAATAATTGTCGGTGACCGTGAGTTTGAACCCTTTGCGGTTGGAACAATAATGCTGTCGTTGGTTTGTTGCTGTGTCCGTGGCTGCTTGTGGGCTGTTGATTTTATCTTTTTATGTTTCCTTTGATTTTTATCCGGATGGAGAAGCGTGTGATGTTCGGAGAGGCAAATTTTGCAACGTTCTCGGCTCCGACAGTTTAATAATACATGAGAATGTGCAAGGCAATTCGTGCAATACCGATATTGGCGGACTATCTTCATACGTTCTTTCACTGAAAGACGGCGGAAGCGGAAGCATTTCCGCAATGGGTGGTTCCGATTACAGTATCTGCAATCATTGTTGCTATGTTGTCGTCTGGATGATAGTTGAATCTGCCTATGGTTGGATGTGTCTTCGGTATTGTTTCGATTTGTTCTCAGACGTCTAGGTGGTGTCGACATAGTAAAACTGTAATGACAAAATAAAGTATAAGTAAAATTATTGTTGTTCTGGATTGGGAAGAAGTACTAGTTTAACGATTGGCCTAGTGATCGTTCCGTTGAGTGTTCGCACTTTGGCCACTCTAGCTTTGGAGTCAGAACCAAGTATAATGTCCTCAATTCGACCTAGCTGCCACTGATTAGGGGGAAAGTTATCCCTTCTTATGACAACTAGATCGCCAACATCCAAATTGCGTTGTGGATATTTCCATTTGATTCGTTTGTGCAATTCTTTTAGGTATTCCTCCTTCCATCTCATGGCAAATTGATGGTGAAGTATCTTAAGCTTTTTCCATCGGTTGGAATAGTTCACCGAGTGTAGAGAATAATCGGTTTCTGCAGGTGTCAACAGGGGGGATCCTGTAAGGAAATGCCCTGGAGTAAGAGCACATATCTCTGATGGATTTTCGCTCATTGCACTTAGGGGTCTGGAATTTAAGCAAGCCTCGATTCTTGCAAGCATTGTGCTAAACTCCTCGAAGGTAAATTTTTGGGAATGTATGAGCTTTTTTAGATGGCATTTAAAGCTCTTCACTCCTGCCTCCCATAAACCTCCCATGTGAGAAGCACCCGGAGGTATAAATTTCCACTCTATGGATTGAAATGCGTATTGGGACAAGAGCTTTTGTTTTATTTGTAAGAGCATTTCGGATTGTCCTTTAGCGATGAGGTTGGATGCACCTACGAAAGCGGTGCCATTGTCCGAATACATGGTCTTCGGAGATCCTCGACGGGAGAAGAATCTCGCAAACGCGGCCATGAAAGCCTGAGTAGATATCTCTGACGTGACCTCCAGGTGTATTTCTTTGGTAGCAAAGCACATTAGTACTAGGACGTATCCTTTCGTCATTTTGCATCCACGACCCGCATATGATTTGAGGTCAAAAGGACCTGCAAAATCGACACCAGTGTTTGTAAATGGTCGAGATAATTCTGTCCTTTCGGGTGGTAAGGCGGCCATTATTTGTTGGTTTTGACGTTGTTTGTGGATAGTACATTGTTTACAGTTAAAAATAGTTGCTTTTATTAAATTTTTCAAATTTGGCACCCAGAATTCGCTACGCATAAGTCTCAACATAAGGGAGTTTTCTCCATGTATGGAGTATTTATGAACTGATTCAAGGTATAGGCGCGTAAATTTGCCTGAATATGGAAGTATCTTCGGAAATCGTTCCTCAAAGGTCAACATTGGAGATTTAGAGAGCCTTCCATTTATTCGTAGAAAACCGGGAGGGTCAATATAAGGATTAAATGTAAGCAAATTGCTCTTGCGTGGTAATTCCACGCCTTGAGAAAGTAAAGAATATTCGGGAAAGTGTCTTTTTTGGCACTGGACTTTTGGCGGGACTTTACAAAGTTTATCTCCGCTTGGCTTAATTCGACACAAATATGTCTCACTGTTTTTCGGTGTTTAGGGTGGGCTAAATAAAAGAAGCGAAAGAGATCAGAAAATTGTGTAAGAATATCAGGTTCTAATATGTGATTCAAGTGAGATCTGATTGGTCGAATATCTTCGATAGTTTCCGGAATACGTGGACTTGATGGCCATTTGGAGCGTGGGAGCTTCAACCACGGTGGTCCCTTCCACCACAGATCGTTCTCAATAAGTTCCTTTGCCGTGATTCCACGCGATGCTAAATCAGCAGGATTGTCTTCCGAGATAACATGTGACCATACGCTGTTGCCCACATTATCCACGATGGAGGCAATTCGATTTGCAACAAATGTGTTCCAATGACAAGGGGGCTTTTGTAACCATGCCAGAACTATGGTCGAGTCGGTCCACAAGAATAATTTATTGTTGTCCAGATTTAGCTGAACTTGTAGTGAACTTATCATTTGTGCCATTAAGTATGCGCCACAAAGTTCTTTTCGGGGGAGTGTCACAAACTTGACGGGGGCTACCTTTGATTTGGCAGCTAACAGGTGTGTTTTGACGTCACCATTGGGGGTTTCCACTCTTATATAGAGAGTTGCTCCATATGCCTTCTCCGAGGCATCGCAGAATCCGTGCAATTCAGTAGAAAAGGCTGGATTGTAGTCAACATATCGAGGTATTCTAATATGTGCTATATACGGGTTATCATCGAGGAACTGTTGCCATTGTCCCAGTGTTTTAGGTTCTACAGCTTCATCCCAATCGGTCTTATCCTTCCAAATTTGCTGCATTATCATCTTTGCGACGATAATTTTAGGGGCCAATCAGCCAGCGGGGTCAAAAAGCTTTGCTATTTCGGATAAAATGGCTCGTTTGGAAGTTTGGGACTGATTATGGGTTATTTTGGGGCTAAAATAGAAACAATCTCTGCCTGCGTTCCATCTCAAACCTAAAGTTTTGGTGGTACTCTGGTCAGATAGTTTCAGAAAATCTGCATCTAGTAGATGTTCCGGGGATAAATCTTGTAAAAATTTTACCTGGTTTGCTGTCCATTTTCTGAGAGAAAATCCAGCTGAAAATATGTCAGTATCACAGGGTGGCAGAGAGATACTGGGATTCGACAAGGAGCGAATGTCTTCGTTTGCACTCGCATTTTGAGAACTAAATTTATCAACTAATTCATTAGCCTTGGATAAACAAGTGAGATGAGCATTGTAGGCAACAACAAATTTTCGTTTTATGCTCTCTAAATCCACTTCTTCTTCGGCTGACTCTATCGTAGAATGAAGAACGTCGTAGCGATTCCTAAAGGAATCCCAAAGGTGAACGATTTCATCCTTTTGAATTTCCAGAGTGTGGATCGTATGCTGGTCTTCAGGGATTGAAGTAAAATATGCCTGAAATTCTACGACACGATCAGAAGATCTTATAAAAGTTTGCAAATTAGACATGGTGGAGGATGCAAAACCCAGTTGAAAACGAAGCCGCGAATTAAAAAAATTATATTATTATCACAGGAAGGATCCACAACTCCTGATTGCCAATTCAAGTTTAGTTTATAAGTATAGAAGTCAATTGATTTGAGACAAACTAGATTTGGGTAGAAAGTTACGTAGTTGGGGTAGACTGTATGTATACGGATGCTGAATGTTCTATTTTATTATTGTTTTTCTTCTTTTAGTTTTCATGCAATATTTCTATGTTCATGTATTTTCACATGTAACTAAAATTAAAAACAAAACTTTCAGAAAAGTTTGGATAATTTAACCATTTATCTACAAATTGAGTGATTTATTAATGTGTCCAAAACAGATATTGTTTCACTTAAAATTCAACAGCGAGGACAGCGGTACACTTTAATTTAAATTTACTTTGTACTCATATAATATTTATGATGGAAATGGTGTAGCGTAAAACATACCAAAGATTACTATATCCGATAGAATTTCTTAAGTTTTTTCTCTTAATACAATAATGTTAAACCATCAGTAGAAAGGTATTCGAAAAGAGAAACACACAAATTATTAGAGCACTTAAAAGAGAAGAACAATAATCTATAATTATCACTCAGTTTAAGAGTCACAATATTGTATACTAGATACAAAGCCACATTTCAAAGAGAATAAACAAGATTATTAACGTTGCGACCCGATGGTAATCTCACTCAATTATCACTCAATAATTATCGCTTTTATTTCTCTTATGGTTTGTTACTAGTGTAGTAGTTATCACGAGGAGCAATCTAACGAAGTAAGAGATATGTATTATTTTTCATTACAGATTCATCTCAATGTGGTGAAGATATTATATATGTATATTTATGCACGATATAATATTAAAAGAGTTTGAAAAGAATATGGACACTCTCTTATTCCAATGATCATCACACAGTCGTTAACAGGAATGCAATATTTTACAGCAATGTGTTAATATCTGAACAGGTCTGGCGTTGCTTATTTGAGAGCTGATACTATGTTAAAAATAATGATATATGTATTATGTGTTAAGAATTGCTAATGTTATTTTTAAATGTGGATTCTGTTGCTTATTAATGAGGGATATTTTTCTGTAGGTTGATGGCAAATGAATATTACCGTTCTTTTCTCCGTTTTGTGGGAAGCAACAGAAACACTCAGAACTTGTTTTTGTACAAATTGATTTTCTCCTTTTTGTTCGAAATCAAGGTTATTATAATTTTAGCGGAACGTACCTTTTAGGAAATAAGTTACTTGCGATTCTTTCTGTAGCGTTTTCGCACAGTGTCGCCAATTTCACACACAATCGCTTAGAATTTGGTGTCGCAAATTAATTTTCGGGATCCGCCGCAAATATTGGGCACCTACGTTGCTGTAAGTACTTGATCTTTTGAGTCAAATATTCGTTATCCGGTTCGTAGGACCAAAAAACAAGGATGTTTATGCCGGCAGGGGTGATTCGTTATGACGAATATTTTTCTCAAAAAAAATACAGAATAATAAAAAAAAGATTAAGAAATCGGGTGTTTTATGTATTGCAAATTCTGCAGTTTTATTTCACTTTAATTGTAAAAAAACTGGATAGCTTTACGATCACTTAACTTAGCGCTTTAGAGGAGAAAATAGCAGTGATCAGAGAGTCAACACTGAAGATCAGCGAGACTTATGTTGAAGCACTGCTAGAATGGGTTTGAGTGTTTTTCATCGTACTATGTCTATGAACACTGTAGGGGAAAATGATAGGATTAAAGCTTATCTAAATTCGGAGTAAGGTTTTGGCATAAACAGTGGTGTTTTCTTCTCTTGCCAAAAATAGAGAAATTATGAATAAGCTGAAGGGAAGAAGAGTTGATTTAAATATACTGAGTGGAGATACTGGGCACCCAACAAACAAATACATATACGTTAACGACGAGCTCACACCGAACAATAGGCGTCTTTTGTGGATGGCTAAGACGAAGGCAAAAGAATGTGACTGGAAATATTTATTTATTTCACAAATGAACAAAATCATAAATAAAATACATCTAATAATATTAACAGAGACAAACATAACCGATGATGAGAACCAACTATACGGCATACCTGGATTCAATTCTGTCTTCCTTAATAGGAAGGGAAGAGGAGTTGCAGTGTACTTAAAAGAGAACATAAACTTTGAAATAATAACAACAAACTCAAAATTTTACGAAACAATAAAATCGTCACTGTCGTGCCCGTCTACCGACCGCCTAGCCAAAACATCAATTCTTTTATCGATGAATTCGACCAAGCTCTCAACACCATCTACAAGAAAGCAGACACAATCATAATTGGTGGCATGAACATCGACATAAAGCAATTGAACACAACAACAAAATATTTAAACATGCTTTCATCGTATGGACTAAGGTGCCTGGTTACCGAGACGACGAGGGAAGACGTAAACAACAAAACAAATACCTGCATAGATCATGCGTTTGTGAGATATAATCGCATAGAGTAAATCTTAGTAGAGAAAATATTTGGCTTATCTGACGTTTCCTTTCACACTCTTCGTGATGCGGTCGGTGTGATAGAGAGATATTTCACGAAAAGTGACATACACCAGGTGGAATTACAATAACTTCTTGCTTTAATTTTTCATGTCATTTTGGTGAAAAACTGTGAAATTTAAATGTGTTTTAAACTTTTTTATTGACTGTTAGCATATATTTGTGTTGTATTTAACACAATAATTTTAACACACAAAACGAAATGCCGTTGTTGTTATTTTGTTCGTTGTTTTGAACCATTGCCTCTATCTGGCATTAGTAAAGCAATTCTTTTCAACATCAAACGTAAATATCACACCAGGCCAAATGTCATAAATTTGGTGGGAGAACTATTAGATCTACCTACTATAAGTATTAATCTATGTGTAATCGATCCTACGCACATGCTGCAGTTGTTACAACAACGATTTCAGACCACTACACGCTGTTTGGGTATGTCGAAGAAGAGAACAAAACAAATAATAAAAGGGAAACAAATATACAGGGTACAGAAAACATCAAAATTAACAATATAAAAGTGAATCGATTAATTACTGAAATAAACTGGAACGAAATAATAAACCGATCAAGTAATACCAATGCCCTTTTTAATAAAATATTTAAAACTTTCTGTGAGCTCTATGAAAAATCAAAAGAGGAAAATACAAAAATTAAAAAAAGAAACGAGTACCCAAGGCTTAGTGATGTACTTCTAGAGTGTTGCAAAATAAGAGACAAACTTCACAAAAAATGTGTGAGAAACAAAAATAATGAAATAAATACCATAATTTATAAAAAATTTAACAATAATCTAAATAAAAGAATTATCAAAGCAATAAACGAATACAACATGAAGCAATTTATTATTAATAGAAATAATTTACGAGTTACGTGGCAACTTGTTAAGAAAATAAAAAACATTGACGAAACTATTAAAAAAACTTTCCAAATGAAAGATTACCCGATATAACCGAAAATTCGCGCAACAGTTGAAAGCAAACGTTGAAAATTTCATACACAAATGTAACATACAGGCAATCAAGCACACGAACAAATATTTTGAAAATACTTTGTTCCTAGAATACGCAAGTGAAATAGAAATTTTGAACATTTTAAATAACCTAAATGTGAGGAAAAGTCCTGGAGCTGATGGAATAAGGGCAATTGATCTGAAAACTAATGCCATAACACTAGCGCCTGTAATCACCGCCTTAATAAACAACAGCTTAAATGAATGCATCATCCCTGATGTATTAAAAACATCAATAATAAGACCGATATTTAAAAATGGCAAAAAGAAATGACTACAACAATTATAGACAGATATCAATTCTATCAGTTGTGGAAAAGGTCCTAGAGGAGATAGTAGTGCGAAGACTAAATAAGTTTCTAACAAAATTTAATTTAGTATACGAAAAACAATTCGGTTTCCAAAAAGGGGAAAACATTAACCAATTACTAGGACTGTTTGCTGATTACGTTAATCAAAATCTGGGCAAAAATATGAATTGCTTAGCGTTATTTATAGACTTCAGTAAAGCCATACGCTTTCTCCTGCTAAACTTATAGAGGTACTCGAAAGGAGCGGCGTAAGAGGTCAATGTATAAACTGGTTTAGAAACTATTTAAACTGTAGAACATATAGAGTCAGAATTGATGAAAATTTCAGTGAGGATACAACATCAGCCCATGGAGTTCCACAGGGTTCAAAACTTGGTCCCATCCTATATATTCACCCCTATTCTGCACTACAATTACGTTCCCGCATTACGTTACGCATCGATCGAAAATTTGGATTCCAACATAAAACGTAATCGAAAGAATAAGAAGAAGATAAGTGGGTGTTCACAATAAGCAGTTTGCCTGTGGAACGTGTGAAATCGAAACTGAAAACCAAACAATTTTGTAAACATTGTCTCAAAAAGTTGAATCTCGTGCATAGTGATTAATAAAACAAAAAAGAATTAAAATACTTGTGTTAACAAAATAAAGCCAAACGCAGTGAAGGAAAAAATAGGCAGAACATCTTAATTACATAAACAAATTAATTACATACGTATATGTATGTACTAAAAAAACGGAACGTGAGAGGTATTTGTGGCCAAACTTTTGTTGTGTAAAGAATCCTGTCTTGCCGGAGGTGATATTTTAATTTTTTTACATCATTGCAGCAGAAACATAAAGGTTAGTAGTAATGGAAATGATAGCAGCGGCGGTTTTGTTGGAAGAGGAGCACCACGTGCTCCAGAATGCAGACGCAAGGCTTGAAAAGCGGAACCTAGGAGACAATTGCAATCCGTTCGAGATGACCGATCAAAGGTAAGAAATTTATTTTAAAACTATTGATATGTGATACTATTAATTTACTTTCACAGATTCAAAAAAAATTACCGCCTAAACAAAGATGCCTTTAAGTACGTGCTAGAAACTTTTGCTCAAGAAGCACGGGCGAATAAGTTAACATCGATACCACCGCTTAACAGAGTAATGGCGGCGTTATTCCGGTCCTCATCATTTCCTTCTTGTTAGTGGTCAGCTTGCATTTTATATAGCACTTCCAGTCAATCCACACCTAAATAAAAACAAATATTTTATACGTGCAACACATTCAACTTTGATACATACTTTTTTCCAGGCGGTGGCATTTTTTGTTGGTGGCCCCATTGAGTTGAGCTTCAAACTCACTTCTTGCCAAAATTCCTCCTTCTGCCTCTTGTGGTAGCCACCCGCAATGTCACTTTTGGCCATAAAATCTGCCGGCTTCTCATATTGCTCTGGTGTTGTTGTTTTCGACCTGTTATAAATGAAATATAACTCGCAAAATAATACAAAATATTAATCTCTACTCCATTTTATACTTACATTTTTATTATTTTTAATTTTTTATTATACTCACAAATTTTATCGTCTTTACGCCACAAATGTCATAACGTAGAAAAACGTAGCTACGATTGTAGTGCAGAATAGCTACAATCGTAAAAATTACGCAAACGGAACGCAACGGAATGGAACGTGCAATACCAAATATACCAAAACGGAGAAAATCCAATCGTGATTGTAGTGCAGAATATCCAATTTTCCAAAACGGAAAAAATCCAATCGTGATTGTAGTGCAGAATAGAGGTGATTATTTTTGCCAACGAACTTATGAATATATTAAAATACAGTAAGGCGTTTGCTTATGCGGACGACACGGAAATCATTATAGCCCACGAATCTATAGATACGGCGTCGTGTATAATGCACAATGAGCTGAATACCCTGGCAAGATCGTGCCATGACAGAGGACTTGTTATAAATTCATCAAAAACAAAACTTATGCACTTCAGACCAAGGCACGCACGAACATCAAGCTAACGTTCCATAACACAGATTGCCTACATAGAACATCAAACAATAACACTACATTAATTGATACCTGCTCGACACAAATTGAATTTGTAGACAACTACAAATACCTAGGAATACATTTAGATGAGCATTTTAAATGGAAGAGTAACACGGATGATCTGCATAAACAGCTACGAAAGACATCCTACGCCTTATATCACTTAAGCAATTGCTGCCGATATAGCGTCCTAAGACAGGCTTATTTCTCATTGGCTGAGACCTATTTGAGACACGGAATTACTACATGGGGTACGGCAACATATACCAAATCATTACAAAAAACGCAAAACCGACTACTTAAACTCCTAAAGAAAAACCAACACAGAACACTTATATTAAATCAAATCAACCAACCACAATACGGAACGCACAAACCCAACAACAGAGGAGAAATACTAACAAAAATAACCACAATCAACCAGCAAACCTTAAAATACTGAACATCCAAAACATTTTCAAAACCACAATTATAAATGAATACTACAACAACACCCAACTACTTAAAAAAATAAACCACGAACAAAACACGAGAAATAGAGAGGTACCACGCTTTCGAAACCAGCATGGAAAAAACTCTCTAGCCGTAACACTTCCATCAACGTTGAATCAACTGCCAATTAACAGTTAATCTGCATAATAAAATAACTAGAAAAAAAATATTAAAAAAATACTTCATAAATTTATAAAAATAGGAAAAAAGGAAATTATAATAAATGAAATGTCTCATAAAATTTATAAACTAGAAATGAACTAAACAAAACATGTACATACTTATATCATTCTATACAATTCTAACTACTTACCTCTGCCATTGTTAAATTTCAATTTTTATTTTCATTTCACAAAAATTATTTCATTCAAACAGTAAATAAAAACAGCTGTTCAAACTAGTTGCAAAATCTTGCAAGCAGAAATTTCTCCAGCAACATTTTGCAAGTTCTCTAACTTCCAAGAGATTTGGAGTACGCAGACAACATTTTGCACAAAATGACAGAGCTATTGTCACACAAATTAGTTGTGAAAAAGGTAAGTAGATACAAATTTGGTAAAATGTATAATTTGAACTAATTCAAACATTTTCTTTCGGATAATAGCGGTTTCTCAAATGGACAGCAACAATTAAAAGGATGTGTGCGACGACTACGATATGTGGTTGATATTTACCGATGTGGGATAGTTTGAACCATATCCCTGTTTTTGGAATTTATTTATACATCTGAGAAGATTTCTACATAATGGTCAGAATCGTTAATACGGGACGTTATTAGTGTTAGATGTGGTATCCACTCTTATTGGCTGAACTCATAAAATAACTAAAGTGGACAAAACCCAGAATCAGAAGTGATTGTAAGACGATTGGTGGTGAGACGACGTCACTCGGAATTTACTTTGATTTATATGTTCATATTCAATAAATGTGTTAAATAAAAAAGTTCTACTTATCTTTTGTAAGAAACATTTTCTTTACGATGATTGTTAATTAAACAAACAAGAATGGAATTTCAGCCATAGAAATTGGCAAATTAGAAAATAATAAATGGTAAATTCACCAAAAATTATGCGAAGGTTTACACATTAAATATAGGTAAAGTAGCAAACTATGCTAGCTAGTTTACCAAAAATTTTAGGTAGTTTTCGAACATAGAAATCACCTACAATTTTTGGTATTATTAAACACAAAACAAAGCAAATGCCATGTTGCCTATGCCAATTGTTGATATTATCCAACATTTATAGGCAATATTACCAACATTTTTCTATGTGTGCATGTAATATTATTGTAGAATGCTTGGAAGTTTGTACGCTAAATAGTAAACAATTCAAAATGTCAGGAAATAAAAAGCAAAAGAAAACCTATACAACGTGTAAGTATAAAATTGGTTTCAAGAAATATTTAATTGAACTTAATATATGGTTTTAAAATGCATGGCACTAGATCAATTATTTACATGAAAGATGGCAAATAGCGTAGATGGCTGGTGGTGAAAACATTCAAATCAACCAAATAGACCAAAATGAGGAGGAACTTGCGTTTCAAAATTGTCGTATATCCATATTGATGTCATTTCGCTAAAAAAAAATTGATACATCGATACAGTTTATGTAATAAGTAGTGATAATAATAATAATAATAATCTGGTATATTGTTCTCTTAATTCAGAAGGCCTTTGATTCTGTCTTTCACAAGGGCATTATCTACAAATTAATTGCGCTTGGTACGGATCCTTTCCTTGTTAAACTGCTTCAAAATTTCTTTACGAACCGAAAATTCGCCGTTCAGATAAACGATGTCATCTCTGATCAAGGCTTGGTGGAAAGTGGAGTACCGCAGGGTAGTATTCTGGCGCCCCTCCTGTTCAATTTGTTTCTATATGACTTCACGCATTTAACTGGAAACTCAAAAGCTCTTTTATACGCGGATGATTGCTTAATATACACACACAATAACTCACCAATACAGGCTTTACAACATTCCGCATTCCATCTCGGCAAAATCAGTGCTTATTATAATGATTGGGGAATGAGCATTAATGCAGGAAAATCGGAGGCAATATGCATAAGAAATGCTTCAGGAAAGTGTGACAGAAGCGTGGTCCCGGAAAGCAAACTGAAATTGTCACTTGACGGAGTAGAAATCACGTTTAAAGATTCTCTGAAATATCTGGGAATTAATTTCAGTAAATTATTTAAATTCAACGGGCATGCTAGAGCCACCTTACAGAAGGCTAAACGGATAGCAGGGACATTCTCAACTCTTATGTACAATACTTACCTTCCACAACGTACTAAACTGCTATTGTAGAAAGTCGCAATTCGTTCCATTCTCTGCTACGGGTTCCCCATCTGGTTCTCGATTTCGCCGACGGTAGCGAAAGAATTGGAAATATTTGAACGGAAGTCCTCAGAAAATGTATTGGAAAAAATTATCAAAACCGGACAAAACGCTTTCAAACAAACATATCTACGATTGTGCTGGGGTTCAACCGTTCTGTAAATATGTTTTTGAGCTGAAAAAGAAATTCGTTGAAAAACTATCCCATCACGAAAACAGCCTATTAAGTGAAATGTATTATTTGGAAGAAAATATGATCTGGACCGAATCCAATTACCTTTCGCCAATCGGTATCTTATGGGAAAATGTCAACGATAATGCGGGTGATTATGCCTCACCAGATTTCTTCCAAAAGACGACCTCTGGAACACATAGGGGGTAACAATATTATTGACAAACATAATTTATAAGTTTTTATTTTATACATATGGAAAACTTCGCATAGTACTTACTTACTTATCCGGTCTCGGACAACCCCGGGGGGTCAGGGACCTTACAAAACGAAGATAACATATTTCGCCAACCAGTGGGATCTTTTGCTTTATTTCTCCAGTTGGCAATACCAAGTGTACGCAGGGATTCGTCAACCTGATCGCTCCAGCGGAGTTTTGGTCTTCCTATTTTTCGTCTTCCTTCGAGTTCGGTTTCGAAAACCCTTCGTGCGGGTTCGTCTTCATCCATTCTACTGACATGGCCTAGCCAGCGCAATCGCGTTATTTTGATCCGCTTAACTATGTCAATGTCAGGTTAAAGCTCATACAGCTCATGATTCATGCGTCGCCGATTCTCGCCGTTGTGCACTATAGGGCCATTCATTTTTCGGAGTATTTTTCTCTCGAAGACTCCTACAGATGTTTCGTCTGCTTGCGATAATACCCAGGATTCTGCGCCATAAAGCAAGACAAGGTTGAATGAGAGTCTGGTACAGCTGGACTTTTGTTACTCGAGATAGGGCTTAATCTTGTTACTCGAGATAGGGCTTAATCTTGCTTGCTTTGCCCAAAATAACATCTATTCGCAAGCACAATTCTCCGCTTGCTCTCAAGGCTGACGTTGTTGTTTTTGTTCACGGCAGATCCGAGGTATATAAATTCGTCCACTACCTGTAAGTTATAACGGTTATCAACGTTCACGCTTTGGTCTAATCGCGTGGAGGCCCTGTTCGTTGAAACCATTAATTTTGTCTTGTCCTCATTTACCGTCAGAACCACTTTCGCTGACTCCTTCTCAATTCTCGGAAAGTAAGCATAGTACCTGATATTTTATGTATGAACATCAGTGCATTTATAGTTATATTTTTCCACTGACATAAGTACATATATACATAGTTATTATTCATACACTTGGTTCCAGAATCTTTCTTTCACTTTGTTTTCTTAGCTTTCGATTGTATATATATAGGTATATACTTTGTATTGTATTTATGTAAGTATGTACGTTTCGTTTTGCTTTTCTTTGGAATTATCTGTTCCTTCTTATACACTGTTAGTCAATGTGGCTTAACAGCTTTGTATAATATTTTTGTTTTAAGTGTTGTCTAATTTTAAGCTCTCGTTAAACAGATAAATGCTCTGTAGGTAAAAATAATAGGCCGAGAGCAAGCCTTTTTAATCTCTCATGTTAAATGTATTACTCAGTAATAACCTCACTCTTGATTATGGCAAGTAGCCAACACATTTTAACACAGTGCAATAGAACAAGACATATATAGTTCTATGAACAATCGTTTATTTAAGTTATCGATAAGTAAGAACAATTGTAATCGAAATGTTATAAGTCTCAATAAACCAGGGTCCGGCACACACATCCAACTATATTTTGTCATTGGCTGTGTGAGTTGAAACCATAGAGTAAATATGGGTAGAGAAAATCTTTCACTCACCAAATTTCTGACATTTGCCCTCGTGTGATGTATACGTTTGATGTTGAAAAGAATTGCTTTACTAATACCAGATAGAGGCAATGGTTCAAAACAACGAACAAAATAACAACAACGGCATTTCGTTTTGTGTGTTAAAATTAATGTGTTAAATACAACACAAATGTATGCTAACAATATCAGTCAATAAAAAAGTTTAAAACACATTTAAATTTCACAGTTTTTCACCAAAATGGCATGAAAAATTAAAGCAAGAAGTTATTGTAATTCCACCTGGTGTATATCAGTTTTCGTCAAACATCTGAAACGTCAGATGAGAGAATAAGTTTATCTAGGTATGTATTAGTCTATGGTTGAAACTCTCCTTCTCTGTATGTACTGAGCAAAATAATGTGTTCGTTTTAGAAATGCACTACGCAGTGTTTTCTGTACACAAGATATGCAAAAGAAAATAATTAAATTATTGTTCAAGAAATAAAAATCTAGTTTATAATAAAATAAAGTATTTACATATCTACATAAAACTAGCATAAAACTAATATAAAAATGGTATTTACATATATACATCAAATTTAAAAATATGTAAACTAAATTCAATTATTAGTTTGAATTTACTAAACATATATTTACACTATTTACAATATTTACAGATTTATTCAAAGCTTTTTATAACGTCATCCACATTAATTGGGTATGAACAATATTTTATTCTCACTAAATTTGCAATATGTAAATCTGAAAAATTATTTCTGGCCTTATTTTTAATCAGTTTTAAAAAAAAACTGCAGATTCACACATATGTATATGTAGACCCAAACATTGAATATAATTTCAAAACTTCATTTTTTGTGTTTGGATATATGTCTTCATCAATTTGTTTCCAAAATTCAATACCAATAGTAAGTGGTAAAGTTGCGTCTGAACGCATTCTTATTATTTCTTCTTTGTGTTCATATCGCTGCGTTTCAATGTCACAAGAAAAGGGATTATTGTGGAAGTCAATTATACTATCTATTTTTAAGAAATCATGAAAACGGCTGTTATATTTTGTTAATAAACTCTGAAGTACATTTATATAATCATTTAGATTATCATTCTGATTTATATTGAAAACTTCTGAGGTTCTAATAAAACTTATTAAATTATTATTTTGTAATTGATTTAATAATATTCTAATTCTACGTATAAAGTTTTTAACCGCATTTACCAAGTCAAATATTGTTTTGTTTTTGCCTTGAAGCTGAAGGTTTAACTGATTGACAAATTCTGTCATATCAGTTAAAAATGCGAAATCTGATATAAATTTTGGATCTTTTAAGTAAGTAAGTAGTTCATTGACTTCCTCTGACTGAATTGTCTCAAAATACAAAATTACTTCTTCCCGCAGACTGAAAAGTCTTTGCTAACAAAGCCCTTTGCTGAGCCACCTTACATCCGTATACATGGCCAAATCACCATACTCTGCATGTATTTCTTCCAAAAAAGATTTAAATTTTCGATGGTTAAGGGCATTATGACCACCTCGTATTTTATTTATTACTTTCATGGCAATGTCCATAGTGTTAACTAAATTAAGACATTTTGTAAATAAAGCTTGCTGGTGAAAGATGCAATGAATTGTATATACAGTAAAATTGTTTTTCAATAAATACCCCACAAAACCATCCTTTTTCCCTGACATTACATTAGCACCATCAGTGCATACGGCGACAAATTTGCTCTTATCGGCGAAAGAAAAAATCTCTTCATTGACTGAATCAAAAATAACTTTTCCTTTAACGCTGCCATGCAAAGAAACCAGTGTTAACATTTCTTCATGGCTTTGGAAGTCTTTGTCAATTGTTCTTATGCAGATTAGAAATAGAAAAATATTTGCAATTCAGAATTCTATTTTTCAGATTTGCGTAGATGAACTCACTGATATTTTCCGTTCGCCGGGCAATTGTGCGAGGAGACAGGGGGATACCATTCAAAATTTTATTGATTTCTTCTCCAAAGCATTGCAAAACTTCAGCGTTTAGCTCTTTGAAAAATATGCCGTCGTTAAAAGGACGGCACCTTTTAGCAAGTGCAGCAGTAACAACATATAAAGCTTTTCTTTTCAGAGCCTGCTGATCAGAAGTTTTTTAATTTTAGATTCTTCATAGTCCATAATATACTTCTCAAAAAAAGTTTTTTTAACTTTAAAATTAGCAATTGCCTTTCTTCGTCATTTAAACTAATAAATTCATTATGACGTGAAAGAAAATGACGCTTAAATTCATACGTTGTAGCGCGCGACATGGTACGTCGACACACCAAACATTCATGCTTACCAAAAAAATTTTCGGCAAACAAAAAATTATCTTCTCATGTAGCATTAATTTTTTTCTCTGTATGCGAGTGCACAACCTGCTCAATCGACATTTCAAGAGAAACTAAATGATTTTGCGTACTCTTTTGCAATGTGTGAGCGCATGTACGTGAGCGCGAGCCAACGCCGCGCAGTGGTTTTGCCGGACGCTGCAATAAACTTACTTACTTACTTGTTCTCTTTGTCTAAACTTGAATAGTTTTTCCATATATTTAGGACTGAACTGAATTTAAATTTCTTTACTCGTAATAATCTTGAATTTTTTAACGGCTAACAACTATTGTTAATTATGTAGCTTATAAGTATCTAAACCCAAGTGGTTACTCTCTCTGAAATGAATTAAACCCCCTATTGTGAATTAATTGTACTAAAACTTACACGGATAAAATCTTGTTATTGTAAACCGACATATCTTCGGAAGACGAAAATAAAAGATAAGTCACTTTCTCGACACAATATCACTGTTCCTTAATATTTGGCGGTTAACTATTTGGATGTAATCTCTCATAACCGAGAAATTACACCATACACCTAATACGTTAACATACAAATCTGAAATCAATTTCAGAATCTTCACTGTGGAGTAAAGCCAAACCTCTCACGGACCAGTCCCATACAGTCCTCTTTCTTTGATTCCACAAAAACAATAAAGGCGAACTAGTTGATAAGAGGATTTTATCAATCTCTACTCTCAATCCACTTAATCATCTCCAATCAACTCTGGCATACGCCTATACATGGTCCTTCGACAAAGAGACTAATAGAGACGTGAAAGGAACATCAGCTACAAATTCCACATAATGAGGTAACTCCAATCACATTCCAAAGACAGTAATGAAATAGTCTACTCTCGGACACGGTAAGTGCAAGACATTGCGCTAATTTACGAAATTATTATAAACAGTGTGTGTGTGTGTCAAAGCCTAAAAAAGGTAGCAAACGGTTGTGTGATAAATAATTCGTGTCACTTAAAACTCAGAGAAAATGTCAACCATATACAATATAACAACAATAAAAAAGAAAAAAACGCAAGATTATTAAAGAAAAATAAATAAGTATTTATTTCGCAAAGATATAGAAAAGAGCAAAAACTCGAAATCTAAAGCGAAATTCTGTGCATAGAACAACAACAAACTACAAAAATCGAGCGATCGTTTAAACAAATAACTTGAAAAACTAAGTGAAAATCTCCAAACGTCAGCATTGTGCGAAAACCGTGAGTAAAGCAAATAATTTTCGTTAGACATTACTGGAAAACGGGAAAAAGCTATAGAATAACCAAAATTCCCAGAATATCGATTTTTTTGAGAAAAAAAAAACGGCATATCATATATATACATAATCGTCATATACAGGAAAAATAAAAAACGGAAAACTTCAAATCATATAAAGTGTATATACATAAATATATATACTTATAGACAACTGTTTTTTATACGGTTACAATCCATGCAAATTTATTTTGCGAATACATAATACGATTTATACATATGTATATGTACGAAAAAAGAAAAACTTAGAGGTCAACACAAGTAGGTACATAGTACATTCCTATATACCGATCATTGGAAGAAAGAAAAAGAAGAAACAGGTGGTCATTCTCCTCTTTAGATTATCGACGTGTCAAAGTGAAAGTAAAAGTAATAAGAAATAAACATAATTTTGAGAAATTTTCTCAGTTCTCCATTTGTATTTTATTTTCACTAAAAGCTTATTACGTAAAGTGCAAAAAGTGGAAAGTACCAAACATCACCAACATTTTCGAATCAGTTTGTGATATTGTACGCATGATAATTTCAATCACAACTCATTCTGTCATCTCCTCTTAGTTAAAGTTCTCTTTGCGCGGGCTACTGATCGAGAAGTCGACATTTTCAAATTTGCTTTGTGTCTTTCCTATGTGGATAAAGTTAAATTAAAATTTGAAGAAGAGAAACACCCGATAAGTATTACAATTCTAGCAGCATCATCTTTACATAAATAAAATGATTTTGCAATAAATACTTCTGCACATTCGCATATTGTGAGCATACGTATAACGTACACAGCAGTGTGATGAACAATCTTTCTCTTTACATGTTAAATAACAGAAACAGATTATGTAAAATACTTTTTTAACTTAACCAGCTGGCTTACATGACATTTGTGTGGACAACAACAAATGGAACTTGGATATGCACATAGAATAGTCAAGCGAACAACATACACTGAAACACAAAACATTTCATCACACTAAATAATCTGAAAAACTTTATGATAAATAAATTTACATTCGGTCAATAATAGTGCAGAATAATAATGAGTTTTCAATAAATTGAAAACAGATAAAACGCATTATAATAAAATATTAAAAATTTCACATACAAATACTAAAAGGAAGTAGATTCAATTTTATCACACATTTTCGATTCAATTCACGAGAATATACTCCTGCAAAGCATATTAAAACATATGTAGTATTCCAAAAACAAAATTTAGTATCTCGTGTCATTAAACCATAATGAAGCTTATGATTTGTTTAGTTTTTGTATTCCACATATGCTTGACGAAATTATGAGGGAAAATTTTGAATCTAAACATCATCAAAAATCGGTAACATTTATCATTTGTTAAATTATCATTTCCAAATGATTACACGCACACACACTTTCACACACAAAGTACTAAACAAACACAACGCTAAACAAATATATTGAACATTTAGAAAAAATGTTTTACTCTATAATATTAACATAGATACATACATATTAACTACAAAAATTGTTTGGAGTCATTTTCAACTGCACAAACCCTGAATTTGTTACACTTCTACCACGGCAAACATCGAAACAATATACTACAACAATAAACAACAAACACCTATGAAATTTGTAATAATAAATGCAATAACATACTCTATTTTTTATGAAACTGGCGGAAAATAATACGGTTGGCTAAATCATTCACAAAAGAATTTTGTGAGAAAAATTGGTCACAGTAGAAGAAATCAAATTAAAGTCGTACGTGGGTAATACTTTCTGACAAATCATTAAGTTGTACATGCATACGTATAATTTGTGACTTTGTCAGATTAGTGTTGTTTTTTTGAAATCAATCTCAATATACCTATTAAAATTGATTGAAACTTTGTTCTCCAATATCTTGGATTACGTCCAAACAACAATTAATAAAAATTCTATTTACCATCTATAATAAATTCAACTTAAACTTTCGTTCAAATCATCTGTTTACATTAGATGATAGTAGTGATTGGGTAGTGATATCTATTGGATCGACCTTCTACGGATGCAGATTCGAGCCAACAATACACAACTTGTTGAAAGATAAAATTCTGGAATATTTTATTAGAATTTATTAAAACTTATCGAAAATCAGGACGTCTACGTCTGTTCGATAAATTTTTTTTGCTGATTTATGACCTGGTCTAAAGTTCGGCAATCTTAATTACTAGTCTAAATATACAATTTTTCTTCGTGATCTTCGTCAATTTCTCATACAATTTTCACTAAATATTCATATTCATAAATAAAGTATTTAGTTACTTATATTTATATTAAGAATCAAATTTCATTATGTCGCCAAACCCCACAGAGCAAGTAAAAAGCTCTGTTGCCTCAAACGAGAACAACAATTCGAATATGAGCGAAACTGCAGCATCCACCAGCGCTTCTAAAGACATAACGAGCATTGACACGTCTGCAGATCATAATCGGTTTCTGTTTGAGTGTGATCAGCTTATTAATCTGTGCTCAATCATCGAGAGGATCGATGCACAGGAACAAACCGATTCCTTGCTGGAAGTCAGATTAACCGACTTAGACAATTGATATAAAAGATTTCAGGCTGCCTACCAAACCGTAATGCTGTTGCCCACATCTTCACAAACGCGAGATTTCAGGGAAAACTGTAAAGTAAATTTTAATGTCTGTTCTGAGACGTACTATATTGCGAGAGCTAACATAGTAGATATGATGCGATTGTCAGCCGCCTATAATGCTCCCGCCGAACGCTCAAGATTAACCCGTCCTAGTATTATTCCTAATCAACATGATATACCCTTACAAGCTTCAGTTGATACCAATAGCGCCTTCCTCAAAGTCCCTCCTTGTCACACGGAAATCTTCCAAGGAAGTTACGAGGAATGGCCATCGTTTCGTGACATGTTCACGGCGGTTTACGCAAACCATCCCAAACTCTCCCGAGCCCAAAAGTTATACCACCTTAGGAACAAAACGAGGGGAAATGCAGGAGCGATTGTGAAAAGATATGCTCTATGTGACGAAAACTTTGATTTAGCGTGGAATGCATTGAAAGTTCGATATGAGAATAAGAGAGTACTAGTTGATAATCAACTCAATGTTCTCTTTAGTATCCCTGTGTCCACTGTCGAAAATGGTGAATCAATTCAGAACATTCAATCTACAGTAAATGATTGTCTGTGTATACTGAAGTCGTTAGATGTTCCAATAGAAGGGTGGGACCCAATACTCATCCACTTAATTTCGTCAAAACTCCCAGATCAAACTCTCTCTCTATGGGAACAGTCCGTAAAATCCCATCGTGTCTTGCCAAAATGGTCGGAAATGGATGACTTTCTGACAAACAGATTTGAAATTGTGGAACGAATCTCAAGTATTAAGTCCACAAAAGATGGATGCAAACAGCCTGTCCATTCCACAGGAAATGTTCAATCGTATGCTTCTCAGGATAAACTCCATTCATTGTGTGTACTTTGTCAGGCAATTCACAACCTTAGAACATGCCCTGAATTTCGGAAGTTTACAACGCAGGAAAGAATAGATTTTGTTTTCAAAAATAAAATATGTAATAACTGTCTGTCTTCCGCTCACACAAAAGCTTCATGCAAAAGTAAAAATACTTGTTGGACATGCAAAAAACGTCATCACACGCTGCTACATATAAAATCAAATGGTGTTAATCAGACTAACAGATCTGAAAACAAATCCTCTAACACAGAGCATATTGTTCAGACCGCTTCTAATCAAACCCAATCACCCGTCGATTACACTGATAAACCGTCAACCTACACCCATGTTTCCCACATTCAAGCAAACTTTTCTGCCAACAACGAGACAATTCTGCTACGCACCGCTCTAGTTCAAATTCGCCATAGAGGAGAAGTTTTTACTGTTAGATCATTAATAGATCCGGGATCGCAAAGAACTTTTATTTCAGAAAAGATACGAAGTCGACTACAAATTCCCTTCCAAAAATCATACTTTGAGATCACTGGAATTGGAGGCAAAAAACAAATATCAGAAAAAGAGTGTGAACTACGGATATTCTCTACTAAACACAATTTTTCGTTTTCAATCAATGCGATAGTATTACCAAAGGTAACCAGGCATTTGCCAGCCACTTCCTTTGAAATATCCGATCCCTCACAACTCAAAACTCTAGATTTAGCAGACCCTTGTTTTAATAAATCCTCACAAATAGACCTAATTCTTGGCAATGACTCTGAGCATTTTATTAACCTCGATGGTATTAAGAAAAATATTTGCGGAGTTGCTTCTGCCTACAATACTGTATTCGGTTGGGTTCTCAGTGGTCCTATCAAAACTCAACAGATACAATCCTTTACAACTAATGTCGTTGCTTCCGAAAAATTTTACCTTCATAATCTTTTAAAAAAGTTTTGGGAACAAGAAGAAATACCTAACTCCTCCTCAGCATCCGCAGAAGATAGAATTTGTGAAGATTTTTATCAAAAAACGACTACACGTCAACCAGATGGAAGATATATCGTAAGACTCCCATTCAAGCAAGAATTTCCTAAGTCAGTATATCTCGGCTCATCTCGATTCATTGCTCTTGGACAGTACGCTCGAATGGAACAAAATCTAGCGAAAAATGAGGAACTTAAGATGCAATATAATGATGTTCTGGATGAATATATTGCTTTAGACCATATGGAAGAATCTTGTTTTGGTGAAATTGTCACTGACGGTAGTTTTAAGTCGTTTTACCTCCCTCATCACGCGGTAATTCGTCCCGAACATAAAAGTACAAAAGTTAGAGTAGTATTTAACGCTTCTAGAAAATCCAAATCAGGGTTCTCTCTAAACGATGTCCTATATACAGGGCCAACTCTACAAATGGACCTAATATCTATACTACTAAATTGGACAAGATATAAATATGTATTTAATGGCGACATCCAAAAAATGTATAGGCAGATTTTGGTACATCCTGCTGATAGATCATATCAAAAAATTTTATATCAGAAGGATGTTAGTTCACCCATTAAAGATTACGAATTGAAAACAGTCACTTTCGGCTTAAATTGCGCACCTTTTCTCGCAATTCGCACTCTCTTACAGCTAGCTTCTGATTCAGAACCCAAATTCCCTAAAGCTGCAAGAATACTGCGATCTGAAACGTATGTTGATGACATACTTTCCGGTGGATTTACAATCGACGAAACCATACAGAAACAACAAGAACTCATATCTGTTCTTAAATCCGCTGGACTACCTCTAAAGAAAATAACAGCAAACGATACTCAATTATTAGCTGATTTCCCTTCTGAAGATCTGTATGACTCAGAATTCTTACGGTTTCATGAGACCAGTTCCACAAAAACCCTAGGCATTAAATGGAATGCATTTTCAGATTCTTTCTCTTATTCATTCCCTCTCATACAACCTCACTCATTCTTGACAAAACGAAAGGTTCTATCGACTGTAGCTCAATTATTCGACCCAGCTGGATGGATAACCCCAATAATTATCAAGGCAAAACTGTTAATGCAACAACTTTGGCTAGAAGGCCTTAATTGGGATGATGAGATTATCTCAGATTCTCTTCAAGCCTGGAATAATATAGTAATTGACCTTTCCCAATTGGAAACAATATCTATTCCACGTTGGATTCAATATACACCTGCCGATCTCATCCAACTTCACGGATTTGCAGATTCTTCCAAGTCCGCTTATTGTGCATGTGTGTATATTAGATGTCAAACCTCAAATTCTGACATTTTCTCAAATTTATTAATAGCAAAAAGTAAAGTCGCTCCCCTTCAACCGGTGTGTTTACCTAGATTAGAACTTAGTGGAGCACTGTTGCTCGCTAAATTGGTGAATTATGTAAAATCTACATTTAGCTTTAACATCTCCGAAACATTCCTCTGGACAGACTCAACTATCGTTCTTGGATGGTTGGCGAAGCCACCATGGTCCTGGGAAACGTACATTGCCAACCGCACTGCTCAGATACATGAACTAGTTTCAGGAGCTACTTGGAGACATGTACCCACTCACGACAACCCCGCTGATCTAGGAACTCGAGGATGTAAACCAATTGATCTCAGTAATAAAGCATTATGGTGGACAGGACCGCCATGGATAACAAATTCGTCAAAAACTTGGCCGAAAAGAATGACAACGCCGTCCCCACTAGAAAATATACAGACACAATCTTTACAAGTTACTACAGAACATTGGGATGTACTGGATAATTTTTCCTCATACACAAGAGCGCTAAGGGTTGTGTCATATTTGTTTCGATTTTACCGTAACGCTCACCCTTCCCACAGAAATGATGTCAAATACAAATCTAAAGATCTTACTCACGCTGAAATCCAATTCACAAAGGATAGGCTGATATATTTGACTCAACGCCAACATTATGAACTAGATTACATATCAATCTCCAATTCGAAACCCTTGTGTGATAAAAGCCCACTGAAGACATTAAATCCATTCATTGATTCTAACAAGCTAGTACGCGTTAATGGAAGATTATCTGAGTCCTCATTGCCTTATAATGAACGTTATCCAATCATATTACCTGGAAACTCCAGATTTTGTCATTTATATCTCTCTCATCTACATACATTCCTCGCTCATGCTGGTTGTAACCATATGTACAGAATGGTACAAACCGAATTTTTCATCACTCGACTAAAACCACGTCTGAAAAGCATTATACATAAATGCAAGATCTGCATAATATTTAAACACAAGCCGTGTTCCCAAATAATGGCACCATTACCCCCCGATAGATGCACATTTACGCCACCATTCCACACATCAGGTATTGATTTCGCCGGTCCGTTTGAACTTAAAAGTTCACCCATACGCAAATCTCCAATAATAAAGGGATACGTTTGCGTATTTATATGTTTCTCTACAAAAGCCATTCACCTAGAATTGTGCTCTGAATTATCATCGGCTGCTTTTGAGGCCGCATTTGCGAGATTCGTTGGGAGGCGGGGGCTCCCCAGAAGGATAGTTTCAGATAATGGACGAAATTTCATTGGTGCCAGTAGATCTCTATTGAGAGAATTCAGCACTTTTTTGAAGACAACATCTAGCGATATTTCTCAAAGGTACTCAACTCACGGATTTGAATGGAATTTCATACCACCTCACGCTCCTCACATGGGCGGCCTCTGGGAGGCCGCAGTAAAAAGTTTTAAACACCACTTTAAGAGAATTGCTGGCGCACATACATTTACGTTTGAACAATTCTCAACTGTACTCGCTCGAATAGAGAGTGTCTTGAACTCTCGCCCAATCTCCGCAATGACGGAAGATCCCGCAGATTTAACTGCATTAACGCCAGGGCATTTCCTAAAAGGAGCCCCCATGCTGGCCTTACCCGAACCTCTATCTCAAAATCTATCTCTAATAAATCGCTGGTTAAAATTAAGGGCTATTCACCACCAGTTTGCAGTACGATGGAAGGAAGATTATCTTAAATCACTCCATAAGCGATATAAGTGGAAAAACGCCAATCCCAATTTAAGCATCGGAGACTTAGTGGTAGTAGTTGACGATCTACTACCTCCTAATGAATGGCGACTAGGACGAATCGAAAAAACGTTTCATGGTCCAGACGATAACGTTCGAGTAGCAGAAGTACGAACGGAAAAGGGGATCATTACCCGCCCTATTGCAAAGTTATGCTTTCTGCCCTTTCACAAGGATCAAACTGATCCTCAATAATAACAAAAACTTTAAATATATCAAATATCAATGTCTAATATCTACATATTTCAATATCTCAATTTCTCCACTCTTCACGCACGTGGAGAACAGGTTTATCATTAATCTGCAATTCATCTTTTACATATTTTCAGACAAAGCCGCCGTAACCCCCATCGGGATTCTGATGTATATCGTTGTTTACTGTGCAAACAATTTCATTCCATAAGGTTTTGCAACAAATTAGTTCGAATGGACGCCACTGAACGCAATAAAGTCGTACGAAAGTATAATTATTGCATTAATTGTTTGGCTAAGAGCCATACATTTCGCAGCTGTAAATCGAAAAACACTTGCCGGAAATGTGGCCGTTCTCATCATACCCTGCTTCATCAATATCACCCTCGAGTCAAGGCACCGGCGAGATCCAGAATAACACCCAAACGCAAGTCTCCTGCTAGACAGCCAGCAATTAGACCAACACCGCAAAGACAGCTATCTCCGGAGTCAGCTTTACCAGATCAACAACTACTCTCAGAGGCTATCAAGTCCCTAGCATCGGTTCTCTGTGCAACCCAAAATTCTTCATCAACTTCGGCCCGGCGGCATGTCTAAACTTGAATAGTTCTTCCATATATTTAGGACTGAACTGAATTTAAATTTATTTACTCGTAATAATCTTGAATTTTTTAACGGCTAACAACTATTGTTAATTATGTAGCTTATAAGTATCTAAACCCAAGTGGTTACTCTCTCTGAAATGAATTAAACCCCCTATTGTGAATTAATTGTACTAAAACTTACACGGATAAAATCTTGTTATTGTAAACCGACATATCTTCGGAAGACGAAAATAAAAGATAAGTCACTTTCTCGACACAATATCACTGTTCCTTAATATTTGGCGGTTAACTATTTGGATGTAATCTCTCATAACCGAGAAATTACACCATACACCTAATACGTTAACATACAAATCTGAAATCAATTTCAGAATCTTCACTGTGGAGTAAAGCCAAACCTCTCACGGACCAGTCCCATACAGTCCTCTTTCTTTGATTCCACAAAAACAATAAAGGCGAACTAGTTGATAAGAGGATTTTATCAATCTCTACTCTCAATCCACTTAATCATCTCCAATCAACTCTGGCATACGCCTATACACTCTTAATGATTAGTTAGTTGTTAAGTAGATGTTGGCGAGACAAGAAGTAATAAAATAAGTTAAACAGAATACTGGAAAAATACACTTTTATTCTCGAGCAAAACAACTTAAAACATGGTGTTAGAATTTAAAAAATACTTATAAATTAACACAGACATTCTGAATACAACCATTCTTAAAAAGAAAAACATATGCTAAAGTAACACAGTGATGTCTTGAAATGGCGGCTAATAATAGCAGTCATGCAGACACTAGATTGTGCAAATTTAGCTACAGATTGGCCAAGATGGAAGCAGCAATTCAAAATTCATTTGGTTGCTACGGAAAAATACAATCAACCAGAGAACAATGAAATTGTAACGTTTTTATGGTTAATTGGATATCGTGGTTTACAAGTTTTTAACTCCATTTTCCCTAATACCGATGATGTCCGAAAACCCCACATCAGAAACTAGCGCTGCATCTGAAACAGACGCTGTTACATTAGAAGCGTTTGATAGCTATTGTGTACCTCGTAAAAACATTTCTATGGAGGTGTTTAAATTTAATTTGATTTATCAACAAGAAGGCTAGCCATTTGCAGAATTTGAGGCGGCATTACTTTTACTTTTACTTTTATTGACTATATTACAACCTCATGAGGTCAGACGTCTTACACATATTAATTAAACAAACAAATTAAACAAATTTCAACATATTCTCCCAACTGGCTCTATCCTTCGCCTGTTCTCGCCAGTTGGTAACACCAAGGATACGGAGGGATTCTTCTGCCTGGTCTTTCCAGCGGAGTCTTGGTCGTCCTCTTTTCCTGCTTCCATCGGGTACGTTATCAAAAATCTTTCGCGCTGGCTCATCTTCATCCATTCTGATAACATGGCCTAGCCAACGCAACGACGACGTCGGTACTCGCCGTTTTCCCTAACAGGACCATATATTTTACGGAGAATTTTTCCCTCGAAAACTCCCAGGTGTTTTTCATCCGCTTGCGATATGACCCAAGTTTCGGAGCCATATGTCAAGCCAGGTAAAATGAGAGTCTGATATAGCTGGAGTTTTGTCCGTCGAGAGAGGGCTTTGTTCCTAAACTGCTTCTTGAGCCCAAAATAACATCTATTTGCAAGCACAATTCTCCTATCTATCTCCAGGCTGTCGTTGTTGTCCTTGTTCACGGCGGATCCAAGGTAGACAAATTCATCTACCACTTCAAAATTAAATCGGTTGTCAACGTTCAAGTGCGGACCAAGTCAAGAGGTTTCTCTAGTCGTTAACACCATCAATTTTGTCTTGCCTTCATGAACAGCAAGACCCATCTTCGCTGATACCTTTTCGATTTTTGAAAATACTGCAGTAACCTCTCGCAAATTTCGCCCAATGACGTCTATGTCGTCAGCATACCCCAGCAACATATGGCTTTTCGTGTTAATGGTCTTGTTCGTATTTACTGCAGCCTTTCTCATTATTATCTCCATTAAGATGTTGAAGAGATTGCACGAAAGTGTGTCGCCTTGTCTAAGTCCTCGCTTGGTACAGAATGGTTCAGTGAGCTCTTTCCCCACTTTCACTGCTGATTTGGTGTTGGTCAGCGTCATTCTACAGAGGCGGATCAGTTTTGCCGGAATACCAAGTTCATACATAGCTTCGTACAGTTTTCCCCGTATGGGGCTATCGAAAGCAGCTTTGTAATCGACAAAAAGGTGGTATGTATCGATTTGCTTTTCGTGGGTCTTTTCCAGGATTTGGCGTAGCGTGAATATTTGGGCAGTTGTGGACTTGCCTGGTCTAAAACCACACTGTTAAGGTCCAATCAGGTTTTCAATAATTGGCTTTAGTCTTTCACGTAATACGTTCGACAAGACCTTATACGCGATGGATAAAAGACTGATACCGCGATAGTTGGAACAGACACACGGATCACCCTTTTAGAATACAGGACATAATACACTGAGACTCCAGACGTCGGGCATAGATTCCCCCAGCCATATACCGCATATCAGTTGATGCATGTGGGCTATCAGTCCTTCGCCACCTGCCTTAAAAAGTTCAGCGGGTAGGCCAACCGCAGCAGCGGCTTTATTATTCTTCAGACGGGAGATCGCCGTTCTAATCTCGTCTTGGTTGGGGGGGGGGTACAATCTATACTATATTCCACTATCATTACCTCCTGATCTTCAGTGGGAGAATCTGAGTGGAGTAGTGCTGAAAAGTGGTTTCCACATTTTGAGCACCCACTGCTTATTAGGCCCGTTATTCGATCTTCTTACCCTCCGGAAAAACTTTCGTGATTCGCCATTCATCCTGCACATTTATTTCGGTTCTTTCACTCTCTCTCTGCTCCCAGTGCCATTTTTTCGCCCAAATAGTTGGTTTTCCTCCCTTCTCAGCCTCTTATACCGCTCACTCGCAGCACGCGTTATAACTGACTGTTTCGTTGCCATACGTGCAGCGTCTTTTTCATCAGTTGCAATGCGACATTCTTCGTCGTACCATGGCTTATCTTTCTGCGGGTTTTGATAACCAAGATCAGTCCTTGCAGCGATTTCCAAAGAATGGGAGATGTGCTTCCACTGCGCATATGGGTCTTCGGGATGGGGGGTATTCTGCTCCAGCAGGAGAGAGAGTTTCTGTCGATAGGACATTGATATCTCCGGTATTTTGCTGTGTTCGGCTCCGTACGTTTTTCGCCCTGCTCAATCTCGTGCGAACTTTCGCAGCCACCAGGTAATGATCCGAGTCGATATTGGCACCTCGAATCACACGTACATGCATTACACTAGAAGAGTGCCTGCCATCTATTACCAAGTGATCAATCTGGTTCTTCGTCCGTTGATCAGGAGATATCCAGGTCGCCTTATGAATGTCCTTATGCTGGAATCGTGTGCTACTAACTACCATGTTCTTTGCAGCGGCAAAGTCTATCAATCTTATTCCATTATCGGAGGTGGTATCATGTAGACTGTGATTGCCGATGGTTGGTCGAAAGACACTTTCCTTTCCTAATTTGGCATTAAAATCGCCCAAAATAATCTTAATGTCGTGGTCAGGGCAGCGTTAATATACTTTCTCCAGGCGCTCATAAAATGTTTCTTTGACCTCATCATCTTTATCCTCTGTCGGTGCGTGCACACAAATTAACGAGATGTTGAAATATTTCGATTTGATGCGAATTGTGGCTATGCGGTCACTCACTGGGTTGAACCTTGAAACTAGGTGTCGCAGTTTCGTGTCGCAGTCGCAAATTCGTGCTTACGTTCATGGCAGCTGTAGTAAATATCGAAGTTTTCCTTTCTGGTGCAACTATATCCTGTCCATCGCATTTCCGCCAGTTGGAAAGTGGTACCAGTCCTGTATAAAGTTCGAACATTCCAGGTACATATCCTTAAATCATGGTCCTTATAACGTTTGCGAGGGCCGTCAACAGTTGGGGGGTTTCTTTGTTCATTATATTTTCCGTGTATTTTCATTGCCGATATAACGGTGGCGGGAGGCAAACCCAGCCCACCGTGGTACCTACTGCCAGGATGATTATGTTTCAGCCGCCCATTATGGATTTTGGTTTCTTCAATTTTGTTTTGATCCGCCGTTGGCCAGGGGTGTTGGCTCATCCGCCTTCAAAGGACAGAAGAATATGTCCACTTCTTCGAAACAGCTTCAGGTGACAGGGTCACCTAATAATCCTGAGACGTATCAGTGATCGCATTACCACTCAGGTTGCTCATTCGTTTCGCCTTCTCACTTTAGCTAGCTAACGGAGGGTTCCGATAAGCCATTGCCCAGGACATACTGCGTGGAAGTAGTGAGCTGCTTGGACTGCCCAATGAAGGAATCATTTCTGGCCACTCCCAAGTGAATGGCTATCAGAAACTTTCCACCTCCAAGGACAGTCCCATGTCCTTTTGAGGCGGCATTGCGTTCGCAAATTCAGCACTGCGATTATAACTGTCCGAAGTGCAACCTGTCATTATAGGAGTCAACAATATAGATCTGCAACTTTCACTATTAGATCGTAAAGAGGAATCGTTAGCAGAAGTAATCGATATGTGCAAGGTCTTTGAAGCGGCTGAAGTTAACAAGCGTTTGTTGGAGTTCGGAACAGAGGGAATCAAAATTAATGCAGTAAAAAAATCATCATCAGGGAGTGCCTGCCGAGGAATTAAATGTCAACAAGTCTCATAAATCGTCAATCGTGCAATTTGTCCCGCAAGTAACATAATAAGCCTGCTTTTTTATTCCCTGCTAAACTAATTTTTCGACGACTTTCTATGGGGAACTAAGCGATATTAAGCGGCACACCATACAAATTCGTCGAAATATTAGTTTAAAATAAATAAATGGTTTCCCATTACATCCCATGAAGGGACTGGGGAGAACTTCTCACAATCACTGAGCTGTGCGCGTTCCAGTTTTCACTCACTGATTGGGACCTACAGTTTTACACCGATTCCGAACGGTAATTTGAGAAGCTTTTCCATGGCTAGATACTCGATAGTGTCGCCGTCACTATGCGAGGTGACCGCCGCCGAAAGAAAATTTGAAGGTGGTCAGAGCCGGGTTCGAACCGAGGATCTCATGTACAAGAGCCGCGCACACTACCATTGCACCACCGACGGCCAAGTTTTAGCAGGGAATAAAAAAACAAGCTTAATATGTCATATTTGTGGTAAGCGAGGCCGTTTTAAAAAGTTTTGTCGAATGCAAAGGAATAACGGGAGGCAAATATAATTGGTTTTTCTTTTTTTGTTTAAAACTTATTTCTCTTTTTGTTGGAGTCTTGGAAGTTCAGGGAGTCTAATTCTCCATCTTTCTAATTGCTACTAATGCGGGAAATTTTTGTTTAGGTAAAATTTTAGTTTGTTTAGCATCAATGTTATTAGCCTTTCACCTTATATGCCAAACTTAATTACTGGAAATCATTTTTTTAGTACCTTTTTCTTTTTACTTATTCTCTTTTTGCAGCTACCATACAATTTTGATTAAGTTTTGAGTCAAAATTTAGTTTTGCTATATTTTGATTTAGTTTTTTTTTCGGATTTAAGTTTATTTGACTTAGTTTAGTCTACGATAATAGAAAAACAAAACAGAGAACAAAAAACTTTAAAATAGGATTAAGGATTTATTTTTTTAAGATTTTATTACAAATTTTTGATAATACATCAGGGTTTAATATTGGATTGTTCGATGCCTGGTGTAATATGAACCTTGAGTATCCGATTTGTTTTCCTTGATTTCTTTGCTTGTTTCAGCTTTATCGTACCATTGTTTTCAGCAATGATGAATCTTGGGTAATCGGATACGACTTTTAATTGACCTCTGTTTTTGAGAGCTACGTTTTGCGTTTTTACTTTTTGGGAGATTTTGATAGGCGTTTGATGTTTTTTCTGATTTGTTTTTGTCTCACCGAAACTACTGACAGTGCACAAGTTGGTCAGACTGCAGCACCGAGAGACGCCACGTTCATCGGCCAGTCCAGCAGCGGCGTTCAGTTAAGACATTTCAGGTTTCACAGTTTTCAACAGCACCGGAGTATATGGAGCAATAGATGCAGCTGTAGGATTATCACAGGCGAACATGTTGCAGTTAGTACGTACCGAGATGCAAGCAGCGATCCGGGAAGCGATTTTGCAGCAGCCAACGCTGACCAACAATCCAGGAGTTGCACCGATCCGTGAGGAACAGCGAGATAACAGCGTTAATTGGCCAAGGAGTTTCCTGCCAACAAGTGCAGCGACAAATCAAAATGGAGATGGAAATGAAGAGCCACGAAATACATCGAACAGACAGTCTAACCAAGGAAACTACAACGTATATAAATCTGGATAAATGGGGAATAAAGTTCGATCCAAGGAATATGTTGATCGAGGATTTTATGTTTCGGATTGAAAGATTACAGTCCATTTATAATTGCACATGGGAAGAAATTTCCAAAGGATTTCACCAATTATTAGGCGAAAGCGCTTCTAGGTGGTACTGGTTGTACCTTAGAAATAGACCTAATGTAATCATTCAATGGGATACGTTGCGGTTAGATTTGTTGAGAGAATTTCAACAATTTCATGCAAATTGTGATGTTTTGCGTCAGATCATGGATAGAGTCCAGGGGAAAGATGAAAAGACTGGAGAATTCATTGACGCAGTACTGAGCCTTCGTACGCAGCTGAGACAGCCTTTGTCAGATTGCGAACTGGTCGAAATCATCCAAAGGAATTTACAGCCGCGTATTTTAGCGCTTGTTTTTGGAACAACTGTGTATACGATGGAACATTTTCGAACAGTATGCAAAAAGGCAGAAGATGTAGTTGCGTACCAATGGCAGCGGAAGTCACAGCAGAGCTACCAGCAGCGCAATATTTCAGAAATCGAATGGCAAGGCACATATCAGCCAACTCACCCACAAACATACCCGAATGAAAATCAATGGCAACAAAACGCACAGCCAATATATCAACAACCGATAATGACAGCCACGCAATGGCAACAAAATCCATATGTTATGTACCAGCAGCCGAATGTGACAGCAAGGTCACGCCAGCCGAACCAACCGATAATGTACCAACAACAAAATACGAACCAGCAACATCAACCGGGAATGCAAGAAAACGGATGGCAAGGAACAACAAACCATCAAAGCCATCAAACCCAACCGAAAATGCTAGGAATAGAATGGAAGGAACCAACAAGCGAACCCGATGTGGACGCTATACAAACCGGTTCAAAGGTTCAATGTTGGAACTGTAGACCAATAGGCCATATTTTTAATGATTGTCCCAGCACTACAAGAAAATTGTTTTGCTACAAATGCGGTTTGGATAACGTAACCTCTCCGAAGTGTCCTAGATGTCAGGGAAACGGGAGGTACCCTCTGTCTTCAACTGGGGAGATACGGTCGACACCAGTATAAGTCCAGTCATTGATACATCACCTGTAGCCTTCGAGATCATACAATATACACGTGAGCCGAAAGTTTTAAAACCGCGTGTAAATAATCTTGAAGTAGAGACAGCGATTAGGACAGACAATGAGCAAATAACTATCATGAAGAACGACAACAACAACACGAACGTAACGAAGCCCATATTGAGAGAACTCACGCCGATACAAGAGCGAATCAAAAAATACAAGGAAGTGAAAAATATAACCTTTGGAGAAATTTCGAATAAAGTGAGGAAAGCTCGCGAGAGATATAAGGCCAGAAACAGGCGAAGGCGAGAAATAGCCGCAGCAACCTTATTCGAAGGTGAAGATTCAAGATTCTATTTAAAAGTCAACATCAATGAACAAATGATAGAAGGATTGTTGGACAATCACATGCTTGGGGAAAAATTGTGTTGATTTTGTAGACCGAGCAAATTTGGATGTAAACCATTTCGCATCATTCATCAAAACAGCAGGTGGAAGCGCTCATCCAATAATAGGACGAGTACGAGTAAAGGTCACATTCAACAAGATGACCCATGAAGTAGTTTTCTATTTAGTTCCCAGCCTTAACCGAGAATTGTTCTTAGGCGTCGACTTCATGAAGACTTTTAAATGTTTTGCGAATTTGGAAAGCTTGACGACGAATGATGTAAGCTTATGTGAAGAAACCGAAGATAGCACAGATCAGGAGATGCATACATTGACGAAGATACAGAGATAACGTTTGAATGCAGTGATTGAGGAGTTTCCTTGTTTCACCAAAAAGGGTTTAGGCAAGCCAACGTTGGAGATGCACGACATCGACACTGGTGATGCCTTACCAGTGAAGGATCGATTCTACCCTGTATCGCTCGCAGTGCAAAAACTTATGTATGCCGAACTTAATCGCATGCTGGCCTTAGGCGTCATCGAGGAAAGCCAAAGTGCTTGGAGTCATCCAGTTACCTTGGTCAGGAAAGGAGAGAAGAACAGACTGTGTTTGGACGCGAGTAAGCTGGATGCGCTTACAGTCAAAGACGCATATCCGCTGCCGCACATCGAGAGATTGCTGAGTCGATTAGGAGACACATTCTTTATTTCGAGCGTCGACTTAAAGGATGCCCTCTGGCAAGTCCCGCTGGAGCAGAGCAGCAGGGAAAAGACAGCATTTACTGTGCCTGGACGTCCTTTGTACCAGTACACCGTAATACAGTTTGGACTCTGCAATGCTGCTCAGAGACTGTGTCGCCTAATGGATAAGGTAATTCCTTCGTCATAGAGAGAGCGAGTCTTCGTGTATCTAGACGATTTGCTTGTTGTTTCTCCAGACTTCGATACGCACGTGAACTTATTACAGCAAGTCGCTGAATGTTTTTGCTAAGGCAAATTTGACAATTAATGTGAGCAAATCGAATATTTGTTTTCGAGAACTTCGATATTTGGGGTATATTGTGGGAAATGGACAATTAAAGCCCGATCCAGCCAAAGTGGATACGATCAATCGATACACCTATCCGAGAACCACTAAGCAGGTGAGGAGTTTTATGGGAGCAGCGGGATGGTACCCGCGCTTTATTTCAGATTTCGCCACAATAGCCACACCAATTTTCGACACATTGAAGAAAGGTAAAAACTTTGATTTTGGGAAAGAAGCGGAAGCAGCGTTCGATTACCTTAAGCAAGCGTTAGTTACAAGTCCAATATTAAATCATCCGGACTTTAGTCGGCATTTTTATTTGCAATGCGATGCATCTGATCTGGGAGTGGGTGCAGTTCTGTTCCAGAAAGACGATTCGGGTGGAGAACATCCAATCGCTTACTTCTCTTACAAATTAACGTCAGCCCAGAGGAATTATTCCGTGACAGAACGGGAATGCTTGGCCGTAGTATTGGCAGTGAAAAGATTCAGACCCTACATTGAGCTGTTACCTTTTACCGTGATCACGGACCATAGTAGTTTAAAGTGGCTGATGTCACATAAAGACTTGAGTGGAAGATTAGCTACATGGAGTTTACATCTGCAATCTTATGATTTTACGATTGAACACCGAAAGGGAACACAAAATGTTGTACCGGATACGCTATCCAGATATGCTATGGATGAAATTGGGACAGAAGTGCTGCGCATGATTGATTTAGATTCACCAGCATTCGATAGTAAAGAATACCACGATTTAGTGACAACTATCAGTGAGAATTCAGCTCAGCTGCCCGATCTCAGAGCATTGGATGGGTATGCCTACAAAAGGACAGTGTTTTTTAACGGAGTACCATGGAGCGAAGAATTTGCCTGGAAGTTGTGGGTACCTTTGGAACTGACAGAAGGGATTATTGAGAAGGCACATAATACTCCTCAAGCCGCACATGGCGGATTCGTGAAGACCTTTAAAAGAATCAGGGAATATTTCTTTTGGCCAAACCAAGCTCAACAGGTTAGAAACTTTGTTAAAACTTGTCAGGTGTGTAAAGAATCGAAGCCAGCTAACAGTACTCTTAGACCACCAATGGCAAACGAGCGGATAACTGAACGTCCTTTCCAAAGAATATTTGTGGATTTTCTTGGACCATATCCTCGGTCTAAGTCGGAAAATTCATATATTTTTCTAGTGCTAGACCACCTAACGAAATTTGTCCTGTTGAAGGCAATGGTCAAGGCGAAGGCGAGCCACGTCATTAAGTTCTTGATTTCCGAAGTATTTCATAAATTTGGTACACCTGAAAAATTGATGTCCGACAACGGAAAGTAGTTTGTGTCAAAGGAATTTGCAGAAATGATTGATAGTTATGGAATAAAACATGAGCGTACGGCAATCTATTCACCACAAGCCAACGCTTCGGAACGCGTGAATCAATCGATTTTGTCCGCGATTAGATCATATTTGTCAGATGACCCAGTTCAATTCTGACTTTCTCAGTGAACGGTTCTCTCTAACGCAGTGCGGTATTGTAACACAAACCAAAGTACTAAAGTCGTTGATTTTTCATTCTGTCTCTTCGTTTATAAAATTGTCAATTTGCTTCTTTTGAACTCCGGTCTCTTAAGACATCTGACAATAATATACGGAAATATTATACTGAGATGGCCCCTGGGGCCAAAACTTCTACCCCGACCTTAAAAAAGGCCACCAATATGAAAGACAAAGGTTGTCTATCAACTCGACGTCGAGTAGACCTGTAAGATCAGGCAATAGATTCAGTGCTCTCTCTGACACTAGCGATATGGAGTATGAATATGAGTCCAACATCTTGAACTCAAAACCAACTAAACCGCCACCTTTAGTGGTTGATTCTAATACCACCATCTTATATCTAAAGCAGATTCTCGGCAAGGAATGCACTTACAAACGTACCTCAATTGGCACAAAAGTTTCCCCACGAATCAGGAAACACTGGATCAATGCAACAAAGTGTTAACAACAAAAAGCATTGAATTTCACGCCTTTAATACAAAGGAAAACCGATTATTTACAATTTTCTTGTATGGTCTTCCTCAAATTCCAGTCGATGAAATCATTGGTGATTTAAAAGAGTATAATCTGATTCCCTAATCGGTGAATGAAATAAAAACTCAATACAGTTCAGCAAATAATGCGGTTTACAAAGTGCAGTTTTGTCGCAAAAACTTTAATCCGCAAGCACTTAAAAAAGTTACAACGGTTTGCAATGTTATCATCTCATGGCGAAAACATAAACGTAAGAAGAGCGATAAGCCGGCACAATGTAGCAACTGCCTAATGTATGGCCACGGTGGAGACCACTGCCATCGTCGTTCAGCCTGCATGATTTGTGCCCACAATCATCACACAGACCAGTGCCCTTTCAACAACAACAAAGAGAAGAAACCAGTCGTATTCTCTTGTTTTAATTGTAAGAAATTAGGAAAGGAGAGAACTGACCACTCTGCAAATGACATAAACTGCCCATCACGCGCAATATACCTCGAAACCAGAGCAAAAGCAACAACAAATAACTTACGAAGAAATGTTAGTAAAAAACCAACTACAACACATGTTCCACAATCCCAATTTAGGTCTGCGACACAAAACAACAATGCTTAAGAGACAATACTCCAGCCAACAACAACAACAATCGTCTGTCATTATCAGAATGCTTAAGAGAAAATAATGTACTCTTTAGCGTTGATGAGCTCTTCAATATATTTGTAACAACTGTGGAAGATCTTCAAAGGTGTACATCAAAAGTACAACAAATACAAGTTGTGATGTCGATGGTAAGATATGCATATGACTTACGATAATATGCAACCATTTAGACTCCTTCATTTAAATGCAAATGGCATTACCAACTATTCTTCGCAAAAAAAGTTTGAGTATTTGCTTGAACGAGAAAATATACAAATAGCATCTTTAAACGAAACTTTTTTTTAACGAAAAACATCAACCACAATTTAAAAACTACTTTGTTTATAGAAATGACCGCAATGAAGCAAGGGGCGGTGGAGTCGCTTTGATTGTTCGAAAGAATATAAAACATCGCCTTTTAAATATTACACAGACTCAGAAGATAGAAAATCTGTCAATAGAAATATTATTAAATGGCAGACCAGTCGTACTTATTACGGCTTATTCGCCAAAATATTTTTCTTTATTTTCCGATGATATCCTAAAACTAACGTCATCCAGCCGCGAATTTTTGATAATTGGGGACCTGAACGCAAAACACCACTCTTGGAACTGTTCTTCAAATAACACCGCTGGCAATATTTTAAATAATTTAGCACAAACCAATAATTTTTTTGTACATTTTCCCAACGAACCTACGTACTACCCTCATCAACATAACCGAAACCCTTCTGTCATCGATATTATCATAAGCAACACCATGAATTTAAATGTACTTGGTTATGAATTGCCATCAGATCATCGACCTATAATATGTTCTATTAGCCGCTCGTACTCAGCTGTAATTGATACTAGCCATTATGATTATAAAAATACCAATTGGAACGCTTTTAGGAATTTGATTAGCGCTAGAATAACGAGCTTAAAAAACTTATTGACCTTATTATTGAAGCAAGGAACGCTTATACACCAAAAGTTAATTCACTTAATAACTACTTGTTACCGAATGACATTATTAAACTAATAGTATCTTTAAATAGGAGGAGTAGCAGGTCGAGTTCAGCCGTAGAAGAAAACTTGTTGAACCAATGCGTAAAACTGCTGAATACTATTATAGACGAGCGCATTATTTTGTTTCGAAATAGTAATTGGTCTGGCATGTTGGAGAACCTTAAACCAGGAGAGAAGGCTTTTTGGAAGATAAGCAGAAACTTACGGGGCAAAGCAAATAAAAAAGTCCCCTTCTGATTTATAATGATAAAAGACACAGTTCAAATAAAGAAAAGGCAGAATTACTGGCCAATACGTTTTCTTCAGCCAACAATATTACATCAGACTTCAAACACTCTAATGACAAAAAGATTAATTCCCATGTACGTCAATTTAGATCAGAAAGATCTACCTCCGAAGAAGCTGTCTACACAACGATAGATGAATTATCAAGCTTGGTTAAAAGGCTCAAATCCTCCACATCACCTGGATTAGATAATATTTCAAATTTGCTGCTTAAAAATCTTCCAAATGAGGCTCTTAAATTATTGGTAATAATATTTAACAGCTGTATACATTTAAATTACTTCCCGAAAATATTTAAGACGGCCAAGGTCATTGCTATACCAAAGCCTAATAAAGGAATACATGATCCCAAGAGCTAAAGACCTGTTAGCCTTCTCAGTAATATAGAAAAATTATTTGAAAAATTATACACACTCGTCTAAGCGACTTCGTTACAGAAGCAAATGTTATAGCTCATGAACAGTTTGGATTCAGAAAACAACACAGTTCAGTCCACCAAGTAAGCAGGATAAAAAATATTATCTATTGATACTGTTTGGCATAATGGAGTCATCTACAAATTGCTCAAAGCAGGGACGCCAAAATATCTATGTAGGCTTCTAATGGAATTCTTAGAATATCGAAGTTTTGTGGTTTCTGTTAACGGTGCACAATCCTCACAAATAACAACTAATGCGGGACTACCACAAGGATCAGTGTTATCGCCATTATTATATTCTGTTTCTACTTCAAATTTCTCTCCCCCAAAATATTTAAAAACAGCATATTACGCTGACGATAAGGCACTGATAACATCCAGCAAGTTTATAAAAGCTCTTCCTAAGAAAATGGAAAAAGGGCTTACAACATGTCATAAATACTTCCGCAAATGGAAAATTAAATTGAATTCGGAAAAAACCCAATCTATAATATTTCCCTATAATAACTCGCCAAAACGTCTGCCAAATCGACAACTTAAATTCGGAAATGAGACCATTCAAATAACGGATGATGTTAAATATCTCGGCGTGGTCCTTGACAAAAAACTAAAATTTAGAAAACATATTGAACAAACATGCAACAAATGCGTAAAGACACTTAAAGCTCTTTGGCCAATGCTGAATAGACGATCTACGCTCAATATGTGGAACAAAAATTTAATATATAAAAGCGTTATTAGACCAACCTTAACTTGTGCGTGTCCGATTTGGTATAAAGCTGCAAAAACTCATCTTAAAAAACTTCAAGTTCTACAGAATAAATGTCTAAAGATAATTCATAATAAGCCCTGGAGATACCCAACGGACTTACTGCATCACGAAAGCGGATACGACAAAATCGGCGACTTTATACTAAAAGTAATTGAAACTTATTTTAACAAAATCGAAAATTCTTCTTATCCATTAATAAGAGAATGTCAAGAAATAGCATTATTATAAAATGAACAATAGAAATCACCAAATGAAAACATTGTGCATATACTGAGTTATAGTTTAGTAATTCTTTAATATACATAATTGTTTCCAAATTATATTTGATATCAACATTTAAAAATAAAGGTTTTTCCTATTTTACCTTTGAAAAGACATATTTTAATATACTTTCTAAATCTTTTGATTAATAAAACATTATTTGCTGTAATATCTTAATGATAAAATCCCGAAACTCTGTAAATATGTACATTAAAACAAATGTGAATAACGATGTTTATTTATAATTTAAAAAAAAAATTTGTCAGATGACCATCGACATTGGGATAGACATTTGTCAGAGATTGAATATTCTCTCATATCATCGATTCATGGTTCAATTGGAGTAACACCCTATTTTGCGCTTTTCGGGATGAACATGGTGAGCCATGGTAGCGTTTACAAACTGTCCCGTAAATTAAAACTGTTGGATGATTCTGAGAGCAATATCCTCCCTGAGAACGTGAAAATGGAGCTTGTGCGACACAAGATGCGAGATAACTTGCATAAGGCATATCTCAGGAACGATCGAAGTTATAACACCAGGTGTCGAACAGTTAAATTTATCCCAGGTCAAGAAGTGTATAGGCGAAACTTTCAGCAAAGTGAGTTTAGGGACAATTATAACGCCAAGTTGGCGAAGAAGTTTTTGAAATGTAGAATTGTTAGACCTGTGGGAAATAGCTTATATGAAGTAGAAGACTTACAGGGCAAAATCTTGGGGATATTCCATGGTAAAGATCTAAAACAGTGATGAGTTATGGTTGAGTACAACTGTAAGATAGAAGATACTTTCGAATCAATCACAGGCGAATAGAGTTAAGATTTCCTTACCGATGCGGGTGGTACATTTGAACTTCGGTGACATTTTCCATACCCCTGAATATCGGATGGTTACGATAACTGGAAGCGCAAGAGATGAAGTTCGAGGTTGAGGTCGAGTACTCCCCACTGTCTTGTATGGTATATTTGGACTTTGGTCTCATTTTCGATACTCACAAGACAGAAGAGTACGGTGACTTCGAGGTTGTGTAGATGACGTCTAGTGTAGTAGAGATGTCAGTAATCTGCTAGTTTTCGTTTTAGTATTTGTTAAGTTGTTCTGAACAGGGTTATACCTTTTGCCTCTTTTCAGCATAATATGGCGGCACGAGCGGAATGTGCAATCTGTCTGTTGGCAATGGGCGAAACGGACGACGAAGCCTACCTACTGGACATGTGTTCCACCACCGTTGTATCAGCCATTGGTTAGGTATGAGCTCGGTGTGTCCGGTTTGCCGAGTCACTGGCATTACGTTGCACCGACTGTTCATCCAGTTTGGTGAAGGGCACCCTATAGTCGACCTTACTGCCACCGAAAACCTTGAGGCAGAATTAGGACGCCTGACAGAGCAGCAGGAAGCCGGATACGCCGCTCGAGAGCTGCAGGTGAGAGCACGCCAGAGAACTCGCGGCGAGGCTAATGGCGGAAAATCAAGAGCTGCGTCAACAGCAGCGTGACCGAGTGCAAAGACAGGAGGAAGAAGAGCGATTGCGAGCCCGCAACCAGAGACTGCAGCTGCGGAACTCAACCCTGATGGAGGATAGCGAGAGCATGCGCTCCACTTATCGCGAAGTTCACTCATCGACGAGCCAAGGCGCATGAGCCACCGATAAGTTGACTATCAGAGGTTTCGAGGGATCTGCAGTGAGCGATCCGCAGCAGGCAATGCGGCGTCTCCTGCAAAAGGTGATGATACTCTGCGGCACGGCTAGGTTTTCAGTGTAATCGTGCGCGGAGCTGAAGAAACACCCAGGACAACACCAGATAACGATCCAGTGCGTGGACCCCAGGTTGAAACTGCAGCTGCTGGCCAAAATCCAGGTCTACCAACTCAGAAACCCAGGCCGCATTCGCCCGCCTACAAGTAGTAGATAACGTCAAGTTTGGCAAGGTCTACAAGTACGCGAACGCAACGATTCGTGGGAACAAAGGGGTGGCGTCAGTAGTACACCTATGAGAGTTCTGGCTCAAAAACGCGTGTATTTAAGATAGGGGGTCTAAATTCACAAAAAGTGCGTCAAACCCAACTTTTCCAACCTCCCTCGTCATCTAGCTATCTCACTCTCTCTCATTGTTCAAAATCTAGTTATCTCTCTCTCTCATATTCTCACTCTCCCCCATTGTTCAAAATCTAGCTATCTCTCTCTCTCACGCATTGTTTACGAATGAGAGTGGAAAGCGGAATAAATAATTTTCCCGTTGTTTACGAAAGCAGAATAAATAAAACAATTTAATAAACCAAAGAGTTTCACAAAATCCCATGTATTGCCTTATGGAGGTTGAAATTCACAAAAAAGTGTGACATAAATATCTCAAGGTAGAGATCCAAATTCATTCCCCTCTCTCTTTCTCTCTCTCTCTCTCTTTCCCTCTCTCTCTCTCTCTCTCTCTCACGCATTGTTTACGAATGAGAGTAGAAAGCGGGATAAATAATTTTCCCGTTGTTTACGAAAGCAGAATAAATAAAACAATTTAATAAACCAAAGACTTTCTCAGAAATGAATATCGATGTTAGTGATGATTGTTATGCACAAAAAGTGAGTCAAACCCAACTTTTCCAACCTCCCTCGTCATCTAGCTAACTCACTCTCTCTCATTGTTCAAAATCTAGTTATCTCTCTCTCTCATATTCTCACTCTCCCTCATTGTTCAAAATCTAGCTATCTCTCTCTCTGTCATTGTTCAAAATCTAGTTATCTCTTTCTCTCATATTCTCACTCTCCCTCATTGTTCAAAATCTAGCTATCTCTCTCTCTCACGCATTGTTTACGAATGAGAGTGGAAAGCGGAATAAATAATTTTCCCGTTGTTTACGAAAGCAGAATAAATAAAACAATTTAATAAACCAAAGACTTTCACAAAATCCCATGTATTGCCTTATGGAGGTTGAAATTCACAAAAAAGTGTGACATAAATATCTCAAGGTAGAGATCCAAATTCATTCCCCTCTCTCCTTCGCAAACGTTTATTTTATTGCGTTAAAATGCTGAAGAGAAGCATTCATAAAAAGGTGTCTCACTTCTATGAAACGATAGAAGCTAAACATCAAGCAAAATGGAAACATTCCTTACACGCATGGAAGCGCATCAACAAAATAAAGAAATCCTTCATTTGAAGGAAGTTGAGGAAAAAACATCAATAACAATTCTCCATGCGATGAGAACCAATACGTAATATGGAGAAACGATAATGTTGGAGTCAGAAGATAATGTCCTGTTTTTACCTAAAGGGTATGCTGCTATGACCGATGATGATGTTCAAGAGCTTGGTAGTGGGAAGTATAAGCTGGTGAAGACATCGCCAGCCGGAAAGCCAACTAAATTTAAGATAGAACAAAATAGTACATCAAACAATATAAATAAAATAACAAAATAAAAAAATATATGAAAGCCTATTTTAAAAATCTACAACCGCTGGAGCAAGTAGCTAAACAGCAAATTAACCAATTCAACTCTAGAAAATATGAGATGGGCGATAGCAATAATTTTCATTATATTGATGAGAATGATGATATACCTGGTTTTAGGAATGCCTAGAGTGAAAAACGCAATTTTTCTTATACAAACATTTTCTTTATTCAACAATATTTTAAGTCTTAGAATATAACATCGATCGAATTAGTATAATTCTTAATATCAAATATTTTTTAATTGGTACATTGAAATATTAAATATAATAATATTTTTAAAAAATAAATTGCGATTACGCTACTAAGGCTAATTATATACTTGAATTAAATTTTTAATTAGTAGAGTAATCCATAATACTATAATGACCCCACGGAAGCGTTTTATAATTAGTACAAAGCAAAAATCGTTTATCGTCATGAGGATTCAAAGCAATTTTTGTTTGGGTGATGCTATTAACAATATGTTTACATGATTGGATCAAATTTTGATCGACTTTCATGTTTTCGCCGCTATTAAGGCAGACAACATAATCATTAAAGCATATTTTATTTTTTATCACGGCTGTTTTAACCCCCTTAGATTTTTTCATGGCGTCTTGTCCCTCTACACGAACGGCATACATTTTAGATCTTAGGCCCACAAATTCAGTCATAATGCTTCCACTATTTTCATCCTTCATCATTCCCAACACCCTTTTATTGAAAGTATTGGGAATGTTGTATGGGTTTATGATTGAATAATTGCTTGTATCAAAGTATTTGGGGGCATCTAGCCTAATACTTTCATACAAGTCAGAGAAACATACCTCATATATAAGTGAATCAGTATCAGTGTAGCAGACTGTACAATCATCCTTAAACTGAGGAACCATATATCCATAATGAAAATCGTATAGGGTTGTTTTAGCCAAGTCGAGGATGCACATACCAACATATATTGGTTTATTGAAAAAGATTTCAGTCTTATTTAATTCGATTACAACTAGACCCTCCTCGAAAATTGACGAAGCTTTAAATTCGGGCTTTGAAATATAAGCTTCTGCACCATAACGGCCCAACCACTTCGTAACCAGCTTGACGATGCTATGTTTACGAATGTTTTCCATGGTTTTACCGAACACGGCATTATTCATAAGTTTAAACAAATCTTGCTCAAACTTACTCGTGGCAACCGTTCGGAGACGTGTATTTAGATCGATATACGTCTTTAGCCATGGAGACTGTTTAAATTGTAAAATTCTATGAATTTTATTTAATTTAAGACCATATTTTAGAGCCTGTATGAGGCTTCGATAATGAATGATATACTTTGTTTTATTATACAAAGTTCCCATTAGTTTTCGCTGTTTTGAGTTAGGAGGCGCGAGATGCTCCGGACAAAACGGAAGGTCCTTATGCTGATCATGAAGATCATGGGGGTATTCTAAGTCAACCTCTAAAATATACCCAATATCTGAATCACTAGATATATCCTCAACGTTGAAGTTACTTACATCCTCGACCCAATTAAAACCGCTTTGAGGTAGATATTGGGACATTGCCCAACCATATTGATTATTAACATCATAATACATTAAGTATTTTGATGGTTGGGTGGAATCAAAATCAGGCATGTATTTATTATTCGCTTTAGAATACCGTTTACTGCACTGACTAAGCCCTCCACGAATACCGCGCTCTACAAACATAAGCATATCAACATCTGTTAATAGCTCGAGGGTGATATCTGTATGTTTAAGCATAGCATCCCACGTATAACCTGGCAGCGTAAAGTAGTGAGCTGGATCTAAACCATATGTTTTATAGCAACTTGAACGAAATTGCTCAAAGACATCTGCTAATAAAAGCACGTCACTTTTTAAGTAAAGGTCTGAATATTCGCCCAAATTTACTAAATTAAAATCATGCCAGACTTTTTTCGCGTGCTCATAATCCCCTTCACTAATCATACAATCGTTTAATTTGTTGTAAAAATATGTGATATCGGGCAGAGAAGTCTCGCTAAATTTGCTAATATCATCACAGTAATCATAAGGGAATACGCCCTTGCGAGTTAGCAAATTAAATTGCAGCTCATTTAAATCTGAAAATTCAGTCTTTAAAAGAGGAAATGTGGAGAGAGTGGAAACTAAAGCATCCAAACTGCTACTCATAAATTTGAATGAGTCTATAAAGCGAAACTTTATTAGATATTCATCCAAGCGTTTAGTGAATGATATATAACGCTCTTTATTTATAGGTAGCAGATCTACCCTGCCTTTTAAATCTCTCGCAATATTTTTAACGATAAAATGTGAATCATAGCCGCTAAGGTTATGAAAAATAATGGGTATCGTGTGGGTGTCTTTAAAATTAATATTGCACCCCTCATGTGCAGGTCCGCGATATTTACCAGTTAAATGGCAATGATCGCGAACTTTGATGGCATCACCACTAAAAGACTTTTCACATATATGACATGTGGAAGCTAAATCAAAATCGCGATTCTGATCAGTTGTTAATTGATCCATAGGTAGAGGACAAAGAAATACCGTTTCAACATCTTCAGCAAATTGTTCTAATTCGGAAACGAACCATTCAATACAATCCGCGCCGCGATAGCATTTATAGAACGATAACGTGGGGTCATATGCACACTTAACATAATAGCCCACACTATGTGGTATATGCTTTTGATATGTAGTTGTGGTAGACTTCACCTTTTCAGACCTTGGCTTCTTTTGAGAAGTTGGTTCAACCAAAAGACATTCCAAATCAGCATATATCACAAATGGGGCCGATACCTTATTTTTAAAATTCTTAAAACTAAGCATCTTTTCTGCATCTGTCGGCATATGGATCTTGCAGTTGTTGATCTTACCACAATCGTCTGCATGTATCTCCAACTTTGCTGCTGAATGGTAGTAGTGCAGGCAGCGGTCGCAGAAATATTTGAAACCATTATGGTGTGAGACTTGTGATGAGAGCAGTCTGGACAGATTTTTGATCCACACGTAGTGATATTTGATAGGTTCAACATCATCCAAATCGTCACTTTCTTCTTCTTTATCCTCCGCCGGATATACATCCTGTATCATGAGGAGGTTTACATGCTGCTCCTTCTTATCTTTTGTCAGATAGGTGGGTAGCACAGTATAAGTGGGCAATCCCGTATAACTGTTTATGTTTTTTTGTAGAACATACACATTTATAGATGTGTCATTCTGTTTCTCAAAGCGGGGGATCTGGCGTATCATGAGGGGAAATTGAATATTTTTTAAATTCAATTTTCCTCTGTAGTCTGGATATGACGATGTGCGGTCCGAGTTAGCTTCAGCTGGGTGGAGGGCGGATATCATTGCCCAAGCAAAGCAGGCATTGTCATCATTCTTGACATTAACACAAGCCTTTTTTGATTCAATCTGATTAGGCAGCGGCACGTATGAAGAGCCGAGCTGTGGTGTAAATTTATTAATATTGATAGCCAAGTTTATAATGGTAGCCAACGCCCAACCACTGTCACGCTCTTGAAACTCCTCGAGCTTCTTTAAGATTTCATCTTGAACGTGCTCTTTAAACCAAGCAACGAGCTCCGTATCACGGTAAATGGGCACGTTTTTTGTGTTCATGAACTTCTCCTCATGAAGCTCATCTCCACCCTTGATTACGTGGAACTCCCCACAAAACACCGCATTCACTTTGAGAGCTAGCTCATCACACAAGGCTTTTTTTATTTTTCTCTGGACGACTTCACCGCAGTCTTCTAGGAAATTCTTCGGGTCTTTGTGCTTCAAGTTCATGATGAGTCCCGTTCTTAAGCTATAAATATTCGTTATTGTAATCATAATCACAATATTTAAAATAAATGTTTTAAATTAAAAACTTACCGCCCACCAAACGCCGATTCTGCATCAACCCATTTAATTCGAGTAGATAGCCAGCTTTCCCTACCGCTAGTTGGGGAAAGTCCTGCTCCTACGGTCCTACGGAGGTCCTTCAACTGCTCTTTATAGCCTTTGACAAGGGCTATTTGGTTCAGGATACCCTGCTTAGCGCTACTAGTTTTCACTCTACGCAAATGATTATCCCCTAGCGAGCGTAATGCGTGAGAACATACGGCAAGAGCTTCATCAACTAACTCGCGATTTTGTTGAGCATTTTCAAATGCTAATTTTACATTTTCAGTAATCCACGCCATATTATTATTCTGAAATATAATATTTAATTTGTGTATGATCCGCTTTTTATTCGTGTTGATATTAAGAAGATTCTGATTCAACTAAACGTATAAACCTGAAGCAGTTATATTCATAATAGATAATCTTCAGCCGAAGTACACCTTCGGGTTTTTTCCGAAGTATATCTTCAGCCGAAGTACATCTTCGGGTTTTTTCTGAAATATATCTTCAGCCGAAGTACGCATATGTGTGTGTGTGTGTGTGTATGTGTGTGTGTGCTAAATGATGAACTTGGTTATGCCTTTTTCCCTCCCCCTCCTATTACTTACCCACCTTTTCCGTTTATTAGGAATAACAATGTTGTGGTTTCTAAAAATTTTGTTTTGCTGATTAATCATTTCATACAAAAATATGATAATCTAGAACTTTCTATATTATTCTAGAATTTTCTCACGCACATGCCTTTGCGGGTTTCAAATTATGTTGTTCTAATTAAATGTTGTGGTTTTTAAAATATTTTGTTTTGTGATTAAACAATTGCTACTTCCGTAAAAATATTATTGTGGTTTTATGTTTACAAAAAACAAATGTTGTGGTTTCCAAAAATTTTGTTTTCTCGATTAATCATTTCATACAAAAAAAAATAATATTAATCTAGAACTTTCTTTATGGTTTCCAAAAATTTTGTTTTGTTGATTAATCATTTCATATAAAAAATATGATATCAGAATTTACTCCGTAAAAATGGTGATAAGCCTAGCCTTTTGTGTATAAAGTTGATGTATCTTAGATCTAAAAGTTAACATTTCATCCACAATAATTTTATGATCGAACAAACAATTTCTATAATCTGCTATTGAAATTTTCTCTAACGCACATCTTTTGACACCTTTTGATTTTTTAATCTCCCCACTGTTTTCAACATCAAGCGAGTACATTTTAGATCGAAGCCCTACAAACTCTTTCATAATATTCCCATTATTCTCATCTTTCATTTTACCTAAAACTTTTTTATTTAAGGAGGGGAATTTAAAAACGTTATCTTGCGGATATTCAGATGTATCAAACTCCTTGGAGATATCATTACGAATATCATTGTAAAAGTCAGATGCTCTAATTGTGTAAATAAATGAATCAGTATCCATATAGTTTATCGATATATTATCTCCAAATTTGGGTTTCATATATCTATAATGGAAATCATACATTTTCCACTTGGATAATTCTAGTACCACAAATCCTAAATACATTGGCTTATTATATTGACTAGAAACGCGATCTAATTGTATAGCAAACAAGTTTTCAGAAAACTTTGTTATACTATGAAAGTTGGGTTTAGCAGTCAGCGCTCTAACACCTAAATGGTTCTTATTAGTGGTTTCCCACTGTGAAGCAATTTTAATGTCTTTACGTTTATCAACGTTTTCCATAGTCTTACCATAAACAGCATTGTTGAGCAATTTAAAAAATCTTTTTCAAACGCATTTTTCGCTAAAGTTCTATGGTAAGTATTTAAATCTATATACTTTTTCAACCAATCTGATTGATTAAATTTTAGAATTCTATGTACTTTCATTAAAATAAGCCCATATTCTAAACATTGTTTCAGATTTCTGTAGTGTATAGCGTATCTTGTTTTAGAATGTAAATCGGCAATGAGTTTGAAACATTTTGATCCTCCAATTTTTTTAGATTGTGAACAAAATGGTTGATCGTTATGATCATCGTGGAGACTAATTGGATAATCTAAATCAACTTCCAAAATATAGCCTATTGGTGATGTATCAGATACTTTATTTACATCAAAGTTTAGAAATTCATCTGATTTATCATCAATCCACTCAAAGCCTCCATACGGAAGATAGCTTGACATTACCCAACCATACAAATTATTCGCATCCAAATACATGAGATACTCTGAAGGTTTATTAATATCATAATCTTTCAAATATTTATTATTTGCTTTGGAATATCTTTTAGCACATTGAACAAGACCTCCTCTTATGCCATTTAATATAAAATTATAGATATCAAGATCTGTAGGAAGTTCTAATTTAATACCGACACATTTCAACATCGCATCCCAGGATAAGCCAGGGGCTGTGAAATATTGACATGGATCAAGCTTATAAATACTTTTGCAAATTTTCCTATAATTCTGAAAAATGTCTGTTAGCAAGAGTACATCTGTTTTTAAATACAATTTCATGTAATCCAAAAGATTTTTGCATTCAAACGTTCTCCAAACATTTTTTGCGTGCTCATAATCAACGATGGAACACTCTTAATTCGTTAACGAATTAAAAAAATGTACTTGAGGAAAAAACATCAATAACAATTCTCCATGCATTCAGACAAATAAATTAATTACCAATTAATAATATACCAACTCATTATACCTACGAAAATTAGGGTCCGGATTCGAATTTGTTAGGGTACTGGTACTGGTACTAGTACTGGTACTGATACTGGTACTAGTACTGATACTGGTACTAGTACTGGTACTGGTACTAGTACTGGTACTGGTACTGGTAGTGGTACTGGTACTGGATCAGCTATCGATCAGGTATCAGATCAGCTATCGATCAGGTATCAGATCAGCTATCGATCAGGTATCAGATCAGCTATCGATCAGGTATCAGATCAGGTATCAGATCAGGTATCAGATCAGGTCTCCAAACCTGATCTGATACCTGATCTAATACCTGATCGATAGCTGATCTGATACCTGATCTGATACCTGATCTGATACCTGATCGATAGCTGATCTGATACCTGATCGATAGCTGATCTGATACCTGATCTGATACCTGATCTGATACCTGATCTGATACCTGATCTGATACCTGATCGATAGCTGATCTGATACCTGATCGATAGCTGATCCAGTACCAGTACCACTACCAGTACCAGTACCAGTACTAGTACCAGTACCAGTACTAGTACCAGTATCAGTACTAGTACCAGTATCAGTACCAGTACTAGTACCAGTACCAGTACCCTAACAAATT